>CAJNDS010001101.1:737500-792500 GCA_905221605.1 Symbiodinium natans
TAGGGTTTTAGGGTTTTAGGGTTTTAGGGTTTAGGGTTTAGGGTTTACGGTTTAGGGTTTAGGGTTTAGGGTTTAGGGTTTAGGGTTTAGGGTTTAGGGTTTTCCCCGCGGATGGGGTACTAAGATGATACCCCCCCCCCCTGTGGTGTGGTTGGGGGTTGGTTTTAGGGTTAGGGTTTAGGGTTCAGGGTTTTAGGGTTTAGGGTTTAAGGTTTAAGACTTAAGGTTTAGGGTTTAGGGTTAGGGTTTAGGTTTTAGGGTTTAGGGTTTAGGGTTTAGGGTTTGGGGGTTTAGGGTTTAGGGTTTAGGGTTTAGGGACCGTAGAGTAGACTTGGGGGGGGGGGATACCATGGGGGGGGGGGGGCCCAGGACGCTCGACGCTGAACCATATTATGATTCAGCCCCGGCGGGCCCCCCCCCCCTCCCCCCTACCCCCCCCCTCAATGGTACCCCCCCCTCCCCCTGTGGTGTGGTTGGGGGTTGGTTTTAGGGTTTTAGGGTTTTAGGGTTTAGGGTTTACGGTTTAGGGTTTAGGGTTTAGGGTTTTAGGGTTTTAGGGTTTTAGGGTTTAGGGTTTAGGGTTTACGGTTTAGGGTTTTAGGGTTTAGGGTTTAGGGTTTTCCCCGCGGATGGGGTACTAAGATGATCCCCCCCCCTGTGGTGTGGTTGGGGGTTGGTTTTAGGGTTAGGGTTTAGGGTTCAGGGTTTTAGGGTTTAGGGTTTAAGGTTTAAGACTTAAGGTTTAGGGTTTAGGGTTAGGGTTTAGGTTTTAGGGTTTAGGGTTTAGGGTTTAGGGTTTGGGGGTTTAGGGTTTAGGGTTTAGGGTTTAGGGACCGTAGAGTAGACTTGGGGGGGGGGGGATACCATGGGGGGGGGGGGGCCCAGGACGCTCGACGCTGAACCATATATGCATTGTTTTTTTCTCCTCCTATAATAGGGCAATAAAATAATAGGATACTGTGTTTTTTTGTTTTTTTTGGCCTGGGGGTGGGGGGGGGGGGGGGGGGGGGGGGGGGGGGGAGGGGTTCTAAGCAAGCAGTAGACTAGCGCAGCAAAGGGCTTTCAAAAGCGGGGGGCTCTATAAACCCTAAACCCTGAACCCCAAACCCTAAACCCTAAACCCTAAACCCAACTATGGACGGTGAACAAACACTTCGGCTGTCTTCAGGCTCCGCTGTTTTTGGGGGCTCTACTTGGAGGTTCATGGTACTTAAACCAAGTTGTAACTGCACTTTTAGGGTTTAGGGTTTAGGGCTAGGGTTTAGGGTATAGGGTTTAGGGTTTAACCCACTTGATAAGCCGCTGAAGTGCCCTAACATGGTTTCAGTTGTGCTGTAAGTGCAGTGATAATTGGGTTGCCCTAAACCCTAAACCCTAAACCCTGAACCCTGAACCCTAAACCCTAAACCCCAAACCCCAAAGTACCGTGAACCTCCAAGTAAGGTGTCACGTCGCGCTTGGAGTTAGGGGCTTGGGCTTGAAACGGGACAAACGCCGTACGGTCTGGGCTATGGAACCCTGCCTGCGGTCTAGGTTTTAGGGTTTTAGGGTTTTTGGGTTTTAGGGCTTTAGGGCTTTAGGGTTTTAGGGTTTTAGGGTTTTAGGGTTTTAGGGTTTTAGGGTGTTAGGGTTTTAGGGTTTTAGGGTTTTAGGGTTTTAGGGTTTTAGGGCCCAGGGTTTCGGATTTAGGGTTTGGGGTTTAGGGTTCGGGGGGCCAGGGCTTGTTCGCCAAAACCAGCACCCGGAATAATTATACGTGAAGGTATTGTGGGACACTCTTAAGCTTAATTCCGCCGTATGCCCCTTCTGAGTTCCTGGAACCCGAAAATCCTACTTAAGTCCTTGGCTAGACCGAAGCCATCTATGGCTCAAGAACACACCTCTCGCCGCCAGTGGAGAGAGAGAGAGAGAGAGACTCAAAAGAGAAAGCGGAAGAGAGAGTGGAAATCCCATATGCCTCTACACCTCAAGGCCCCAACCAGAAACGTTCTCAGCTCTCCACAGCCCAGACCAAAACCCTGAAGACCAAGCTCTCAAACCCTAGGCCGGAAACCCTACGTAATTCCTGCACGCCTACACCAAAAATCTCAACCCTAAACCCCAAGACTTCAACCCCTATGCCTTAAACCTAAGCCAAGAGTGACCTAGACAAATGAGGGACCCTTCTTGCTCTAAAGGGGCTTACAAGGGAACCTAAACCCGAACAAAATGATTAAGGGCCCACTCTTGGTCCTAGTATAAACCCCGCTCCCATGCCCAAACCCCCTAACCCCTAAACCCTAAACCCTAAACCCTCAACCCTAAAACCCTAAACCCTAAACCCTAAACCCCTAGAAGCCTCGCTCCCATGCCGGCCAGCCTGTGGGAGCCGCCTCCCGGATCGTTTTTCGGACCTCCTGCGCACGTCCGGAGCCCTTTGAAGGCCTTGACATATTCCCTACCGGAGGTAGCGTTTCGGGTTTCGGGTTTAGGGTTTAGGGTTTCGGGTTTAGGGTTTAGGGTTTAGGGTTTCGGCTTTAGGGTCTAGGGTCCTAGGGCGAGGGAGGAGCGAGTCTGACTGGCGCAGGCTCCCAAAGAGCCCAATACCCCCTTCGTGAAGGAACATTCCTTAAGTCAGATGAAGGATATCAAGGAACCTTCCTTTGTAATTTAAGGCACATTTCTTAGTTCAGGGGTTTTGGGCTCTCTGAACCCTAAACCCTAAACCCTAAGCCCTAAGCCCTAACCCCAAACCCTAAACCCTAAGCCCTAAACCCCAAACCCTAAACCCTAAACCCTAAACCCCAAATCCTAAACCCCAAACCCAGAACCCGAAACCCGAAACCCCAAACCCTAAACCCTGAACCCCAAACCCCAAACCCCAAACCCCAAACCCCAAACCCCAAACCCCAAACCCCAAACCCCAAACCCTAAACCCTAAACCCTAAAGCCTAAACCCTAAACCCAACAGACCCAAACCCCCAAGCGAGCTCTCGCGCCCAAGACGCGTCCTCGGGGAGCGGCGGCTCCGGGAGGTCATGGTAATCGGAGCCGCTGTCCTTAAGTTAAGGTTCATATATATATATATATATATATATATATATATATATATTTTTTTCTTTTTATTTTATTTATTTATTTTTTTTTTTGGGGGGGGGTTAGGGTTTTGGGTTAAAGGGCTACTAGGGTTTCAATTGATTTTTTTTGAAGGCTTGCTTGTAAAAGTTGTTCTATAGTTGTTCTTTCCAGTTTGTGAGGGTTTCGAAAGGTTTTTGCCCCTGAGGGTTTGTTTTCAAGTGTTTTTGCTGCAATAGGCTTCTAAAGCCGCTGTCCTTAAGTTTAGCTTGTTTAAGGGTTTCTATAGGTTTGTGTTTTGTTTGGAGTAGTTGTGTTGTGTTTTGTTTTGTTTTGTTTTGTTGTGTTTTTTTTGTTTGGTTGTGTGTTGTTTGTTTTTTTTTTTTTTTTTTTTTTTTTTTTTTTTTTTTTTTTTTTTTTTTTTTTTTTTTTTTTGTTTTTTTTTTTTTTTTTTTTTTTTTTTTTTTTGTTGGTTTGCTTTGTTTTGCTTTGTTTTGCTTTGTTTTGCTTTATTTTGCTTTATTTTGTTTTGTTTTGCTTTGCTTTGTGTTGTTTTGTTCTGTTTTGTTTTTGTTGTGTTGTGTTTTGTTTCGTTCTGTTCTGTTTTGTGTTGTTGTGTTTTGTTTTTGTGTTTTTCTTTCTAATCCAAGGGTTTTGGTTTAAGGCTTTTGTTGTTCAAAGGGGTTCGTTCATAGGGTTTCTATCGGGTTTTAAAGGTTTTATGTACATAGCTGTTGAATACGGTTGTACAGGGCTCTAGAGGCTTTTGTCTGAGTTTTCCTTTGGGCTGTCCAATGAGAAATCCCAAGCCCGGAACTCAACTGCAAGCCCCCCCCCCCCCCCTCAATTAAGAAACCCGGCTGCAGGGTTTGGGGTTTAGGGTTTAGGGTGTAGGGTTTAGGGTTTTGGGGTTTAGGGTTTAGGGTTTGGGGTTTGGGGTTTGGGGTTTGGGGTTTGGGGTTTGGGGTTTGGGGTTTGGGGTTTAGGGTTTAGAGGTTAGGGCCTGGAGAGCCTTAAGCCAGAGACTGCAGGCCCGGCAGCCTTAAAAGAGTAGAGAGACTGCAGGGGGCTGGAGGCTGGAGGTCGAAGCCAGAGACTGCCCCGGCCAGGAGCCTTCAGCCAGGCCCTGCAGCCCTAAACCCTAAACCCTAAACCCTAAACCCTAAACCCTAAACCCTAAACCCTAAACCCTAAGCCCTAAACCCTAAACCCTAAACCCTAAACCCTAAACCCTAAGCCCTAAACCCTAAACCCTAAACCCGTTTTTCCTAAACCCTAAACCCTAAACCTTAAACGCAAACTCTGCCAGGTCATATCAGCCTCGACCTCAAGGCCCGACAGCCGAGGCACCCTAAACCCTAAACCCTAAACCCTAAACCCTAAACCCTAAACCCTAAACCCTAAACCCTAAACCCCTCGAGCCTGGAGCCGCCCCAACCCCTCAATGGGGTGCCCACGAGAAAGGTTTATTAAACGATGACAACATTAACACCCTAAACCCCCAAAAACCCTAAACTCCCCTTATCCGTAAGCCCCAAATCAACATGAACACCCTCAACCGCCCAAAGAAAACTCTAAACTCCCTTTATCTCTAGGCCGCAAAAAAACTGGTGCAAGCCATGGGGCCGAATACCCGCGCAGGCCAGGGTCCAGCTCATCGTCCGACATGGGACGAGTTTACGTGTGTGGTGATTCAACCCTAAACCCTAAACCCTACATGATTCCATCTTAGGGTAGTTCCATGGTCCCCTAGATGGGCTCTAAAAAGGGGACCCCTTATATACCCCTTCTATACCCTAGAAAAAATTCAAGGGCCAGTACTTCAAAACCTTTTAAGGAGGTAAGGGACCACATGAAGAGCCCATGAACCTACCCTTAGATTTCTAGACCCAAGAGGAATAAATAGGCTTAACCCTTTTGGCTTAAAGGGGCTTATCAGGGAACCAATGGCCAAAAACTCTAAACACCCAGGAGAAGGGCCTACTCTGGGTCCTAGTTTTTATTTAAATGATGCAATGTGTTTTCCTCTACTCTTGTTTCTTGATACTTCTTCATGATTTTGTTTGTGGCAAGAGGTGTTGGGGGGTTTTCGGCTAGGCTTTAGCGGTTTAGGGGCTCCGCCTTAGGCTCCTGAACCCTAAACCCTAAACTCTAAGCCCCAAAAAAACCCTAAACCCTAAACCCTAAACCCTAAACCCTAAACCCTCAACCCTAAAACCCTATGGTCTATGGTTTAGGGTCGGCGCTGTGGTGGTCGAAGGTTGGGTTCGAGGACTCAGAAGTTGCGGGGGTTTGAAGTCCGTGAGCCCTAAACGCTCCGGCTTGGCTCAGGACTCCGGGTGTGTGTTCCGGGTGTAGGGTTTAGGGTTTGGGGTTTAGGGTTTAGGGTTTAGGGTTCCGGGTGCAGGGTTTAGGGTTTAGGGTTTCAGGAGTGTGCACTGGCCACAGACAGAGCTTGCTGACTGAACGCGATGCAGAACATGGGGTTTAGGGTTTAGAGGTTCTTGGTTCTTGGTCTTTAGGGTTTAGGGTTTAGGGTTTAGGGTTTAGGGTTTAGGGTTTAGGGTTTAGGGTTTAGGGTTTAGGGTTTAGGGTTTAGGGGGTTTTTAGGGTTTAGGGTTTAGGGTTTAGGGTTTAGGGTTTAGGGTTTAGGGTTTAGGGTTTCGGGTTTAGGGTTTAGGGTGAGAGGTGCCTCGGCTGTCGCGTTTCCGGTCTAAGGGGTTGAGGGTCTACCCGGAGGGGGGGGGGGGGAGGGTGAAATGCCCGTTTGATAGCCTATGAAAAGCCACAGCTCACACTTCAGAAGCCTTGAAAGAAGGGGGACCAAGGGACGCAGAGAGCCCAATACTCCTTGTTTAAGGAATATTATATACCTTAAATTGTAAAGGGATGCTTAATTAATATGATTTAAGGAGTATTCCTCAATTAAGGGGTATTGGTCTCTTTGGGGAACGACCCTTAGCTTGAAGTCTTCCAAGAACCCCGGTGTTTTTCTTCGTTTTGTTCCACGGTGCGAGCTTTGGCACCCTTCATCTCCAGCCTTCCTTCATGGAACCTGAGGTCAGCGAACTCTTGGCTGACTTCTGAAGCCCTCCTAAAAGTTTAACTTTTAGGCTCCTTATTGTAGTTTCTACAACAACCCCCAAAAATCAAGTCCTAAGAGCCACCCAAAAGAAAGCCAAGAAAACTCATAGGTTTCCGTATTGGCCCCCCTCTATACTGCCACCCTAGGTTCCCCCCTTTGCAATAAACAATTCGGCTTGCTTACCCCTAAATAGCCTTAATTCATTATGGGGGGGAACCTAGACGGGAGGGGCGGGGGGGAGTAGTATAGAGGGGGGTAGTAGGGGAACCCATGAGAAACCGTGACTCAGAACGCCACATGATGTCAACCGTAGTAGACAGTCTGTGCTCAAGTGTTACGGTAAAGGTCTTGTCGTGAGCAGCTGCTAACCCCAGAGCACATGAAAGTCGCAGTACTTGAAGGTTCATGGTACTTACTAACCAATTATAACTGGGCTTATAACCCTACTTATAATTGGGATAAAAGTAACGCCACTACCTGGCAGTGTCCGCCGTAGGGCGCGGTCACGGTCGGGCAGAGCGCGGCTCGCACCATGCCAAATTCCACGCGACCGACCACGACAGCCTCAACACCTCCCTAAACCCTAACCTAAACCCTACACCCTACACCCTAAATCCTAAACCTAAACCCTAAACCTCGGACACAGCGTTCAGGGTCTCTTTGAAGATTCTGTTTGAACCCCTTTGCAACAAAGCCGCAACAAGTCTGAACCTGAAAGCCTCACCCAGCCTCCAAGCCCTAAGCCCCAAATAGCAAAACGCACCCCAAAACTCAAATACCACCCCCCAAACACCCTAAGCAATGAACAACCACAAGGGGGTCACGAGGTGGGGAACCCTAAACCCTAAACGGGGAGGGCCAACTTTCCGGCTACCAGATCTTCCAAAAAATGGCTCAATTCAGGAAGGATCCTTCGATCCATCGGGTTCTTCCGAAGGTAAACCCTACCCCCTGTACCCTGAAACCCAAAAGCCCTAAAGAACCTCAAACCCTAAACCTCAAACTCTTCTCCCTCCAAAACCCTAAAACTCTAAGCCTAAACCCCTACACCCGAAAACCCAGAAATCCTTAGCCCTAAACCCCTCAAGCCTAAAACCCTAAACCCCAGAACCGCAAAACTCCAATTAAACCACGAACCCCCCCAAACAAAACCGCTAAACCAGGAACCCAAAAACCCTGAAACCCTAAAACCCTAACACCACAGAAACCCTAAAACCGTGAATCCCTAAAAACCCTAAATCCCAAAACCGAAACCCCTAAAACCCTAAAGCCTAAACCCGAGATCCAAAAAAAAACTAAACCCTAAACCGGAAACGCCTGAAACCCTAACAGATAAACTCGAAACCCCTGAAACCCTAAAACCTAATCCCGCATTCCCGAAAACCTAAACTCGAAACCCCTAAATAAATCCCTAAAACCTAAACCCTCAATCCCTGAAACCCTAAACTCGAAACCCCGAAACCCAGAAATCCTCATTGAGCCCTGTACCCATAAGCCCTAAACCCTAAACCCCAAAATCCTCATCGAGCCATTGTGGAAGATCTGTGCTCAGGTCGCCGGCTTCGAGGTCGCGAAGGAACGATCGCCTCATGGGCGTTGGTTCTTTTGGGGTGGTTTAGGGTTTAGGGTTTAGGGTTTAGGGTTTAGGGTTTAGGGTTTAGGGTTTAGGGTTTAGGGTTTAGGGTTTAGGGTTTAGGGTTTAGGGTCTGCTGTAAGATAGCGCAGAGGCTGTGAAGGCTAGGATGCAGAAGAGGCTCGAAATCTTCGTCAGGTGCGAAGAGCAGATCTGGCCCGACTGGGGCCATGTAACACCTTTCTCCCACCCAAGGCCGCCAAGCGACCCAAACCTGCTAATTGCTTAAGAACCTCGAAAAAAACAAGATAGTCTCCCCGGTTAAGGGTAACATAGGGAGTATGATTGTTTATTCTAGTAGAGGAACCTCTTCAATTTAGGGTCTGGGCCTAAGCTCAAGTCAGCTGCCTTTCAAACACCTCTTCAACGGGTCTAGGGCGACGGGGGTCCAGAATCTTATGGGGCTCCCAGCCAGCTCGCAGCACCTCTTGTTCCCAGCACAGTCTAGAAAAGGTGACAGGAGGGGGGGGTTCCAGCAAGGTTCTTATTGTGTGCTTGCGGATGAAGGTTTCCGATTGTTGTCGACGAAGCGGAAGCAGTATTTTATCTGTTTGCCATTCAACCTGCGTGGCGAAGAGTTTTCCTTTCGGTCAACTTTCGAGCACCCTCCCCGACCGGTCACCTGGGCACCCTTTGGTCCATAACCCCCTGATGGGGCCTTTTCCCAAAACCTCCTATACCGGGGGTGCTACCGACCTCCTCCGAGATGTGGGAGGCGGGCGCCTGGGTCGGCTTGCCGCGGCCTGGGCCTTGAAAGGGTTCAGGCTAGGGTGGGGTGGGCCAGGCCCTTAGGGGTTTAGGGTTTAGGGCTTGTTGGGGGTTTCGGGTTCAGCCAGGGAGCCGTGCCGTGGCAAAGAGGAAGGTGTCGTATCCCTAAACCCTAAACCCTAAACCCTAAACCCTAAACCTTAAACCCTAAACCCTAAACCCTAAACCCTAAACCCTAAATCGCCGTCCATGGTACATGCCTCTCCGCGCGATGCGATCCTGAGGAGTTTCCGGCAGGTACTTGAAGCCGGACCGAGGCCACATCGTCTTAATTTGGTTTCGCAACATCGGGTCTTCCCTGGTACCTGCACATACATACATAAAAAAATATATATCTGCATATAAACATTATGTATATATACATATACAGATACACATATGTGTCCATACCTCACACCCCTCACCCCCCAATCCCCACAAAAAAAAAAAAAAAAAAAAAAACATGAATCAAAACCCACTGAAGAATCATAAACAAAAATCGTTTTGTAGGATTCACCAAAATGTTGGGAAACCACCTTTCGGCAGCCCGTTCGCTCTCTCGCTGCTGCCACTGGCTTCCTCACGGGGCTTAGGGTTTAGGGTGATTGAGGGTTTAAACCGTTTAAACCCTAAACCCTAAACCTGTACTTATACCTGTAGCCCAACAGGATGCTACATTCTGAGGGTGCCTTACTATGCTTATACTATCTCAAATAGGGAGGTCTATGGGGCTGCAAGTACGGTTTCGGAGCCCGAAGCCTCCAAAACACTTAAGGCAAACCTAACTGGGAAAAGACCCTAATTACATCTTCCCTGAGGCAAGAGCTGATATTGTCGGTCACAGTGCTGACCACTCGGCCAGTCTTGCGTGCCTCGCTTGGCGCCCGAAACCCCAAAGTCTAGTTTTCAGGTTCCCATGGAGACACCCCCACCCACCCCCGCCCCAAGCGTCTCTTTCGACTTTAGCCGCCCGTGATTCGATTTAGGGTTTAATCTCTAGGGCCTCGGGTTTTGTTACCCCCCCCCGCCCCACAACAAATCGGGGCCAGATAGGTAGTTGTTGCTTTGTTGGAGCCTGGAAAACCTAACTTGGCCCTAAAACCCGAAAGCCCGCATCCCCAAAGCCTAAGCCCTGAACACCCTAGCCCTAAGTGGTTAAACCCCCCAAGGGTTTAGGTTTAGGGTTTAGGGTTTAGGGTTTAGGGAGGGTTTAGGGTCCGCCGACCCTGGCGGCGTGTTGGATGGAAAAAGGAGGGCACCTCCCTCCAAAACGCGGCAGCTTTTCCATGGAGGGCCAGGCCACCCACACCGCATAAACTCACGGACCATAGGTGGTTTCGCACAGGACGTAGGGGTCCTTTGGGAAAAAACCCACCCACCCGCCCCGAGTGACAGCGGGCTTACCCCCCCCCCCCTCCCCCCCCCCCCCCCCCCCCCTCCCTCCCCCCCCCCAACCCCCCCCCCCCTACCCCCCACCCCCCGCCCCCCCCCCCCCCCCACCCCCCCTCTTGTTGGCATCCTTTGAGCTGATGAGCGTTTAAACCTTTCAACTATGCTCCAGCGGGGTCGGCGGCTTGAGCCGGAGGGTCTTAGGGTTTAGTTTAGGGTTTACCTTGACTCTAAACACCCTAACGGCCTAAACCCAAAACCCTACACCTTAATTCTAGACCCCAAACCCAAAACCCGGAAGGCATAAAACATTGACCCTGTGGAGACCAGCTGCTGCAACGTAAGGGTTTAGAGATTAGGTTTAGGGTTTAGGGTCTTAGGGTTGAGGGTTTAGGGTTTAGGGTTTAGGGTTTAGGGTTTAGGGTTTAGGGTTTAGGGTTTAGGGTTTAGGGTTTAGGGTTTAGGGTTTAGGGTTTACGGTTAGGCCTTAGGGCTTTAGGAAGCACCCCAAGACGGGTTTATGGTGTAGGGGCAAGGAGTTTCCAAATGTTCCAGAAAACCTCCCCCCCTTGTAGCCTAGTCCCTATCTAAATCGCCACAACGTAGCCCCCCGTACCCACTCAAGGGGCTCCCGTAGAAAGGGAGCTTCGTGATGTAGGGGCCGAAGTTGTTTGTCGCGGTTTAGCGTTTCGGGCTTCAACCCTCAACCCTCCACGCGGTCCAACCCTGGCTACCCCCCAAGGTTTCGCCTGGGGCGGCACGAAGGCTGTCACGGCGGCGATCTTCTGCTTGCCTGCAAAGGCTTAGAGTTTCGGGTTTAGGGTTTAGGGTTTAGGGTCTAGGGTTTAGGGTTTAGGGTTTAGGGTTTAGGGTTTAGGGTTTAGGGTGTGTCAGGGGAGGGCGCGCGCTCGGGTGTGAAACACCCCGGGCCGCGCGCTCGCGTTGCCCGTCAACCCACCGCGGCTACCCACACTATACTCTATTAGGGTTTAGGGTTTATGGAGTCTATTTTCTTGTGCCCCGATGCTTGCTTTTATGTTTTTAAAGTTGCGGTGTTAGGGTTTAAGCTGGGGTTGGGGATAGCCTCGGCCCTTTTCGGGCCTTCGGCGCGTCAGGGCCCGTAGAGGCCCTTTTTTATTTGAAGGTCAGGGAAACCCTTTGTGCCGACTCCTGGATTCCCCTTCTCAAGTCGCGGGAGTTTGGTTTGCAAGCTTGCTTTGATGTTTTTAAAGTTGCGGTGTTAGGGTTTAAGCTGGGGTTGGGGGTAGCCTCGGCCCTTTTCGGGCCTTCGGCACGTCAGGGCCCGTAGAGGCCCTTTTTATTTGAGGTCAGGGAAACCCTTTGTGCCGACTCCTGGATTCCCCTTCTCAAGTCGCGGGAGTTTGGTTTGCAAGCTTGCTTTGATGTTTTTAAACTTGCGGTGTTAGGGTTTAAGCTGGGGTTGGGGGTAGCCTCGGTTTTTTCGGGCCTTCGGCGTGTCAAGGCCCGTAGGCCCCAAGCCTCTTAAGCCCTGAGCGTCCGGCTAGAGAAAAGAGGTCCACCAGCTTCCAGAGGGCCCCCGGAGTCCCAAGTCGCGGGAGTTTGGCTTGCAAGCTTGCTTTGATGTTTGTAGAGTTGCGGTGTTAGGGTTTAAGCTGGGGTTGGGGGTAGCCTCGGCCCTTTTCGGGCCTTCGGCGTGTCAGGGCCCGTAGAGGCCCTTATATATTTGAAGGTCATGGAAACCCTGTGTGCCTGCTCCTGGATTCCCCTTCTTTCAGGGCCTCAAGCCTTTTTGGTGGCTCTTGGGGGTAAAATGAAGGGGTGCCCAAAACCATCGATTTCAGTACCAAAACATCGCATTTTTCCTTGCGGGTACGGGCATCCTGGGGTCCCCGGGGTTTTTTTGAAGTCTTTTGAAGCCTTTTGGTGGCTCTTGGGGTGTCTCGGGGCTTGCTGGGGCTTGCTGGGGCTTTCCTGGCCCTTTTGGAGCAAAATGCAGGGGTGCTCAAAACCATCGTTCTTAGTACAAAAAATCGCATGTTTCATTGTGGGCACGGGCAAATCCTGGGGCCCCCTCCTTTACAGGGCCTTTTGAACCCAAAACCATCGATTTCAGTACTTTTCAATTGCATTTTAATCCTGGGGCCCCCCCTCTTCTTGAAGTACCCCCTGGGCCACCTTTTTGGTTCGAGCTCCTTCCATTACAGTGATACGAGTAGCTGCCACATGCTGCCCCCGTTAACAGCACACTCTGGTTTCCACGCGCCGCATGCCCTAAACGCGCCCTTTTTCCGACGAGGCAGATTAGACAGCGCCCTTCCGCATTCGAAGAAGTGAGCTGCCACATGTTGCCCCTAGACAGCGCACTCTGGTTTCCACGGTTCCACGCGCTGCATGTTTCTAAACATGCCCTATTTGTCTAACCCCCGACTAGGCAGATTAGACAGCGCCCTCCCGCATTCGAAGAAGTGAGCTGCCTGCCACACTGCCACATGTTGCCCCTCGAAAGCATGCTCTGTGCCCGCGTGCCCCAAACATGCCCTAAAGTCCGATTAGGCAGCGCCCTCCCGCATTCGAAAAAGAGAGCTGCCACATGTTGCCCCTAGACAGCACACGCCCCAACCACTCCCTCCAGTATAGTCCAACCCCGATTCGGCAGATTAGGCAGCGCTTTCCTGCGTTCGAAAAAGTGATCTGCTACAGGTTGTCCCTAGACAGCACACTCGGTGCCCCATGCCGCTTGCCTGTATTTGGGGGGGGGGGGTATGAGACGCTCTAGCGATACCTCTAGCGATACATAAGCCTGCTGGTCGCGAGAAGCATTGCAACCATGTAGAGATGAGTAGTCTGGTCCCCAGAATGGCCCGGCTCATCAAAACGAACATGTAGCGACCAACTCGTCACGAGAAGCAGCACAACATGTGGATGAACAGTCTGGTCCACGAGTGGCCCAGGACAAACCGGTGTCTTGGCCGTGCATCTGGCGGCGAACCCGTGCCTAAATAGATGAACACGCGGCGAAGGGTCAAGTTTGCATTCGCATAGGCTCCACGCAAGAAAAGTTGGAAGCGCAGCACCAGGCTCCTTTGATGCAACCTCGTCAGCCTTAGAACGACACGCAAGAGGCCATGACTGGAAACGGGCGGAAGAAGTCTGCCAAGGCTGTCACGCGAGTCTTTTCCTGTGCCAGCATGCGGAGTCCGTGGTAGATGTCTGGCGCGTGGTCTGTGTGTGTTGGCACCTGCGCGGACTTCAGCCGCTCCACCTCCTCATGGGCGGCTTTCTCAACACAGCATGCTTCGTCACCTGTAGGTGATGCAGACTCTACGCGATGAAGCCCACGCCTGCAGGTCTGCCAGCTGCACCTTCAGTGCAGTCACCTCCCATCATCAGCAACCGAACCATGGCCGATACAAGGGCCTACTACAGTGGGCCGCTGCCGTTCAACTCAGGCCCGATGCACGTCCAATAGGGTCTGAGTATGCCTTGTTGTCAGCTTCCGCTTTCAGTTTCTCGACTTCTTGCTGCAGCTGCTGGACCGCCGCCACTTGGAGGGGGACTCTTGCTCGGCCTTCACACGCAAAAGCATGCTATCTCTCTCTCTCTCTCTCTCTCTCTCTCTCTCTCTCTCTCTCTCTCTCTCTCTCCCTCCCTCCCTCCCTCCCTCCCTCCCTCCCCTCCCTCGCGCTCTCTCTCCCGTGTGCTCTGCCACTGAGCTCTAGGCAGGATTGCCACTTCGGTCACTGCCGCTGCCTTGGGCTTTGCCTCGGCCTTTGTCGCACTTGCCATGCCATCCGGGCCAACAAGGAGGGTTCGGTTGGGCTCCGCCGCCTGTTCGATTCTTGCTGGACTGCTTTTCCATCCTGCCATTGTTAGTCCATACGCCGTACCGGGCCTTCAAAAGTGGATGCGATGTGAACCATTGCCAGCTCCTGCCTTGCTGGCCCCAACAACTGCGCGCTCTTGAGATTCATTCCGTCCAGTATTCATATTTGGGCTCTTGGTTTCTATAGGTGGTTCATTCGCTCACACATTCACTCCATTTCGTGCTTACATTCACTACGTTCATTTCATTACAAATGTAGTTCATGTATTCACTTCCCTTTTAGTACTATAGGATTATACGGGAGATTGGTTGACGCACCACAGGATAATAGAGGTTGGGTTCCTAACTCACTACTTTCTAAGGGTGAACAAGGGTTTAGGGTTTAGGGTTTAGGGTTTAGGGTTTAGGGTTTAGGGTTTAGGGTTTAGGTTTTTTGTTCAAATGGCCCAGCACGAAAACTGATCAGAGGACACAATGAAAAAATTGGGGCACGGTACTCCGCGTCCTAGTTGTACTCACCCACGAAGAAACCCCAAACCCTCTCAACCCTAAACCCGATACCCCAAAGCCAAATCCCTCAACCCCGAAAGCCCCAACAAAAATCTCGGCCACTTCCTGGGTCGACAGCGCTGGCGAAGAGGCTCAGCTTGGGCGGCAAAAGGCCCAGGGGATTGGCGGACCTTACTTGGAAGATGGGAGGACTTAGTAAGTGGTTTGTTTTGTCATGGGGTCTTAGGATAGCTGCATGGTCCCTTAATACGTGCACTTACAAGAGGACTCCCCCCCCTTGTATACCATTTTCAAACTAAGAAACAACCCTAAACCCTAAACCCGAAACCCTAAACCCTAAACAACCCTAGACCCTAAGAGTATAAGGGGGAACATCCGTTTGGGGTTTGGGGCTTAGGGTTTAGGGTTACAGAATTACAGAACCCACCCGACAGCCTAATGAGGGCAGCCTCAACCCTAAACCCTCTTGGTAGCCCAGTCACCGTATTATGACAAGGGCACCCTTTTTGTCCTGGGTTGGCTACTTTATAAGGGAACCGAGAGCCCAGAAAGGTAAAGGGTAGCACTGGGCTACCAAGCCCTAAAAGATGGATCGCAGCCATGTGGGGGTTTAACAAAACAGGGGACCCCCCAATATAGACCCCGCAAATAATAAGACTCCCTTATTGTAACTTTTCCTCCCGCCATGCCTCTGAAAGTACTTCGACCTCTCAGGGTTGGCGTGCTCTCGGGAGGCAGCGATGAAGCTTTGGAGGTCAGCTTCAGCCTTTCGCAAGGCTTCCGCATCTCCTGCATTGGTAGCAGGTTCGACACGTTTCCTGGCCCGGTCTATCTTCCGGGACCAGGACGTCGTGCCCGACCCCTCGGGTCGGTCCCTTCTGTTTCGAAGATCCACCCTTTTTCAAGGCTTCACTCTCACTTTCTTTTTGTTTTAGCCTTTTGCAAGGTTCCCTCTCTGTTTTTTTTGGCTTGTGCTTGCGACAACCTTTTGCAAGGCTTTCCTTCTTTGCAAAAAAAGCTGCGAAGCAGCGGCTAAACCTTAAACCCTAAACCCTAAACCCTAAACCCTTAAACCCTTAAACCCTAAACCCTAAACCCTAAACCCTAAACCCTTAAACCCTATGTTCGGAAAGTCCCATGCTGGGCCGCCCGGCGAGTCCCCGCGCTGGCGCTTAGCGGCGGGCCTGGCAACGGTCCCTAAACCCTAAACCCTAAACCCTAAACCCTAAACCCTAAACCCTAAACCCTAAACCGTCTGGCCAGCATAATCTCATTGGCCAGCATTCCGAAGCAGCTGAATGCAGGATCTAGAATGAACCCTACTTGAAGGTTCATGGTACTTACTAACCAATTATAACTGGGCTTACAACCCTACTTACAATTGGGATAACCCCTATAAGGCCCTTTAGGGGTATTATAAGTAGGGTTATAAGTACAGTTATAATTGGTTAGTAAGTACCATGAACCTTCAAGTACAGCCCCCAAAGCCCCAAATCCTAATCTCCTGAACTCGTAAACCCTAAACTACCAGACGCTGCAGGGAGCCCTGAAGCCCCACAACCAGGTAGAAGGTCCCCGCAGAAGGGTTTAGGGCTTAGGGTTTAGGGCTTAGGGTTTAGGGTTTATAATAGGGTTTAGGGTTTAGGGTTTGAGGTTTGAGGTTTCGGGAAGAGCCCAAGCCAGAACTCCCCCGCCCACCCCCGCACATCTGAGGCTGGCACTCCTCCTCCTGCAGGCCGAGTGTAAGAGGAGTCGGAGTAGGGTTTAGGGATTAGGCTTTAGGGTTTCGGGTTTGGGGTTTAGGGTTAAGGTTTAGGGTGTAGGGCTTGTGTCGGGTTTAGGGTTTTGGGGGGGCTTGTTTAGGGTTGAGGGCTTGCCAGAACAGCGTTGCAATCATAGCAGCGCAGAAGTGACAGCAGGGAGCAGCAGAGGCGGCAAACCCATGAACAAAGAGTAGGGCAGGATGGCCTGGCGGTACTTGGAGGTTCCTGTACTTATTAGCCAATTCTAACTGTACCTATAACTGTACTTAGAACCAGAATGGGCCGCTTGAGGGGCTTCTAAGTGGGTGATGAGTACAGTTCTCTTTGGTCAATGAGTGCCATGAACCTCCAAGTAGTGGTGGTAAGTGGGAAAGCTACTCCTGACCCTGCCGTTACATTTTGCCTCAAGTGGCCTGTTCTGGTTATACGTACAGTTCTAGGTACAGCTACAATTGGCTAATAAGTGCCATGAACCTCCAAGTATAGGCACAAGACTGGCTCCTCGTCGCTGTCCTCCTCTTCCGATGCCTGAGGGGCAAGGCAACATCGCCCTGAACCACGCCCTAAACCCTCCAACCCTAAAACCCTAAAACCCTAGACCCTAAAACCCAAAACCCTAAACCCTAAACCCTAGACCCTAAACCCTAAACCCTAAACCCTAAACCCTAAACTCTAGAGCCCAAACTTCCGCCTGAGCCCTTACGTAATTTGAAACTCAAGGAGCCCGCCGGTCGCCCCTAAAGCGGGGGTAGGGTTTAAGGCATTTTGGGGCCCAAACTCAACACTGTAGGAGGCCCCCCCATGAACCCCCCCCCCCCCAAACCCTAAACCCTAAACCCTAAACCCTAAACCCTAAACCCTAAACCCTAAACCCTAAACCCTAAACCCTAAACCCTAAACCCTAAACCTAAACCCTAAACCCCAAACCCCAAACCCTAAACCAAGCCCTAAACCCTAAGCTATTAAAGCCCACATGGGCTGACCCACCTCCGCTGCTGCTTTTGCTGCTGCCTTGGCAGCGGCGGCACCTTGCGTTCTGTCGGTTGGGGGGTCTCCTGGGCCTAGGGTTGAGGGTTTAGGGTTTAGGGTTTAGGGTTTAGGGTTTAGGGTTGTTGGTTTCGGGTTGAGGGTTTAAGGTTTAGGGCTTTTAGGGGCTCGCTAGTTGCAAGCTACCTAAGTACCTGCAAACGGTGGTAAACGGAGCATTCCTTGCATTCTGGAAAGGTCCGCAAAGTAAGGGCGTCGCCTTTTGTTCCGGCGCCGGCCCTGTGCCCTCAACCCTGAAAAGAGGGTGCAGGGGGGTGTAGGGGTTTGGGGATTACGGGGTTTAGGGGTTTAGGGGGTTTAAGGGTTTTAGGGGGTTTAGGGGGTTTAGGGGCTTCGGTGGGTTTAGTAGGTTTAGGGGGTTCAAGGGGTTTAGGGGGGCAGTGCCTTTGTCTTGTAGGGCTAGCAAAACCCAGAACCCCAGAGGACATGCCACAAAGGTGGTCTTGCCATTTCTTTGTTTGCTGCTTCTTTTGCTGCTTTCGTGCTCATGAAAAGAGCAAAATTCTTACTGTATACTCAACACTCAACCTTTAACCCTTAAAAGCCCTAAGCCCTAAACCCTAAACCCTAAAACCTAAACCCTAAACCCTAAACCCTAAACCCTAAACCCTAAACCCTAAACCCTAAACCCTAAACCCTAAACCCTAAACCCTAAACCCTAAACCCTAAACCCTAAACCCTAAACCCTAAACAAACCCTCAACCCTCACAAACCTCCACCTTTCCTTTAAGCACGCTGCCAGAGCTCGCAGCGGCTGAAGCTGCCGGACCCTCTTCTTCCTCCAGGGGGTTTCTGCTCTGTGCGTAGTGCACCTTCCCTTCTAAATCCTAAACCCTAAGCCCTACACCCTAAGCCCTAAACCCTAAGCCCTAAGCCCTACGCCCCAAGCCCTAATACGACCTAAACCCTAAGCCCTAAGCCCTAAACCCTAAACCTTCAACCCTAAACCCTAAACAACCCTAAACCCTAAGCCCTAAGCTCTAAGCCCTAAACCTTCAACCCTAAACCCTAAACAAACAACCCTGAACCCTAAGCCCTACGCCCTAAACCCTAAACCTTAAACCCGAAACCCGACAGCCTAAACCCTAAACAGCCCTAAACCCTAAGCCCTAAGCCCTAAGCACTAAGCCCTAAGCTCTAAACCCTAAACCCTAAACCTTCCCTGAGAGCTTGGGATGGCTTGGTTTCGGGAACTCGGGCATCCCTCGCGCACACGCGCGTGCGCGCGAGCTCCTCCGAAGAGTCGTAGCCACCCACAAGCCTTAGACGGTTAAGGGTTTAGGGTTTAGGGTTTAGGGTCTAGGGTCTAGGGTTTAAAGGGAGAGGGTGGGAATGCGCGATTTGGGGGTGTTTATGGCTTATGGTTCTGGGTTTTGGGGCGTTAGGGTTCAGGCCCTACAGCTTAAGTGGCGTCAGGTGGCTCTCGTTTCTTGGTTGCACTTTGATTGCACGCAATGGTTCAAGATTCCTCTGCTTTCCCAAAGAGCCCGATACCCCTCAAACCTTGGGCTGTATGGGCTTAGGGCTGCAAGTGGCCGCCTCAACGCGAAAACGAAACCCCTGAGCCCTAAGCCCTAAACCCACGGTGCAGACCAATGAAGGCTTACGAAATTTGAAGGCACGTATGTACAAGAGCCTGGCACTTTACAGATACAGCACATGGTCCAAGTATGTGGCAGTTAAACTGCTGGTACGCCAGGGTCACGAACGTCTTTCAAGTGTTCGGAGCATGAATGAACACAAAATCGAAAGCCCCATCGCCCCTTATAACGCCTGAACGCATGACTGGCGCCTGAACTCATGACCTAGGTAAACCCTAAACCCTAAACCCTAAACCCCAAACCCTAAACCCTAAACCCTAAAGCCTAAACCCATGACCTAGGGGGTCTGGGGATGTGCACACAGTGCACCTCATGCTCCTCCCACACTCAGTGCCCAACCCCATGCTGCGCGCCGAGGTGGAAGGTTCGCAACGTGGGATCCAGGCGAGTCGTGTCGATTGTCGGGGGGGGGGGGGGGGTCCGCTTGAGACGAACGTAATATAGGGGCCTTAATTTGGGGGAGGGGGGATTATGGTATATATCTATAAGGGGACCGGAAGGGAAGTCTATTCGTCATCATTCCGACGTTTTATAGTCCTCTGAAGAGCTGTGCACCGGACGAACTGTGAGCCCTAAGCCCCATAAGCACACACGAAGCCCAACACCCCAAACCAAAAAAAACCTAAACCCTAAACCCTCAAAAGGAGCTGAAACTGTAGCCCTAAACCCTAAACCCTCAAAGGAGCTGAAACTGTAGCTATGCTCCACATGCACACAGGGCTGTTGCGGCTGCGGCGGTATCAGGGCTTATAGGTCTCTGGGGTGAGGGTTCAGTCTTCTGGTCTCCGGGCGCTTAGGGTTTAGGGCTTAGGGTGTAGGGTTCAGGGCGTTAGGATTTGGGGCTTGGGCTTGGGTTGGGGCTTAGGGTTGACTTCGGGTGCTGGGATTTCAGGTTCAGGGTTTAGGGCGTTTAGGGGGGGTTTACGGTTTAGGGTTTAGGGTTTCGGGTGCAGGGCTGGGGGGGGGGCTCGTGTCCCCGGATAGGGGTTCAGGCTTACCTAAGGCTTTGGTTTCCACGTCTCTGACACCTCAGTCTACTGTTTCTTGGAACCGCTTGAAAGTATACTTTAATCGGGTGACTTCGTAACCAGGTACAAAATCCCTAAACCCTAAACCCTAAACCCTAAACCCTAAACCCTAAACCGTGATGGCCTTGAACTGTCCAGCCCTCTTTTCGATGGCTATAAGAGGCTGTAGGACTCTGAATGGGACCCAGCTTGAGGTGAAAAAACATGAAAAGCCTATATACCAACCCTACTTGAGGTCTACTTACTGAGTCCCGATCTTTCAAGTAGGGGTTAGGGCAGTTTATTTAGGGTTTAGGGTTCAGGGTTCAGGGTTCAGGGTTCAGGGTTTAGGGTTTAGGGGCTTAGGGTTTAGGGTTTTGGGTTTAGGCGGAACTCAAAGCATGAGTCTGGGAGATCACCACATCGGGAATGGAGGGACATGTACCTACATTGTAAACCCGAAACCCTAAACCTTAAAGCCTAAACCCTAGTCCTGAATGGGTGGGTTTCTTGAGGAAAGTTGGGAAAGAGTCAAAGCGTGTGCTCCATCGCATTCTTCACTCTTTGAACAGAGTGCAAGAGGGCGCGAGTTCAAAGAGGCGAACCCCGATGGAACATTCACTCCATGCAAATGTTGAGCGCTTATTACGAACTTTCCCAGGGACTTGCGTTTGAGAGAAAGTGCGGCGCAGAATACAAGCAAAGATTCGACACTGCACCAACGCCGAAGGCCACTTCAGGGCCAGTACATGAAACGGGGCTTCTTTTTCTGTTATTGGTGAGTGTTTTTTTGGGGTTCCTTATAAATACTGGTGAGAGAAATACTTCCCATTCCATTCTGTCTCATGGCCCAAACCCCACCATGTCTGGGTGCTCGCAAAGGGGATCAGTGCTGTAGCATAAGCGGAACCACTGGGGAAACAGAGGGAGGCGTCCCAATGTGCCGTAGCTAGTTTTCTGGTTGAGGGGGGTTCCTGGAGGCTCAAGATGCCAGGGCGTTTAACCCTCAACAGGGTTTAGGGTTTAGGGTTTAGGGTTTAGGGTTTAGGGTTTAGGGTTTAGGGTTTAGGGTTTAGGGTTTAGGGTTTAGGGTTTAGGGTTTAGGGTTTAGGGCCCAAGCTGTTTTCAACGCACGACCTGCTAGCGTTCGCTCACGGGCTTGTCAAGCGCAACTGGCTTGGGTCCAGATCTTTTGAGCATCCAATCCTGAACCTTAAATCCCACGGGGACTTCGTAAGTAGTGACTAAATAGGGTGATCAGTGATCAGGTACATGGTATGCCTCTAGTTTGTACCACCTCACCCCTTTCCCGATCTTGCGTGTAGACCCTAACCTCATTTTTGGGGAAGGGAGCCAGTCAGGGATGATTAGCCTAAGTCACTTTCTTATGAGTACGGTACCCGTGAACCTTCTAACTCTAAACCCTAAACCCTAAACCCTCAACCCTAAACCCTCACAACCCTAAACCCTCAACCCTAAACCCTCACGCGGAACCGGAGAAGCGCCGCTCTCTCGCCAGCACCTGGCTGGCCATCAGCAAGCGAGGGTTTAGGGTTACGGTTTGGGGTTTAGGTTTAGGGTTTAGGGTTTAGGGTTTAGGGTTTAGGGTTTAGGGTTTAGGGTTTAGGGTTTAGGGTTTAGGGTTTAGGGTTTAGGGTTTAGGGTTTGGGGTTTGGGGTTTGGGGTTTAGGGTTTAGGGTTTAGGGTCAGCAGCGAGGGGTGGGCCTTCGGCTGACAAAGATCTCTCGCAACGTGGGCGGCTTCGACCTTTAAAGGCCCTCAACCCTAGCCCCTGAACCCAAGCGAAGGATTCCTTCGGGTTTAGGGTTTAGGGTTTGGGGTTTAGGGTTTAGGGTTTATGGTTCCTGGAAGCCCTAAACCCGAAACAGGGTAAAGGTTTAGGGTTTAAAGCCCTCAAACCCTAAACCTGCAAGATGTGCGGAGCGAATGGCACTAACGCATTCACAGGGCTCCCGTAAGGGTTTGCACGAACTGCAGTTTACGGGTTTAGGGATTACAGCTTAGGGGCTTGGGGTTTAGGCTGTTTGGGGTTTAGGGATCTCCGGGCGCGCTTAACAGAGCTTTTGAACTTAAGTGCCGCGCTCACCTTCCCGGGGCGCAATCGCGCTGAGCCGTATGCCCATATATACACGTTGAACCATGCGCCGTAAACCCGAAACTGTAAACTAGCCCAAGCCCCAAAAGCCTCAGTCCTCAAATGCCATCAACCTAACCAGACTAGCCAAACCCTGAACCCTATCCCCTTCAGGCCCTGATCCCTGAAACTTCAACCCTAGATCCTCAACAGGCATGTAGTACAAAGCCCGAAACCCTAAACAAAACACCCTGAGCCCTAAAACAGAAACCTAACCCTGAACCTTACAAACCGACTGAACCTAAAACCCAAGCAAGCCCTCAAGGCGTCATAGTCGTAGCCCTCGGCCCGGGAACTAAACCGTGAAACCTAAAGTTTAATAGCCCTGGGCCTGAAACCCGAAATCTTGAGGACCCAACAGCGTCTTCGAACTTGACGAGGATGGTCGTGCTCACGACTCCTGAAAGCCCTAAACCCTAAACCCTACACCCTAAACCCTATACCCTAAACCCGAAAACAGGGGTTTGTGGATCTGGGGATTGAGGGGCTCTAAGAGCTCGAGGCATGGAGGTCGTAGGGTTGATGGGTTTAGGGTTGAGAGTTTAGGGTTCAGGGTTTAGGGTTTAGGCTTTAGGGTTTTTTTTTCGGCTTTTGGGTTGAAGGCTTCGAGTGGGCGGGGGGTTGATTCTAAGCCTCTGCAAGACCTTTGGGGTCTTGTGCTTATGCGTGAATGTCCTACACGCCTTGAAAAAACTCAACCTAAGACTGGAATTCCAGGAAATGAAACAAAAAACTAGCCGATGTCCTGAACCCTAAAATACCTGAGGCAGGCATGCCCTTTCAGGTGTATAGTTAAACCCCTAAAACCACATAAAGCCCGCAGCGATTAGAATTCCAACCCAAGCCCTACAGACCCTAACCCTGCTGGGAGGGTCCTTTTATACAGTTTTGTCAAAGTCGCCATCCGGGGCTTCAGGGGTGCAGGGTTCAGCGCATAGGCGCCCATAGAAAATTCCATACAGAAAAAAGAAGTTACCTCGACGGGGCCCTGCGGTTTAGCGATTAGGCAAGGGGGAACATCCCAATGTTTGGGTGTAAAGACTTGGGGTTTGGGTTTTCTGGCCAACCCTGAGCTCGAAATGGACCCCCGGCTAAACCCTGTAAACCCTTAACCATGGGCTTCACGAAGCCGGGAACCTCCAGAAATTTGAACTTCGGCCGGGGGCTTGAGGGCCCTAAGCCCGTAACTTGGGATGTCGAACATCCCAACCTAAACCTCTCAAGACTTGTAGGGTTTGGGGCTTGAGGCTTGCGGGTCCGACAACAACAGCAAGCACAATACAAAAGCGCCTGTGACTTGATCCACCACAGTGTGCGCAGTGGTCTTTGCCGGAAACTCCGCACTCCGGAGCATCCCTGCAAAAGGAGGCTTTCCGAGTTTCCAGGCCCAGACATCCCTAAGGTTGGTTTACGCTTTAGGCTTTTAGGGGTTAGGGTTTAGGGTTATATAGGGTTTAAAGTTTAGGGTTTAAGGAATTTGGAGTATAACATGGATTATTTAGACCCTGAAAGGTTCTAGCAAGTCAGCTCCTTTTCTTGCGTGAGCGCATCCGTGCTGGTGGAGGGAATGCGGAACCCGCTACTATCCCTTACCTACTATCTGCTTGCGAAATCCCAAAACAATACAGGATAATCATCTCCATATTTCCCTTAAGAATCCTTAAGAATATAGTTTTTTGTTTTGCGTGTGTAGGGGCTCTTAAGCAAGTAGTACTTGCAAGGAAATCCTGGCCCAGGTTTGGGATTCCAGGCTCTAGATGTCTGCGCGGGTGTTTTGATGTTTTGTCGCTGCATGTGCGTGCTTTGAAAACAAATTCGCTTCCAAAGGAAACACACGCACAATAGAAGCAACACGCCCGCGTCAGCAAGACTGACTGGGCGCCGAGGCGCGAAGGGCGCGGAGGGTGCGCGGAGGGCGTGCGGAGGGCGTGCGGAGGGCGCGCAGAGGGCGTGCAGAGGGCGCGCGGAGCGCACGGAGAGCCGAGTTGCGCGGCGTGAGGAGAACGGAGCGAGAGGGCGCTGGCGCGGAGCGGGCGCGCAAGGGCCGGAGGGCGGTTGAGGCGCGGAGTCGGCTCAGCAGTCCAACACACGTTGTATCCCAGTGTTCTTTGTCCATTGGACTTGCAAACGACAGGCTGCTTCGAGAAGCCCAAATTTCTCCGGAGAACTCGCAACCTGCCCACGCGGACTGGGGCACGTTCAAGAACACTGCTGACATATTTCTTCCTGCCCTTGGCTTCATTTTTGCGAGTCAGCCACTTCCGGACCGCGCAGCACAGGCGCAGGGTATGCGCAGATACCACCCAGGCAGAATCACCTTTGTCATGCTCGACTTTAAGGGAGCCTTCTTGACGCGAGCGACCAGATCTATACTCGCGCAGGCGCTGCGCGCGCTGCTCAGAATTAGGTATTCACCGCTCCTTTTCGACGGGCAGCTGGGCAAACACCCACTCAGCGACTCCGCCAACAATGCTCGAACCTGCCCCTGCCCCTAGTTAGATGTCACTGCAGAAAAGCTTTTAAACAAATACGTCCTGGCTCGCCCTCAACCACACTTCCGGACGCAATGTCTGGACAAAATGCAGAACTGTCCTTGCGTATTCTGGTCCTTGCACATGGAATCAAGCAAACCTCAAGCCGGCATGTATACAAGTCATGAGGCCGTCTGAGGATGTCCGTGTCAAGAAGATTGCACTATCAAGGGCCTTCGCCGGGTATTCACAAGATGGACTTGTGGAAATTGAGCATCTATTGTGCTGCTGCGCGCCTCTCCTTCGGCCATGTCACGACACGTGACAGCCACAGATCGTGCAGTATCAGTTTGCGAAGAAATGTAGATTCTCATGGGGCAAGCCATCCTTAGCAGCTTTATCCCAAGCGCCGTCTGCGGTAAGCCTTGCAGGCCGGGCAGCAGTGTCTCGTGTATCGAAATTTGATGTGGCCCAGCCCATCTCTGCATGACACATCCTCCATTGAATGATTCAGATCCAAGCGAAGCTTGGAGAACGCCTCTTGAAACATAGCATTTTCAGGCTCTGCTCTTCAGCGAGCTCCAATGCGAAGTGCGCAATGGCCTGCGGCATGTCATACTCACTCTATCGAGCCTGGAAGCGCCGTGGCCGTGCGAGCACGTCGACTCAAACTGGTCATGCTCAAATGAGGGAACAAGTAGCGGCCTATGGAAATCGACCGCTCCTGCTTCGGACACCCAGCGCTCTGCGCCTCGACGACATCCGCGTTGTCCTGACTTCGCACGCACACTTCCATGAAGTCGCGGGCTTGCTATTACAAAGGCATCGGCGGCGCACACAGCATGCTCTCCGATAGTTTGCCAGATATCAAGTGCTGCGCAACAAAAGGTTGAGATTTCAACTTCTACTGCGGGCTGCAGCTGGTTTCGTTTGGAAGGTTTACGGTAAGCCAGAGCTCGAAGACACCGCAAAGCATGTAGAAACGGAAACAACGAACTGGTACCTGGCTGGGCAGTGGCGGCATGGGCTAAAAATATCCTTGTACTCACACATATGACATCATAACCTTACAAATATACATGCAAAAGGTAGACTCTAGAGGGGGTGGTAACATGCATATAGATACATATATATGTACATATATATGTATGTCTCTATATATATATATATATATAAGCGCCTAAATCTTAAGCCCGAAACCTTTAAACCTTCGCCCAACAGGGTTTAAAGGTTAAGGGTTTAAAATTAATTGAAGTCTGAGATTTACATGCTTAAATCTTAAATCCTAAGCCTTTAAAAATCTTAACCCTCTAGGGTTTAAAGGTTAAGGGCTTGGCTACAAGTTTAAATGGCTAAATCTTAAACCCTAAGCCTTTAAACCTTAACCCTACAGGGTTTAAAGGTTAAGGGTTTAAAATTCGTCGCAGGCTTAGGTTTAAATGCCTACATCTTAAACCCTAAACCTGTAAAAATCTTAATCCTATAGAATTTAAAGGTTAAGGGCTTAGGGTTTAATTACCGGCATAGGTTCAAATGCCTAAATCTTAAACCCTTAACCTTGAAACCTCATCAACCCTACAGGGTTTAAAGGTTAAGGTTTTTTTTTGCAGGCTTAAGTTTAAATGCCTAAATCTTAAATTATCAACAAAAGCCAACAGAAAGAAGAACCCTCCGTGTGTGTGTGAGGGAGTGAATTAAGGAATACAGTCAAAAATCCGGTCACCGGAAAATCACTAGATCGGTATTTGCGGTACTTTTGCAAAGATCAAGCCCGCGGTGGGTCCATTGGGGGAGGGGGGGGGGGGGGGGTGGTACCATATGTATATATATATATATGGATATATGTACTATTATGTGATACAATTTGATTGACAAATACTATAGACATTATATATAATATATGTATATATGGTATGATGTATATAGGTATATAGTATATATGTATATGGGATATATGTTATATATGTAGATATTTAGATGGTATATATGTATATATGTATATATGTATATATGTATATATGTATATATGTATATATGTATATATGTATATATGTATATATGTATATATGTTTATATGTATATATGTATATATGTATATATGTATATATGTATATATGTATATATGTATATATGTATATATGTATATATGTATATATGTGTATATGTATATATGTATATATGTATATATGTATATATGTATATATGTATATATGTGTGTATGTATATGTATATGTATATGTATATGTATATGTATATGGATATGTACATGTATATGTATATGTATATGTATATGTATATGTATATGTATATGTATATGTATATATATCACTCAGCGCCAAATCCGAAGAAAAGGTGCGGGGCACGGTTGAAACAAACACGAACATAGAAAGTACAGGGGGGGTTGTAATGGTACAAGAAGCATGTAATCAGACACTCGTGGCAAAACAGTGAACTACTTTGTAATTACTTTGTAAGCCCGTAGGCTGATTTGGATGCACTTGTCCAATCTTCTGTGCGGCGATGTTCAACATAGCATGTGTTTTGGCGATTGTTTGGATGTTTTGTTAATCATGTCTATTTAGAATGGGGCTTGACGGTTCTTTGCAGTGTTTTGTAGGAGGGTTAGCTCGAGATCTGACGGTATGTTTAGTGGCGGCTTTCTGCATGCTCTCAGGGAATCTTTCGTTGTTTCTTGAAGCCAGTCAGCTCTTGGTCTACCTATTCTTCTGTAATAATTTATCTGCGGTGAAGTGGTTCCAAATTCGAATAAAAAACTTGTCTCAGTGGGTCGTACCTGTCAACCCTGCAGCCCTGAAAATGTGTCCATGTATATATAAATATAAATACATATATGTGTACAATTTATTTATTTATTTACTTACGTATTTATTGATGTGTGTGTGTGTGTGCGTGTGCGCGCAAGTATACCGTATGTATCTACACATAAGCGCGCTGTTATGCACGAGGCTTTTGAATGCAAGCGTCTGACGGAGCTAGCGGACCGCGGCGCGCCGACGAGCGTGGAGCACGCGGAGGGCGCGGAGGCGCGAGGTAGGAGGATGAAGCCTGCACGGCCAAACGCCGCCAGCAGAATAGATGCCAAGCGCCCAAGGCACAGGGGAAGGGGGCCAAGGTTTCGGGCCGCGGTTTCGGGTTTCGGGTTTCGGGTTTAGGGTTCAGGGTTTAGGGTTTAGGCGTAGGGCAGGGCCCGAGGCTTAGGGCGACAAAGCTTCATCGAAAGGCTTCTTTGGCAATGGCGCTGGCATCCGTTTTCGAAACTCTGAGCCCTGAAACCTCAGCTGCCCTAAAACTCAACGGCAAGGGTTCAGGGCTTTCAGATCGACATGCAAAAAGCCAGCTGCTAGCCCAGAGTGCACAAAAAACCTTTAACAGAGAAATATTCAAGATATGTGCCTTAGTTCACACATACCCCTGAAATCATGCTAAGGGTCTGCTGCCTGAAGACCTCTACACCTAGCCCTCAACCCTAGACCCTAAGCCCTAACAAAAGTTCAGCGATTCCGGGCTTGCAGGACACGAGAATTGAAACTTGGGCTTCGAGTGCGCTCGGTGCTTAGGTGACGTGGGCCCCGAGTCTCCAAGGATCTTGCATAGGGTTTAGGGTTTAGGGCTTAGGGCTTAGGGATTAGGGCTTAGGGCTTAGGGTTTAGGGTTTAGGGTTTAGGGTTTAGGGTTTAGGGTTTAGGGTTTAGGGTTTAGGGTTTAGGGTTTAGGGTTTAGGGCTTAGGGCTTAGGGTTTAGGGTTTAGGGTTCAGGGTTTAGGGTTTAGGGTTTGGGGCTTGGGGTTTGGGGCTTAGGGTTTACTTGGAGGTTCATGGGTACTTACAACCCCAAGTATACGTCTACTTCTAACCTACCCGAAAAACTTAGGGGACCATATAAGTACAGTTATAATTGAGGTTATTCAGGATTTAAGGTTTAGTGTTTGGAGTTTAGGTTTTAGGTTATCAGTACCCTGAACCTCCAGTAGGGTTTTGGGGGAAACGGCGTGCCTTCCACCATGCCTGCAACGAACCTGGTGAGTGGGACAGCTCGCCGTTCACAGTTCAAGGTTTAGGGTTTGGGGTCTAGGGTCTAGGGCTTAGGGGCCTCAATCCTACACTGTAAACCCCAGTGAGCGCAAAGGTCTAAGGGTTTAGGGTTGAACCAGGGTTTAGGGTTTAGGGTTTAGGGTTTAGGGTTTAGGGTTTAGGGTTTAGGGTTTAGGGTTTAGGGTTTAGGGTTTAGGGTTTAGGGTTTAGGGTGAGCCTTCGAACCTTGATCCCCGCAGCGCCCCAACGGCCAGGTTTTCAGGCTTTGGGGCATTTGGGATGCAGGAGGGTTTAGGGTTTAGGGTTTAGGGTTTAGGGTTCAGGGTTTCGGGTTTAGGGTTTAGGGTTTAGGGTTTAGGGTTTAGGGTTTAGGGTTTAGGGTTTAGGGTTTAGGGTTTAGGGTTTAGGGTTTAGGGTTTAGGGTTTAGGGTTTAGGGTTTAGGGTTTAGGGTGGGGCTGGGGGCTTCGGACTTCGTGCTTGAAAACCAGAGAACGAAGGGTAAAACAGCAATAACTCGAACCCTAAACCCTATATACCTATATGATAAACAGACACCCCAGAGGTGTCAAAGTCAAGTCTTGGCAACGCGGGTGTTGGAGATAGGGCCCCGAACCCTACATTCCTCCAAGACGGACGAACCATGGGGGTTTCGGAAAGTAGGGGTACCTTACTGCGGTCCTTATTATAAGGGAATCCTACTATTTGGGCCCCCTGCCGAAATCCACAACTGCAAGCAGCATCAAAACATGGAAGCCCTTGGATATTCTTCCACATCCACACATCACGAACCTTAAGCGCCCCTAAGCCCCACACCCTACACCCGACAACCGACACCCGACACCCTAAACCCTAAACCCTAAACCCTAAACCCTAAACCCTAAACCCTAAACCCTAAACCCTAAACCCTAAACCCTAGAAACCCTAAACCGTCCACATGCCGGAGAGTTGCGCACCACAGTTCACGTCCCCCAGGTCGCGAGGCACGGAGATGAAACGATTCACGAGCAAGGCTTTGTCGTTAAGCATGTACCTCCATTCCGTTTGGGGTTTAGGGTTTAGGGTCGTTAGGGTCTAGGGTCTAGGGGTTAGGGTTAGGGTTTAGGGTCTAGGGTCTAGGGTCTAGGGGGGTTTAGGGTTTTGGGGTTTGGGGTTTTGGGGTTTTGGGGTTTTGGGTTTGGGGTTTGGGGTTTGGGGTTTGGGGGGTTTGGGGTGGGGTTTGGGGTTTGGGGTTTGGGGTTTTGGGGTTTTGGGTTTGGGGTTTGGGGTTTGGGGTTTGGGGTTTGGGGTTTGGGGTTTGGGGTTTGGGGTTTGGGGTTTGGGGTTTGGGGTTTGGGGTTTGGGGTTTGGGGTTTGGGGTTTGGGGTTTGGGGTCTAGGTTTTGTTTAGGGCGCAGGTTGTTGGGGATAGGGTTTAAGGCTTGGAACATCAGAGTCCGAAAGCCTCAAAATCACACCTTCCGTTCAGCAAGTGCCTCCGTTCATGGCCTGAAGCCCTAAGAACAAGCCATAAACCCTTAAAAAAACCTAAACCCTCAACCCTAAACCCTGAGCCCAAAGCCCTAAGCCCTAAACCCTCAACCCCAAACCCTAAACCCAAAAGCAAAAGATCTTCTTCTCTGCACCTGACGCCCCCCCAAAAAGGAGAACGGCAACCTCTGAGGCTAGCTTCTTCTCAGCCGGGATGGATCCTTCAAAATCCTGAAGTGCCTGTTAACACCCGAAGCAACATGAGCCCAAGCCATCCTGAATCTTGGAAGCCAACATTACCTAAATGTCGACAAGGGTGGGCTAACCCTAAACCCTCTAAACCCTAAACCCTAAACCCTAAACCCTAAACCCTCAGGGTTTCAGATTTAAGGTGTTTTCGGGCCTCAGGCATACGGCTCGGGAAATGCGAGTACAGTCGAGGGTCTGGAGTTGAAACTTGGGGTGTTGAGTTGAGGGCCTTGAGTGGAAGGGTTGGGCGCTCCATGGGTTTAAGGTCTTAGGGCCTTGTATGGCTTGTAGATGTTTGTACGGGCATATCTAGAAGAATTGCGGATGACTGAGGGTCTAGGGCTAAACCCCAAAAGCGGGTTTAGGGTTTAAGGATATACCGTGATTTTGCAAGCTCCATTCCTACTTGCCCCAACAGTTCCTTGACAATAGGGTACCCTTTTTCTTACTACCCATCTTCAAGAATGAACCCCCCAGACAAAAAGTCAATCAGGGCACTACGGGGTGACCAAGATTGCTAATCCGACAGTCCCGGACATTCGAAGCACTGAGCTGAATGGGTGGCTGGGGTCATCTGGGGCCGAAAGTAACCTCGGAATGAAAGGAGCGTTTTTTTTTGGTTAAAAAGAGGCTCATACGGGAACCTAGACCCTAAAAAAAGGGAATCGGGGCCTACTCTGGGTCCATGTCATGGAGCGACCCTGCGATTTAGGGTTTAGGGTTTAGGGGTTTAAGGGGTTAAGGGGTTTAGGGGTTTAGGGGTTTAGGGGTTTAGGGGTTTGGGGGTTTGGGGGTTTGGAGGTTTAGGGGCTTGGGGGTTTAGGGCCCATGGGCTTCCGGTGCTTGGGGTCAACAACCCAAGCCAGGCGCACTCCTCGTTGTGCTCAGCTGGCGGGCAGGACCGGTTCGATGGGATTTTGGGTTAGGGTTTAGGGTTTAGGGTTTAGGGTTTAGGGTTTAGGGTTTAGGGTTTAGGGTTTAGGGTTTAGGGTTTAGGGTTTAGGGTTTAGTTTTAGGGTTTAGGGTTTAGGGTTTAGGGTTTAGGGTTTAGGGTTTAGGGTTTAGGGTTTAGGGTTTAGGGTTTAGGGTTTAAGGTTCAGGGTTCAGGGCTTAGGGTTAGGGTTGAGGGCTTCGGATTTCAGGCTTGCCGGTTTAGGGTATTCCAAAGAATCTGAAAACAAAACAGCACTATACTCTCTGCAGAACCACGGTAAGCATTTGTTTTTATAGCCCCCTGCAGCCACATATAAACCAAGGGACTGTGGCAGGATTCCACCCTCCACCCTAAACCTTAAGACCTCGAGGTATAGGCCATAAACCAATAGAGCTACAAGCGATGCAGAAACGTTAAATCCTGAACACTAGGCCTTACACCTGGGCCCTGTAATAGAAGCGATACATCTGGACCTAAACCCTGCCCGGACCCAAAATTCCAGCTTGTTTTTGCTTGGTGCCTAGCTTCATGCTCAGACAACATGACCCTAAAACCCAAAATCCCCAACCCCCCCCTCCCGAAAAGCAGGACGTCGTTTTTGGGAATGATTCGTGTTAAGCGTGATGGCGCATTAATCGTGATGGCGCGTTAATAAGGTTCAAGGTTTAGCTAGACCCTAAACCCAAAACCCAAAACCCAAAACCCTAAACCCTAAACCCCAAACCCCAAACCCTAAACCCTAAACCCCAGACCCTACACCCGGAGCCCAGCCTTTCAGAAGATCCGCTGGGTGGCCGAAGAGCTGCTTCCACAAGGGCCCCGAAACGAAGGTAAGAAAAGGCACCATCCTGGAGAGACGCACTAGGGATGTCGGGTCTTGTGGGTGATGGTTTAGGGTTTAGGGTTTTAGGGTTTAGGGTTTAAGGTTTAGGGTTTAGGGTTTAGGGTTTAGGGTTTAGGGTTTAGGGTTTAGGGTTTAGGGTTTAGGGTTTAGGGTTTAGGGTTTAGGGTTTAGGGTTTAGGGTTTAGGGTTGACTGTTTTGGGTTTAGGGTTTAGGGTTGAAGGATTAGATATTTAGGGTTTAGGTTTACGATTTAAGGTTCAGGGTGGAGGGCGGTAAGGCTTGGGAGGGCCCTTGGCGGTCCCGGGCGCCTCGTCTCCCGCCTGTTCCGGTTGTCCCTGAAGACATAGAGGTCCAGGATCTGGCACGATTTAGGGTTTAGGGTTTAGGGTTTAGGGTTTAGGGTTTAGGGTTTAGGGTTTAGGGCAGTCTACTTGAAGGTTCATGGTACTTACTAACCAATTATAACTGGGCTTATAACCCTACTTACAATTGGGATAACCCCTATAAGGCCCTTTAGGGGTATTATAAGTAGGGTTATAAGTACAGTTATAATTGGTTAGTAAGTACCATGAACCTTCAAGCACTACTTGCTGTAGAGCCCCCCCCCCCCGCTCCAAAACAATGATGAAAAGGCTACTGATTTTGATTGCAACATAGCGGTTGTTAGTCTTGATTTGTTTAGCAACTTGTAGCGATTGCTATATTTGTAGATCAGCATATCGACATCTTCTTGCAACGTATCCTTTGTCCTTCTCTACCCTGAAAACCTCACACCGGGCCTCTTCGGGAAGGTTTAAAGTGGAAAAGGTCCGAGAGTTTCCGGGGTCGGGGCAAACAATATTGCGTGAGGGGGAGGGGGGTGCGGATTCAGGGGTTTGGGGCTTAGGTTTTAGGCTTCAAAGTTTTTGGTTTGAGGCTAACTTTAAACCCCCAAACCCTAAACCCCAGACCCTAGACCCCCGACCCTAAGCATCCCTCAGCCCTAAAAACCCTCACCCCTAGGTTTATAGGGTTTGAGCCCCTAAAGTTGAGCATGGCTGGGGTCAGCCTTCAACCCTAAAGCCTAAGCCCTGGCCCTCCTTCTGGGGGCGAACTCGTGTCGCGGCTTAAGGAATCCGGGACTGAACTGGGCCTTTCGAGGCTCCCCGCGCGGCAAAACGCCCTCGAACCCAAAACCCCAGGAGCCCAAACCCTAAGCCGCAAACCCCAAACAGCACACCTAAACTTTGAAACCTGAACGCTAAACCCTACACCCCAAACCCTAAACCCTAAGCTCTAAACACAAAACCCTAAGCCCTAAACAGAAAACCCTAAGCCCTAAGCCCTAAACCCTAAACCCTTAGCCCTAAACCCTGAACCCCAGGCCCTAATCCTGTCTCAGTGCCGGGCCCGCATGCCCGCAGGAACCCCCAAGTCATGGAGACGCTCCTGCTGGGTTTCAGGGTTTAGGGTTTAGGGTTCAGGGTTCAGGGTTTAGGGTTTTAGGGTTTTAGGGTTTAGGGCTACGGGTTAAGGTTTCTGGGTTTACATGGTTTAGGGTCTTGGGTTTGGGGCTTAGGGACACTGAAAACCTGAAGCCCTGAAGCCCTGAAGCCCTGAAGCCCTGAAGCCCTGAAGCCCTGAAGCCCTGAAGCCCTGAAGCCCTGAAGCCCTGAAACCTTAGACCCTAGACCCTAAACGCCGAACCCCGAACCCTGAAACCTGATGCCCGAAACACCAACGCATTCACCTTCAAACCCCCCTTGGACCCTGAGTGGGATTCAGGGCCTGGGGCGTGAGGGTTGACGGTCTAATCGGGGGTCCTGAAGCCTCAGGTTTAAAGCTTAGGGTTTGGTTAGGGTTTAGGGTTTAGGGTTTAGGGTTTAGGGTTAGGGTTTAGGGTTTAGGGTTTAGGGTTTAGGGTTTAGGGTTTAGGGTTTAGGGTTTAGGGTTTAGGGTTTAGGGTTTAAGGTTTAGGGTTTAGGGGTTAGGGTTTAGGGTTTAGGGTTAGGGTTTAGGGTTTAGGGTTTAGGGTTTAGGGTTTAGGGTTTAGGGTGTTTAGGGTTTAGGGTTAGGGTTAGGGTTTAGGGTTTAGGGGTTTAGGGTTTAGGGTTTAGGGTTTAGGGTTTAGGGGTTTGGGGTTTGGGGTTTAGGGTTTAGGGTTTAGGGTTTAGGGTTTAGGGTTTAGGGTTTAGGGTTTAGGGTTTAGGGTTTAGGGTTTAGGGTTTAGGGTTTAGGGTTGAGTTCGGGTTTAGGGGCTACGGTTTAGATAGGGTTTAGGGGCTAGGGGGTTTGGGGTTTGGGGCTTGGGATTTAGGGTTTAGGGTTTAGGGTTTAGGGTTTAGGGTTTAGGGTTTAGGGTTTAGGGTTTAGGGTTTAGGGTTTAGGGTTTAGGGTTTAGGTTTAGGGCTTATAAAGGATTCAGTGGGGCTTAGGACTTTGGATCCGGGTTTCTGAGTCCGCTGTCATGCCTGACGCCCTCCCCAGACCCCTAGAATCCAGACTTTAAGCTTTATCAAACCCTAAACCCTAAACTCTGAACCCTGAACCCGGAACCCTAAACCCCAAACCCTAAACCCTAAACCCTAAACCCTAAACCCCAAACCGCAAACCCTAAGACCCTAAGACCCTAAGACCGTAAGACCCTAAGACCCTAAACCCTAAACCCCAAACCCCAAACCGCAAACCCTAAGACCCTAAACCCTAAACCCTAAACCCTAAACCCTAAACCCTAAACCCTAAACCTTAAACCCTAAACCCTAAACCCTAAACCCTAATCCCTAAACCCTAAACCCTAAACCCTAAACCCTAAACCCTAAACCCTAAACCCTAAACCCTAAACCCTAAACCCTAAACCCTAAACCCTAAACCTCAACAGCCCCGTTTCCTTTTGTAGGCTCACGGGTGGAAGGCCGCTTCCCACTGGCCTTTGGCCAGCAACTCGCGGGTGTGGGTGAAACTTTCGCGCAACTGCCGGGAGCGGACCTGAGCCGAGGGTTTAGGGCTTAGGGCTTAGGGCTTAGGGCTTAGGGTTAAGGGCTTAGGGCTTAGGGCTTAGGGCTTCGGGGCGAGGGTTTAGGGTTCAGGGTTTTGAGGAATAGGGTTTGGAGTTTGGTTTAGGGTTTTGGGCTCCCAAGGTTTGATTACAATGGGTATTGTGTGGCCAAGCGGACAGAAGTATGTTGCATTTAACGGGAAACGAGAATGGTTTGTACCATGGGTATGTGTGGTCATTGGCATAACAAGCAAAGTAGGGGACACCAGGAATGTCTTTTGACTCCTTGATTAGGCTCAGGGCGCTCACAGTGCTTACGGTGCGTAGTGCCTGTTTCGGGATTTCGGGGGCTTTGGCGCGTAGAATTTTAAGGGTTCTGAGGATTGTCGTGCTTGGATTTGTTGGGCGTTTGGGGCTGTAATTCGTGGTCTAGGGGTTTTGCTTTGGTTTCAGGGTGTTTGGAGGTTCCACGTGCTGTTGTGGAAATTCTGATGGTGATCAAGGGTAGTTGTTCAGGTGAAATGGTTTTGGTAAGGTAGGTCTACGGTTCTAAGACACACACAGGCCTCACTGTGACTCAAAACAAGTCCTTCCATACCCTACATAAACCCAGAGAGTCAATACCCCTCAATTAAGGAATATACCTTAAAATATGAACGGATCCTGAATAAGGTCTAAGGAACAGACCTTAATTAAAGGGGTATTGGGCTCTTTGGGAACTCTGCACAGACTGCTCTCCTAAATTAAGGCCTCTTCTGGAGGTTCACTGCTAGAAGAGTCGCGCATGTTGACAGTGACACCCAAGCGCTAAACTCTAACCTATGTAGGAAAGGCTCTGGGTTCATGTAGGGGCGCGCCAGGTCAAGATCGGTCAACACCTGAGGCACCGCAAGGCGTGCGGGAGATTGACTTCAGATGTCCAGGGTTTTTAAGGGCTGGACTATTGGCTTGTAAGGTTTGGGGTTACAATCCTTGACCCTATAAACCTACTTGAAGGCTCATGGTACTTACTAACCAAGTATAACTGGGCTTATAACCCTACTTATAATTGGGATAACCCCTATAAGGCCCTTTAGGGGTATTATAAGTAGGGTTATAAGTACAGCTATAATGGGTTAGTAAGTACCATGAACCTTCAAGTAACAGCCCCAAACCTTTGAAAAAGGTGATAGAGCGAAACTTTTAACCCTACAAACCTGAAAGCAAAATCGAACTCTGTACTCTCAACCCGAAACCTTGTCTAGCAGCCTCTCTCGAGCCTCCCCCCCCTCCGAAAAAAAAAACTCGGTTTAGGTTTTGGGTATTGGGTCTAGGGACATTTAGTGTGCTACCAGGTTGCTGGGTCTTCGATGCTCAGCACGCCGTCGGCCGTCCGCAACGGGCGCAGCTGCCGCCGCCCTCGGCGTGGCGACACCTGGAAGTTCAGCTTATCAAGGGTGGGGGCCCTCCGGCTTCACTGGGTTGGCCTTTAAAACACCCTGGAAAATATTTATCTATATATATATATATACATATATATATATACACATATATATATATACATATATATATACATATATATATATACATATATATAGGGTCCCTCATGAGCCCAAATAAGGAAAATCAAAAAATGCCCCGAACTCCAAGCTAGTTTAAGTAGAGCGACAACCCCCTAAACCGGCTCCCGCCCACCCAGTAACGTTAAAAAATGTAAACCACTATGTTCGGACATTCCTTTGTCCATCAGTCGAGAAGCAAAAGGGAAGTTTACATTTCCGTGTCCATCGAGCCTGTCGAGCAACAATGAGCGCCATTTTGTTACGGACATTTCTGCATTCATCGAGCCCATCACGGAAAAACGCCGACATTTTGTTTCGGGCAAGGTTTGCAAACCCACTTTCGTCGAGTGTATGTCAAGAGAAAACGCCATTTTCTTACGGACATGTCTGTGTTCATCGAGCCTGTGAGAGAAGCAAAATCGCCGTTTTGTTGTGGACATCTTTTGTATCCATCGAGCCTATGTCCGAGAAGGAAAGTCGCGATGTTTTTACGGACATTTCTGGGTCCATCAGCCTACGTCAAGAAGAAACAGCGCCACTGTGTTACTGGCATGTTTTGCAAAACCGCCACTTTGTTTCGGACGTTTCTGTGTCCGTCGAGATTGCAAACTATATATCAAAAACAAAAAACCGCCCTTTCGTTACGGACATTTCTGTGTCACTCGAGCATATGCCAAAATGAAAATGCGCCTTTTTGTTACGGACATTTCTGCGTCCATCGAGCCTACATCAAGAAGAAAAAAACGCCACGTTGCTAGGGAGATTTCTGTGTCCGTCGAGCCTATGTCAAAAAAAACTATTTTGTTACGGACACTTCTGTGTCCATCCGGACTACGTCAAGAAGAAAAAAACGCTTTGTGTTAGGGACACTTCTGTATCCATCGAGCCTATAGAAAAACCCTAAACCCTAAACCCTAAACCCTATTATAAACCCTAAACAAGAAACCCCTTTTGGTTACGAAGATTTCTGTGTCCATCCAACGAACAGCGCCACTTTGCTACGGGGCCCGTTTTGCACAACGCGCCACTTCGTTGTGAACATTTCTGTGTGCACCGAGCCCATGTCGAAAAGCAAAAGCGCCATTTTGTAATGGACATTTCTGTGTCCATAGCGCCTATGTCAAGAATGAAAAACAACGCCATCTTGTTACGGGCGTGTGTTGCAAAACCGCAATTTGTTACGGACATTTCTGTGTCCATCGAGCCTACGTCACGCAGAAAGCGCCACTTTGTTGGGGACATGTCTGTGTCCATTGAGCCCATGTCAAGAAGAAAAAGCGCCTTTTCTGCGCACATTTCCGTGTCCATCGAGCCTATGTCAAGATAAAAAGCCCTTTTGTTTCGGACATTTCTGGGTCCATCGAGACTGTGTCAAGAAGAATCAGTCCCACTTTGTTACGGGCATGCTTTGCAAAAGCGACACTTTATGACCGAGATCTCTGCGTCCATCGAACCTATCACGGAAAAAATCCGCCATTTTTGTTCCGGGCATGCTTTGCAAAACCGCCACTTTCGTCGAGCATATCAAGAAAAACGCCATTCTGTTACGGACATTTCTGTGTCCATCGAGGCTATGTTTGAGAAGACAAACCGCCATTTTGTTAGGGGCATGTTTTGCAAAACCGCCACTTTGTTACGGACATTTCTGTGTCCATCGAGCCTACGTCGAGAGTCAAGATACAACGCCATTTTGTTACGGACACTTCTGTGTCCATCGAGCCCGTGTCAAGAAGAACAAACGCCATTTCGTTACGGACATGTCCGCGTCTACCGCGCCTATGTCAAGAAAAAAAGATATTTCTGTCTCCATCGAGCCTACGTCAAGAAGGAGCAGCGCCACTTTCTCACGGGGATTTCAGGGGCTTTGAAGCTTTGGGGTCTGTCGGGGTAGGGCCTTGGGCTTAGGGGTCATCGGTTTTAAGGGCTAGGGAAAGTTTAGGGTTTGAGGTCTAGGGAGTTCAAGGACTTGGTTTTGAAGGGATTTTGGGGCTTGAGGGTGTTCACGGGACTTGGGGGATTGAATATCGGGGCCTGAATAATTCGAAAAGGGCTTTGGGGAGTATTGTAATTATGTAGGGACCATGAGGGGATACTAGTAGTAAGTGTTCCGACCCCTCATAGTAAGTGCTTTGGGGTTGAGGGTTCAGGGGATTTGGGATTCAAAGGGCTTAGTGGATTAAGGGTATGCTCCTTCTTTGGGCCGTGTCCTCACACGGCCGCTCGAAGAAAACTGCGATTTTGAGAACTGGTCGAATAAGTGTAAACTTCTGGGATTCAAAGTTGGCCCTTAGGTCTCTAAACCCTAAAAACCTACTACGCGTTGTAGGAGTTTACGGGGTGTGGCTTAGGGGCCACATTTGGTTTACGTGAACTAAACCCATGGCTACACGCACCTGCTCAGAGTCCCAGTCGAAGACGTCCTCGGATATGCGCAGGAGCATGTCGCTGAGCTGCCGACGCTAACATCCACCGTAACCCAGCCTATCTATTTAGAAAGGGAATAGAAACTGCAGGGGACCACATTGGCGGTACAGCAGCTACTGTTTGGCCACTAACGAAAGCCCTAAACCTTACAACCTGGCGTCGATATCTACCGGTTGGGATGTTCGCCCTTCTACTAACAGTCCTTCATAGGGATTATAGTAACCCCCCATGATCATCCCCATTCATTAAGGACTGCTAGTTTTACGGGGGAACATCCCAACCCAAACCCTAAACCCTAAACCCTAAACCCAAACCCTAAACCCTAAACCCTAATCCCTAAACCCTAAACCCTAAACCCTAAACCCTAAACCCTAAACCCTAAACCCTAAACAAGAAGCTACGGGCTTTGCCCACGAAGCGTCTGCGTAGAACTGGAAGATGCCCCGCACGAGGCGCGACAGGTCTTCCTTGCCGGTTCTTGGCAGAAAAAAAAGCGCCCAAGGTTCCTTTAAAGGACTATGTTTAGGGTTGAAAGGTTCGGGTGCGCCTCAACCATCTGTTTGGGGTTTAGGGCTTTGGAAACCCTAAACCCTAGACCCTAAACCCTAAACCCTGAACCCTAAACCTTTGGGATCAAGGTTTCGAGTTGAAGGTTTAGGGAGATAAAAGCAAAAAGCCCAAGTTAGCCCCACACAGAAAGCTGGCAAGCTTCATCGGTCACCATGTCCCTCTGCCGCAGATCAGCGACATGCGATGAAGGGATGTGCTCCGAAACCTATTGGAAGATCGGGGTTTAGGGTTTAGGGTTTAGGTGGTTTAGGGTTTAGGGTTGGGGGTTTAGGGTTTAAGGTTGAGGGTTTGGGTTTAGGGTTTGGGATTTAGGGTAGACTTGAAAGTTTAGAGATTGAAGCTAGCAGTTTGGAGCTGAGAATTGAGAGTTTAGGGTTTCTGAGTATGGGCTTCTAGAAGTTTTAAGGTTGTTTAGAAGGACCTCTTGGGAGCATCATGGAAGCATAAGTTGAGGAATGTTGAGGATAAGTAGGAGGGGTTTAGGGTTTAGGGTTTAGGGTTTAGGGTTTAGGGTTTAGGGTTTAGGGTTTAGGGTTTAGGGTTTAGGGTTTAGGGTTTAGGGTTTAGGGTTTAGGGTTATATACTGGGTTTCAGTTTTTTTGGGACCTGTTTAGGGTTTCGGGTTAGGGTAAGATCAACCGCCTCAAGGTTCCCAAATCATACTATGGATCCCTAAACCCTAAACCCTAAACCCTAAACCCTAAACCCTACACCCTAAACTCTAAACCCTAAACCCTAAACCCTAAACCCTAAACCCTAAACCCTAAACACATTACTGTATGTCCCTAGTTAAGTGGTATCGGGCTCCTTGTGTTTGGGTTTACGCTGCCGGGGCTGACGGATGCTGACGGTTTGGGCTTTCACGACCCGTTTCGGGTAGGAGGCTTCGGGGTTTCCAGGACAAACTTAAGGTTTTAGGGCTTAGGGTTTAAGGTTTCGGGTTAAGCTTCAGGCAGTGTGCTATGTAGGTTTTGCAGGTTGAAAGGTCTAAGGATATATTACGGGCCCAATGTCAGATTCGGCGTTGGGGTCGAAGGGTATAATTAGTAGATAGGCGCCTCTAGAACAAGGCCCGCTGCCGGTGGCTCCAAGCACTGCGCTGCAAAGATCGCCATGCACGCGAAGCCCAAGCCAGACGGAAAGCCATGCTGCTGCCCGTAAAGGCCGCGCCTCCAAGCCCCAAGCTTAGGATGTTCCCCCTTTAGCCCCAAGCTTAGGATGTTCCCCCTTATACGGACAATCCTTAATCGAGATTTATGGTACCCTCTACTACAATCCCGAAAAAGGCTGTGAGTATAAGGGCGAACATCCCGAAGTCCTCAAGGATCCTAAAGGGCTCAGGGTTTCGGGTTTTTAGGGTTTAGGGTTGAGGGTTGAGGGTTTAGGGTTTAGGGTTTAGTTTGGGTTTACATGCCTAAACCTAAGCCTTAAGGAGCTAGTTGAAGCAGTGTCGGTACCGCAAAATACTTGGCACGGTCACTCGTCTACGGTTTCTGAAGCGTGGGTGTAATAAAGTTTGACGATTGGAAACATGTGACAACCCAAAGCTTGCAAACAGCAGAAGACTGAAAGAACAAAATAAAAACTCCCAGGCCTTTGCGCCCATGTCTTCAAGTACAGACAACACTTCGCAAGCATGGGATGTCCCAGCTGGAGGTGGCGCGCAATGAACGCCGACTTCCGGCAGCCTTCGCGATTTTGCGCGGAGACATCTGCCCGTGTGCCTGCGCAGATGTACTTGTGGTGCAGGACTGCTTCTGAACACTTTCAAAGGAAAAAGGCAACTGGAAAAAACTACTAAATACAAAGCCGAGGGACCGCAAGGCAACGTCAGCTTGAGGAGCGGTCGTTTAGCTTCCAGTACCAAATCGAGAATCTGGATGCCAGGAACCTAGCCAAGACGCAGCTGTCCGGTTGCAAGCTTCAGCAAAGAAACAACGCGCACTTTCCATGCCGCGCTGCATCACTTCCTCAAAACATGTTAGCGGCCGAAAAGCCTGCACCAGCAATCCACGTAGCTTGCGGAGCTGTCGGCGCTGGAAGTCCTGAGCTGGTATCAAGATATTGCACGAAGAACCCTATTGCTGCGCGTCGACAAGAAAAGGAGCTATAGTCCCCACGCCACGGGCATTGAGCGCTGACCTTCGAAGCTCCTGGATGGTCTCCCACGCAGACGTTGAACGCCCACGCGGACGCTGAACCTGGAAAGACCTGGATAGGCCTCACACATCCGACAACGAAACGTGAACCGCGGATCTTCGAAGCCTGGCTGGCTTTTGTTTGCTCAATTTATTACGCAAGATCTGTGACGACGCTCTTTAGGTTTGATTCGGACCACGGCCATGGATGGCTCCGAAACCTGATCACCTACTTAGAGATATGCCTCACGACCCTCTGCAGGGAATCAAAGCCTGACTAGAAGTTGGGGGGTCGCGCTGCTCATTTTCTCCGAAAAGAAAATTCACAGGTCGAACAACAGAACACGTGGGTGGAACAAAATCCATATGTTAGTTTTGCAGAAGCGCAGGCTAACTGCTACGCAGGTCACTTTCTCCTGATCTACCCCGTAATCCTTACGAGGAGCCAACCCAACGCCACATCCATGGAATAGTGAATGCTTCCTAGAATAACTGAGCGGCAACTTCTAACCTGACTTTGCATTTTCAAGGCGACAACGCTGCTTGTTTTCTCATAGCTGTCATCGCTCGTTCCTTCGCTCCCCGCTGAGCCAGCATGCTTAAGAAGACCTCCCACTCACACTCTCCTCACTCTCACTCTCTCCCTGTGCGCTCCTCCCTTCCTCGTCCTTCACACCCTCTCCCTCTGCCCTCCCTCGTCTCGCCCCGCATGACAGGCAAGTAGCTCGCGCTTCCTCGAACGTGCCAGCAAGCACCTCTGCGAGGAGGGTCACATCCACGTCACTCTCCTGCATGCAGCCGAGGGGTGGATTGCATAGCGGGCAAGCCGCTCTGACTTCTCACCCTCACATACCAAAGCACGACCATTGCAGGCACGCAGTGACAAGCACACATGTCTTTTGCTGCGAAAGGACAAGAGTCAAGCGGACTGGCTGTTGGCTGTTCAGAGACTGGTGACATGCTGCAAGTCAACGTGCCTGAGTCTCACAGCTGCCCTTAGGTTGGACAGGGCCCGGCAACAGGCTCCCGGGCTAACGTCCTCTCCCCCTATATTCAAGTACACAGTCTGTCTGCTGACTACTGCGACTATCTGCGACTTACTCAGCCATCTGCTCACGTGCACCTTCTGCCACTCGGTGACGAACATCGCCACCTGTTCCAAGGGGGGTTCAGGTGACGAACATCGCCACCTGTTCCAAGGGGGGTTGTGTCCATCGTACCAGGGCATGTAGGCACCCTTGCAGTTCTGCGCCGCCCAGCGCCTGCGAACCGGCGTAGCCGCACCTCTGCAGCGACAGCTGGCATCACTATGGGCGCCAGATCTCGGGCGTCGTCGCCGCCATACTTGTGAAAGCCCCAAGAAAGTTGCAGAGCCACGAGCGGCATCTCCCAAGCAGCTTCCCGGAATTCGGGAGTTACTTTACTAGTTACTCCAGCGGCGAAGGCCTTTATTGCGTAAAGGCCAGTTCTCTTGGCGGCAACGATCCTTGAAACGCATCTGCACGGGGCGAAGACCGCTATCGAGTACCAATGTCCATTCCGAAAGTCGGCGCCAGCCAGCCTGCCCTTCTGTCAGATGACCACACGAAGGCCCCCCGGGTGACTCAGAGATCGTGCATTGACTGACCCAGCTGCTCCGACAACACGGCGATGTCTGACTTCCACGGCAGGCTGATGCAAATCGCGCCCAAGCTCTCCCCCGTTAGTGCTGCGACGAACCATGGGGCTGGCCGGCGCCCCGGCGCTCATGCTTCAAGTACACTGATGTGTCTTCACTCGCGCACACGACGGCTTAGGGAAGTTGCGTCAGGGGTATATTGTCGGCGATAACGGCTAGAAATGCTCAGGTTCAGGCCTATGCGTGTTTATGCGTGCTGAACTCAGGTTCAGGCATAATATCATGCGCGTGAAAGGCAGCAACTAGCCAGACGGACGAAGCTTCTGCAACCTCACAAGCAAGCACCCCCGAACACTACCCCCTAAACCCCCCAAATCCCCGCTGACACCTCAAGCTGCTACTACGCCCCAGGAGACCTGCCGACACCCTACACCAATGTTGTTAGCACCCTGACCGTGAAACCCCTCAACGCGTGACCTCCAAGGTTTAGGGTTTTAGGGTTGAGGGCGTTGAGGTTTCGGGCTTAAGGCTTATAGGGCTTGCTGAAAGCTTAAGGACACAGAGCCTACGGCCAAGCCGCCGTCCCCCCCAAAATAGACACAGCTTCCCCAGAATGCCATCTCCAACTTCAACAAAATCCTACAAACCTGGCCGATAGTACTGCGACTCTACGTTACAGAAAAACTAATCCCTCTACCCTCAATGCTCAACCCCACTGTACCTGGTCGGGGTTTAGGGGTCTAGGGGTGTAGGGGTTCAGGGTTTGGGGTCTCCTTGGAAAGCAGGCCGCTCCCACGGCAGCATCCAATAGCACTGCGACTCTACGTTACAGAAAAACCAATCCCTCTACCCTCGACGCTCAATCCCACTGTACCTGGTCGGGGGAACCACAAACTTCAAAAGCCCAAAACACTCTAAACCCTAAACCCTAAACACTAAACCCCAAACCCCAAACCCTCAACCCGAAACCCTAAACCCCCCACAACCGAAAACACCCTAAACCCTAAACCCGGCTCTAGCTCTTTTCACACCTTGGCTTCTCTTCCCCCCGGCCTCAGTTCCGAGACCTTCGGCGGCCGAGCCCAGCAACCCCACCCGGGCGCCGAGCGCAGCAGCCGCGTCCCTGATGGGCGAAAGGTCCTTGAGCTTTAGGGTTCAGGGTTTAGGGTTTAGGGCTTCTAGGGCTTCTGGGCTTCTTGGGCTTCTAGGGCTTCTTGGGCTTCTAGTGCTTCAGGGGCTTGCTTCGGGGGCTTCGGGGATTGTTCCAAGGGCCCAATACGCTTTGACAGTTTTGTTGGGTAACCATAAAACCCTAAACCCTAAGCCCTCAGCCCTTGGGGCTTAGGGCAGTCATCAGGGTGTAGGCGTGGCGTTTCGTGAAAGGCTTCTACAGACCTCCGGGCATCCTAGGGGACGTCGGAGGCACTTTTAGGGCTCAGGGGTTATGGCTTAAGGTTTAGGGGTGAGGGTTTAGGGCTTAGGGTTTAGGGTTTAGTGTTTAGGGCTTGGGGTTTGGGGTTTAGGATTTAGGGCTTAGGGTTTAGGGGTTAGGGTGTGCTGGGAATTGGTAGTTTCAAAGGTGCTGGAAAGGGCTTAGCGGTTTAGGAGACTGGCGTAGGCATTCTGAGCTGAACCAGTTGAACGCAAAGGCCCAAACCCAGCCATCCTTCCATCCTTGAGCCCCCCCCCCAAATCACGACCGCTGCAGGCACACAGCGACAATGTCTTTTGCTGCGGAAGAATCGGACAGGAGGCAAGTGGACTGGCTGTTGGCTTTTCAGAGGCTGGTGACATGCTGGCGCAAGTCAACGTGCCTGAGCCTCACAGCTGTTACTTGGAGGCTCATGGGTACTTATAACCCCAATTATAAGTCTACCTTATAACCTACTTAGACGACTTAGGGGACTTCGGGGGCTTAAAAATTCAGACATAATTGGGGTTGTAAGTACCCTTAACCTTCAAGTAGGTTGCGCGACAGGGCCCGGTAAGAGGCTCTCGGGCTGACGTCCTCCCCCCCTATTCAATATACACAATCTGCTTGCTGACTACTGCGACTAACTCAGCCATCTGCTCACTGTGCACCTGCAGCCACTCAGTGACGAACATGGACACCTGTTGCAAAGGGAGCTGCGTCAGTCGTACCAGAGCATGTCGGCACCCTTGCCACGTTCTGTGCCGCCCAGCGCCTGCGAACCGGCGCAGGCGCGCATCTGCAGCGACAGACTGCATCACTATGGGCACCAGATCTCTGACGTCAGCGCCACCATAGGTGTGAAAGCCGCGATGCGACTTGTAGTGTGGAAGTCGCAGAGCCACAAGCGGCATCTCCCACGCGGCCTCCCGGAATTCCTTATTCCAGCGGCGAAGGCCTTTATTGTATAAAGGCCAATTCTCTTGGCGGCAACGATCCTTCAGACGCATTTGCGTGGGGCGGACGAGTGGCACACTCAGGAAGGGTTTGCAAAGACCACTGTCGAGTGCCAATGTCCATTCCGAAAGTCGGCGCCAGCCAGCCTGCCCTTCTGTCAGATGACCACACGAAGGCCCCCCGGGTGACTCAGAGATGGCGTCTAACATGACGATGTAACCGTGCATTGACTGACCCAGCTGCTCCGACAACACGGCGATGTCTGACTTCCACGGCAGGCTGATGCAAATCGCGCCCAAGCTCTCCCCCGTCAGTGCAGCGACGAACTGAAGCTCCATGGGGCGGGCCCGTGTCCCGGCGCTCATCCTTAAAGTACACTGGTGTGTCTTTACTCCCTGTAAGCGACGGCTAAGGCAAATTGCGTCAGGGGTATGTAGTCGGCCATAGCGGCTAGAATTGCATAGACTCAGGCCTATGTGTGTTTCTGTGTGCTGACCTCAGGTTCAGGCATATCATGTACGTGACAAGCAGCAGTGCAAGTGCACAGCAATTAGCCAGACGAACGAAGGCTTCAGCAATCTCACAAGCAAGCACCCTTCCCCCCTAGACCCTCAACCCTAAACCCTAAACCCTAAACACCTCAAGCTAAACACCCCACGGTGCAGGGTTTAGGGTTTAGGATGTAGGATGCAGGGTTTAGGGTTAGGGTTTGGGGCTTAGGGTCGAACAACCCTAGATATCAAAACCCCACACCCTGAAACCCGAACCCCCCGAAAACAATTCTAACATCTCCAAAGCCCTTAACTTAACTCCTCAACCCTCAACCCTCAACCCTGAACCCTAAACCCTAAACCCGAAACCCTAAACCCCAAACCCCAACCCCTTACCCAGAAGGCCATCCTAAAACAAAAAGCTTCTTCGGCCGCGCAGCCGCTCCGTGGCGGCGGAAGTTGGGGACCAGGCCCTCCAGCTCCTGGCGCGGGTTTGGGCTTGGGGTTTAGGGTTTAGGGTTTAGGGTTTAGGGTTTAGGGTTTAGGGTTTAGGGTTTAGGGTTTAGGGTTTAGGGTTTAGGGTTTAGGGTTTAGGGTCTAGTGTTTAGGGATGTTTAGGGTTTGAGGTTTGGGGTGGTTAGGGAGTTTAAGGGGTTAAGGGGTTTGGGGAGGTTTGGGGGTTAAGGGTTACGGGGTGAAGGGGTATCAAGGGCGGGGGTCAAGAGGTTTAGGGGGTTCGGGCTTCGAGTTTAAGGGCTTAGGGGTGTACGGGTTTTGGGATTTAGGCTTCTACGATGAAAAATATTCCCTTACCCTACTGCCTCACATGCCGTGGTCAGGTTTGCATAGCAGCGTTGGCACCGCCCTCATGCGTAGGTCCAGGTGAGTGTTGTTCCGCACCACACTCTGAAGTAGGCGTGTACTTGGAAGCTCCTTTGACTTAAGAAGTCTACTTACCATCCCCTAGAAACCCCCCACCTTACTAACCCTACTTACTAACTTACCCTAAACCCTAAAGGCTAAAGCCTAAACTCTTGTAGTCTGGCGTTTCAAGGTGTGGGTTTTCTGCTGTGTAGGGTTTAGGGCCTGTTTAGGGTTTAGGGTTTAGGGTTCAGGGTTCAGGGTTCAGGGTTTAGGGTTTAGGGTTTAGGGTTTTAGGTTGTGTTATGAAGCCTGCGCTCGATAGACCCTGAACCATGGTGCTAACATGCAGCTTCGTGCATGAGGTTTGGAGAATGTAACTTAAAACAAGATCAACGATCCGTGGAAGCTTTTGAATATGATCCTAAACCCCCTACATCCTAAACCCTATTTTGTAACTAAGGGGTATTGGGCTTGTTGGGGTATGGTGCCTTTGGGCCCCTTATCTTTTTCAAAAAGGGGGCTTCTGAAGTATCGGCCCCTGTGCTTTTCAGGGTCCAGAACTTGGAGTATAAGCAGCGTAGCCTTAGTGATAGCAGGTAGAAGTTTTCTGCGCCATCTAGAACCGACGTACAGCTACCGCCCTTGAGGGTTTTGTGGCAGGGGCTGTTGAGTTCAGAGCCGCCCACATTCCCCAACAACCTAAGGAACACAAACCCTAAACCACTTGGTTGATTTGAAAAAGGGAACTGTGAAGCTGTAGGTAAATAAGCAATCCTCAAATTGTCAGCCTCAGTCGGAAGCCGTGGGGCTCAGGGTGTGGGGGGTTAAGGTTCAGGGTCAGGTTGAGGGTTTAGGCTGTGCTGGGGCGAGGTTCAGGGTTTCAGGGTTTTGGGGTTCCGGGGTTTCAGGGTTTAGGGTTTAGGGTTTAGGGTTTCGGGCTACGGGTCTTGTACCCAACCCTGCGAAGCAGATGCATCGCCTGAGGTGTGACGGATGGGAGGCTGCGCCAGGAGACGGACAGCGAAAAGTTTGCACCTCGGATGGTTTTGCATTTCATGTATCACTATGTTTTTTTGGGCGGCTGGGGTGCACAGGGTTTAGGGTTTAGGGTCTTGGGTCAAGAGACCCTAAACGCATAGGGTTTAGGCTTTACAGGATTTAGGGTCTAGGATGTTTTTTAGGGCTTTAGGGTTTAGAGTTTACAGTTTTAGCGTTTGGGTTTCCCGTATCATACCTGACATCATTTGGGTAGTCCTAAACCCTAAACCCGAAACCCTGAACCCTAAACCCTAAACCCTAAACCCTGAACCCTGAACCCTGAACCCTAAACCCTAGACCCTTCTCTGAATAAGGTCACTCTAGGGGTCCTTCTGTCAAGGGTGCCGTACGACATGCAGGACCAAAAAGGATCCGAATTTCAAAAACTGCCCTTGCTAGAGGTCCTTAACATGATTTAAGGTGTAGGGTCTAGGGTTTGAGGTTTAGGGTTTCGGGGGCGCATACTCCTGAACACTGAATTCAGGGGTCTAGGGCTCTCTGGACCATTCCCTAAAAGAACGAGTAAGCCGGGTGCTGCACACTGTGAGATGGCACCTTTTTAGGGTTTTAGGGTTGAGAGTTTAGGGTTTAGGGTTTAGGGTTTAGGGTTTAGGGTTTAGGGTTTAGGGTTTAGGGTTTAGGTTTTAGGGCCTCATGATGCCACATGTTCCAGGAGCTCGGGCACCTACCCCAAACTTACTCGGAATGTAGCTCCTTTATAACCTTAAAGGAGTACATAGGAAACGAACCCAGTCTGATGTATCGTGGGGTAGTTATATGCTTCCCTAGTATGGGCCCTGCAAGGGGACCCTTATATACCCCCTGTATGCCCTATCAAGCACAAGGGCCCATATTTCAGAACCCTGTAAAGGAGGTAAGTGACCATTTAAGGGACCATACAACTGCCATTAAAGTGTATCGTCGGCCCAATCGTCGGCCAGAAACTGGGTTTACTGTTTAGGGCTGCTTAGGGCGCGAAGACCCTCTGCCCTGAAACCTCAACCACAAACCCCTTCCCCTTTGTATTCAACCTGCCCCTGATTATAAAACACTTTCCGGAAAATCCTGCCGAAACCGACCCAGCCTTTGCAACCCTATTCCGGATTAGGGGGGTGGGCTGAGGGCTCCTAAAAGCCTCAAACTGCGCCTTAATTGAGCCATATAGCTGAAATCATACTTAAGGTCTATTCCTTAAAACAGGGGTGTTGGGCTCGTTGGGTTGAACCCAAGAAGACTTAACGCTTCAACCACAGAAGCCCTAAGCCCCAGAAACCCTGATGCCCCTCAACGCCACGAAGCGCTTCATAAACTTAAACCTCAAACCGCTTCAGCCCCCTAAGCCGTAAACCCTAAACCCTAAACCCTAAACCCTATATAAACCCTGAAACCCCCAAACCACCCAAGCAGGGCGCTGGGAGGTTCCGCTGGTCCACAGTGGATCTGACGCTCCAGTCCTTCATGTTAAAGGGTTCTGAAGGGAAACCCCAACGGCGCCCTGAACCCTAAACCCAACTTTTTTAAAGAATTGTGGGGTGGCCTCCAAGCGCCTACAACGGTTCAGGGTTTAGGGTTGGGGTTTAGGGCTTAGGGTTTAGGGCTTGCAAGGGGCTTGCAAGGGCTCCGGAGGCTTCCAGGAGCAAACCCTAAGCCCTCAGCCCTCAGCAAATGGCCTGAGACGATGTCTCGCGAGGCCTTTTTACATAGGGTTTAGGGTTTAGGGTTTAGGGTTTTGGGTTTTGGGTTTAGGGTTTAGGGTTTAGGGTTTAGGGTTTAGGGTTTAGGGTTTAGGGTTTAGGGTTTAGGGCTTTACATCTAAATCATGTATCGATTTGTTTGCTTAAGCTGCTTGCACTAACCGGTTTCGTCACTCGGCTCGCAACGCAGCCATCTACAACCGACCTATCTTTCACTCGCTCAGCCCAGACAACAGCCACGCTCGGAGCCCTGGGAGGCCGTTGCAAGCTTTTGAAACTCTTTGGGAAGCCTCACTTGGAGGTTCATGGTACCCACGACCCAGCCATAACTGCACTTAAGCTCCAAAATTATAAGCCCCTGAAGTGCCCTTACATGGCTAGAATTGGGTTCTCAAAGTACCTCCATCATTGGGCTGATCAGTACCATGAACTTCCAAGCACACCCTAAACCCTAAACCCTAAACCCTAAACCCTAAACCCGAAACCCTAAACCCTAAACCCTAAACCTCTGTATGGGAAGATTCCACGAACTCGATCAGGAGCCATGGCCCTGGTGAGTTGGGAAGCCTCGGCTGCTTCGTCGGTGCAGCAGAGCCAGCAGAAAAGTCTCCCTAAACCCTAAACCCTAAACCCTAAACCCTAAACCCTAAACCCCAAACCCTAAACCCTAAACCCCAAGGAAGGGCTGTGCCCTTCGTTTCAAGTCTATCGGCAGGCAGGTGCAGAGCTGCACCTGCGATTTCTGCGCCCGGACACAAGTGAGCCCAGAGCAACGAAGGGAGGGCCCCTTCTAGCCCGGCTCCAGGGCGCCAATGCGGCCGCCTACCCTGAACCCTAAACCCTAAACCCTAAACCCTAAACCCCAAACCCCAAACCCTAAGTCGTCCTCAGTCATGCCTGGGCAGGTCGTGGGCAGTCATGGCCATCACAAGAGAACCCCCAAGTACCGGATCGCTCTTCCGGTATACCATCTACCATACGGTTTGGATTCTGGTGATGCTTCAGGGGTCCTAGGTTTTAGGGTTCAGGGTTTAGGGTTTGGGGTTTAGGGTTTAGGGTTTAGGGTTTGGGGTTTAGGGTTTAGGGTTTGGGGTTTAGGGTTTAGGGTTTAAAGCCAGAGCTTTGAGGTAGGCTGGAGCTGAAAGCCCTCAACTGGCCCGGGCCTTCTGCCAACTGGCGCAGCTCTGCCTGGCAGGAGGGGCTCTGGCCTAGCCCAAATGTTTTTCAGATTTGGGGTTTAGGGTTTAGGGTTTAGGGTTTTAGGGTTTTAGGGTTTAGGGTTTAGGGTTTAGGGTTTAGGGTTTGGGGTTTGGGGTTTGCGGTTTGGTGTTCGGGGTTTGCCCTACGTTCTAGGATTTGGTAGGCTTAGAGGTTTTATCGCAAGGTCCAAAACCTCCCCACGAAAGGGGTAGCCCACCTTTCCCAATAGGAGGACAGAGGGAATTAGTAAGTAGGTACGAAGTAGGGTTGCTCACTAGGATAACCGAACCCCATCAGGGTCCCGGGGCCAAAGTGCCAATCTTTGGGGGAGGCTTGGGGAAACCCCATATTGCCTTGAAAGTGGGCGCTTCAAACGCCGGCCTAGCCTTGAGCCTGAACCTTAGAGGGCCGTTTAGCATTGAAGCTCTAGGGAATTCAAGCACGTCCAAATACTGGGCAGCTTGAGCAAACCTGTCCAACCCTTCCGGGAGCCTTGAAACCCTGAAACACTAACCTAAGCTTGGACTTATATAAACCCCACTTCCTCAACCCCAAGAACATGAAGCCTCCGTAGAAACACTAAACTAAACTTAGACTTAGACGTAAACCCCAATTCCTCAACCCGAAGGACATGAAGCCTCCCTTCTTGTCTTGCCTCAGACAGCACGCCACGGAACGCGGGCAAGGCAGCAGCCGCGTACAGCGGCCTCCAAAGATTGCGGCCGTCGCTTGATTTTCACCCATCTGATGCACAGGATGATTCACTACTTATTGCTTCAGGATTCTGAATTTGCATTTGTTTGGGGTTCTTAAGCAACTTAGTAGTTCATGGTTCAGGGTTTAAGCGTTTAAGGGTCAGATGCTACACCCGGCAGCATGCCAGGCTAACGCCAGGAGGTATCCAGCACCCAGGATTTGTTCATGCACGCTGCCCGACACAACTCTGACGGCCAGGGTTACAGGCCTCTATACCCTAAATCCTAAACCCTGAGCCCATTTGTCTCACCCACAAACATGACGAACCTCATCGAAGCTGCCTTGAACCCTGCCGTGAGCCCGGCAGGCCCTACATTCCTAAACCCTAAACCCTAAACCCTAAACCCTAAACCCTAAACCCTAAACCCTAGGAATATACCTGAAATTAGAAAGGGATCCTTACGTAGTATGATTTAATGCATATTCCCTAATTAAGGGGTATTGGGTTCTTTGGGTACTTAAGCCATCTAGTTCCCCAAAGTCACATGCACGTCTTGGGGCCTTTAGGGTGGAAGGTTTGGGCCTACCCTTCCCGGCAAGCTCCTGCGGATGGGTTGAAGTTTTAGGGTTTAGGGTTTAGGGTTTAGGGTTTAGGGTTTAGGGTTTGGGGTTTAGGGTTTAGGGTTTGGGGTTTGGGGTTTGGGGTTTAGGGTTTAGAGGTGTCCAGGGTGTCCAGGGTGCTGGATCTTTGAGATGCAAGAGGACTAGGACGAAGGAGAACCACCAACACTCGTACCCCCTTGCCTTCCAGGATGGGCTATTAGGCCTTAAAATACCCATAATGAACCCTATAAAGGGCCTTTTCAGGGATTTTTGGGGTATAATAGCCCATCCTGGTTAACTGGGCATCCCAAACACGAAGCCCCACACCCAGCCATCCTGAACTCTGCAACCCTAAACCCTAAACCCCACACCCTAAACCCCAAACCCTAAACCCCAAACCCTAAACCCTAAACCCTAAACCCTAAACCCTAAACCCTAAACCCTAATTAAACCCTAAACCCAGCTCACATTCCAGGGGACCTCTCCGCACAGGCACGCAGAAGGGCACGGCAGGCCAGCCGGGAGCGGGCCACGTCTGACATGCGCTTACAGGGTCCAGGGTCTACGGTGTCCCTAAAAATCCATGTACCTATATAGTACATAATTGGGCCCTAAAGCGATGAATCCTAAACCCCCAAGTATACATTCTATGGGTACATGGACCTTTCGGGTGTTATAGGGCTTCTAGGGTTGCAGATATAGTACATCATTGGGCCCTAAAGCAATGAATCCTAAAACCCCAAGTACACACTATATGAAGGTATATATATTTCTTGTACTCCCAAAAGGACACCAGGTATATACACTCACCAAAACTAAAAAGGAACCTTATATACACTCACCAATTACAATAATATATAAACCCTGCTTCATATGGGTACATGAACCTTTAGGGTGTTACAGGGCTTCTAGGGTTGCAGAGTGCAGCTGAGAGGACAAGGATGGTCTTGTGGGTTTAGGGTTTGGGGTTTAGGGTTTAGGGTTTAGAGGGTAGAGGGTTTAGGGTCTAGGGTTTAGGGTTTAGGGTTTAGGGTGGGGGTTGAAGCTTCACGGCAAAAGTGTCAGGTTTTGGGGAATGAAAGGGCTTCTCCACTTGCCCTAACGGCTTGAAACCCTGCACCCTGTAGCCGAAAGCCTATGTTCTAGGGTCTAGGGTTCTGGGCTTTAGCGGGCTTCGGGTTCAAGGTCTGGGGGGCTTTAGACTTAAGGTCTGGGGGTCTAGGGCTCACTGGAGGTATCAGCAGGCGCTCTCGGGGTTTAGCGAAGTGGTTGCCGGTTGAGGGTGCAGGGTGGAGGGTTGAGAGTTGAGGGTTGAGGGTCGAGGGTCCGGGCTGAGGGGCTTGCGTAGCTTCTGTCCTACACCTCCAACAAGCCCTAAACTTTACAACCTAACCCCGCACCCCGCACGACGGCACCAACCCAAGATGCCTCAAAAGTTACGTCCACACTCCATTCGACTGAAAACACCAAGTCGTAACTCCGGTTACATATTCCGGATCCCCTAAAACCTGAAAACCCAAAACCCTAAAGCCTAAACCCTATAAACCCTAAACCCTAAAGCCGAAAGCCCAAAGCCAAAAGCCTAAAGCCCAAGGCCTAAAGCCTAGAGCCCAAAGCCTAAAGGCTAAAGACGAAAGACTAAAGTCTGAAGCCTAAAGCCAAAAGCCTAAAGCCCTTAACCCTGAAACCAACCTACAGGGCTTGGGATTTCGAGTTGAGGGTTTAGGGTTTAGGGTTTAGGGTTTAGGGTTTAGGGTTTAGGGTTTAGGGTTTCCGGCACAAATGCAGCTTCCGTCCTCGTGTGGACATCTCCGACAGGAGTGACAGCACCTTCGCAGGAGCATCTGGGGCTTTCCGGGCTCCCCAAACCCTAAACCCTAAACCCTAAACCCGAAAGCCGAAACCTTGGTTCCAAAATCTTTCTTTAAGGACAACGGACAACTTTCGGAAGTGAGTTTCCAGGTGGGGTGGCTCATGCAAGGACACAAGGGTTCTGCAGGGCTTCATGAAGCTTTTATTCAGGACACGAGCAGGGACCCCTAGAAGGGACCCTGAATCTTATCCCCCTGACAAGCCCCTATATATATATATAAATACATATAAATATATGTATACACACACACACACTCGACACACCTGCCTGCGAAGCACGCACGTGGTGCCTGTCCTAGTACAGATGCTCCGGAGGCACACGCCGGGATGAGGCTGGGTTTAGGGTCTAGGGTTTTGGGGTTTAGGGTTTAGGGTTTAGGGTTTCGGGTTTAGGGTTTAGGGTTTAGGGTCCAGCGGGACTTAGTGGGACGTGTTGGGGGAGCTGGGTCCAAACCCTAAAGCCCCACACCCTCGACAACCCCTAAACCTTTGGATCCAGGCATGACTCTGCCCGCGAACTGCTTGCAGAAACTAGACCCTAAACCCTAAACCCCAAGTCCTAAACCCTAACCCCTAAACACCTAAACCCCTAAACCCCTAAACCCCTAAACCCCTAAACCCCTAAACCCCTAAACCCCTAAACCCCTAAGCCCCTAAGCCCCTAAGCCCCTAAGCCCCTAAACCCCTAAACCCCTAAACCCTAAACAAACCTCTGAACCACCAAAACCGTGGCAGGCCTCGCGCCAGAGCAGCACCGAGGAGGCCGATTTCAGCGCGGCGTTGTAGGCCTTGGGGTGGCGGGGCTTCGGCTGCGGTCGCGCAGTGGGCTTAGGGTTTAGGGTTTAGGGTTTAGGGTTTAGGGGTCAGGGTTCAGGGTTTAGGGTTTAGGGTTCGGGTTTAGGGTTTAGGGTTTAGGGTTTAGGGTTTAGGGTTTAATGTTCGGGGTTCGGGGTTTAGGGTTCAGGGTTCAGGCTCAGGGTTCAGGGTTCAGGGTTCAGGGTTCAGGGTTCAGGGTTCAGGGTTCAGGGTTCAGGGTTTAGGGTTTAGGGTTTTGGGTTTTGGGTTTTGGGTTGGATTTTGGAGTAGGAGTTGGCA
>CAJNDS010001101.1:797500-813912 GCA_905221605.1 Symbiodinium natans
CAAAAATTTTAGGGTCTGAGGGTTTGAATTATATAAGGGTTTCGGGTTTAGGGTTTAGGGTTTGGGGTTTAGGGTTTAGGGTCTAGGGTTTAGGGTTTAGGGTTTGGGGTTTGGGGTTTGGGGTTTAGGGTTTAGGGTTTAGGGTTTAGGGTTTAGGGTTCAGGGACCCCAACCTCTCTGGATCTCCTGAGGCCCTTCGCCTCGTGAGGATGGCATGCACCTGTGAAGCCATCAGGGATGGTGATGGCAAATCGTCGTCCGCCACCCTAAACCCTAAACCCTAAACCCTAAACCCTAAACCCTAAACCCTAAACCCTAAACCCTACACCCCAAGCCATGATGAGCGCAAAGACGCTCTCCTGGGCATCTGGGACGTTTTTTTTTTTTTCAGTAGATCGGCGATGTACCGATGAAGATCATCGACAACCCTCATCCCCACGTGGGATGTGTTGGAATGAATGGGATGGGTCCTTAGTAGCATGTGGTCATTTCCCAAATTGGGAACCCCTATATGCCCAAAAGTACTAGACTCTTTTTCTAGGACCCTCCCAAAAAAAGGAACCCTATTGTGGGAAACCCCCGTGTTGCAAGGAAGACCGCAAAAAGGACAAGAGTTTAGAGAAAGCACTAGAAACTCTAATGCTGCTTTGCCTTCACAAACTCTCTTGGGGTTTAGGGTTTAGGGTTGAAAGTATAGGGTTTAAGCCCAGAATGCCACATGGCCCAGGCTTTGCTTTGGGGAAGCCGACCCAAAACCTAGGCCGCCCGGGCGTCACCCTAGGACGCCCTCAGCCCTGAACCGAAAACCCTAAACCTAAACCCCAAACCCTGAACCCTAAACCCTAAGCCCGGCATATGAGGCTTGAGGCCCTTTTAGCACGGATTCTCCTTGTAATCTAGCTTGCAGGCCCCCTAAACCCCAAACACTGCAGGATTCGGGTTGAGCGTTTGGGGCTTGGGGTTTCGGGTTTAGGGTTTAGGGCATAGGGTTTAGGGTTGAGGAAATTCATAGGGTTTAAGGTTTAGGGCTTAGGGTTGAGGATCGGGTTTAGGGTTTAGGGTTTAGGGGTGGGGGGGGGGGGTGCACGGGACTGCCTCGCCCCAGCGCCCGGCATTGCGGCAAGCGGTCAGGGCCGCGTTGAAGGACCTCTAGGAGTTTGGGAGTTTAGGGTTTTAGGAGTTCAGGGTTTAGGGTTTAGGGTTTTCGGAGTTCAGGGTTTAGGGTTTAGGGTTTAGGGTTTAGGGTTTAGGGTTTAGGGTTTAGGGTTTAGGGTTTAGGGTTTAGGGTTTAGGGTTTTCGGAGTTCAGGGTTTAGGGTTTAGGGTTTAGGGTTTAGGGTTTAGGGTTTAGGGTTTAGGGTTTAGGGTTTAGGTTTTTCGGAGTTCAGGGTTTAGGGTTTAGGCCTTGGGGCATGCTTAGTAGCTTAGGACTTTGGAATTTTAGGGTTCGGGGGCCGTAGCGTTTACGGTCGAGGGAACACTTCAAAACCCCGAACCATGGAGTTTGGGTTGAGGGTTTAGGGTGTTAGGGTTTTGGGGTTTCGCCATCAGGACCTAAACCCTAAACCTAAACCCTCAACCCTACACCCTAAACCCTAACCCCTTAACCCTACACCCTAACCCTATCTGCTCTTTTGGATCCTCTCAGGGCCCTAAAGCCCTAAGCCCCTCTAAACGCTAGGGCTTGGACCTTGGACCCTTAAGGTTGTACCCTAGGGTTTAGGGTTTAGGGTTTCGGGCTTAGGGTTTAGGGCTTAGGAAAGATCCTTAAGGTAGTTTAAAGGCCATTTGAGGAGTAGAATTGTGTGGAACCGTTAGGGGTACAACCTTAGGGGTACGAGTCTGAGTCCCTTGATCAACAGACATAAACAGTGCCCGGCCACAGGCGGTCAGCACGTAGGCCAGAAGCAGAACTCTTGAGGGAGGCGCTGGGCCTCAGGCCCCCCCCAAACCCTGATGATATGTCTGGGCCCGAAGGCCCATAAGCCCGAAACCCTGAAGCCAAAAAATCTAAACTCCGGAGCCATGCTGCGCTGTGAATTTCGGAGGGTTTAGGGTTTAGCATTCAGGTTTTAGGGTTTAGGATTTAGGGCTTAGGGTTTAGGAGGTGGGGTCTAGTGTCTAGGGTCCAGGGTCGTTGCTAAACCCGAAACCCTGAACCCTAAACCCTATATCAAACCTAACGGCTAGGGCCCTACACCGTAAACCCTAAACTCTATATCAACCCTAAACCCTAAGCCCTAAACGCTACACCCTCAAACCTAACCCTATATATATATATGTACATATCCTAAATGCTAAAGCCTAAACCCTAAACGCCCTAAACCCTACATCAACCCTATACCCTAAACCCTAAACCCTAACGCTAAACCCTAAACCCTAACCCTAAACCCTAAACCCTAAACCCCAAACCCTAAACCCCAAACCCTATACCCTAAACGGCCCTTTTTAAGGGGAGCGGCCCCAGCTGTGCAAGAAGAGCCAAAGCCCTCGACCACTCCGCGGCTTCGGCGCCTCAGGTGTCTCGAGGGGTTTAGGGTTTAGGGTTTAGGGCTTAGGGTTTAGGGTTTAGGGTTTAGGGTTTAGGGTTAAGGGTTTAGGGTTTAGGATTTAGGGTTTTTGGGTTTTGGGGTTTGTGGGTTTTTGGGTTTGGGGTTTAGGGCCTCCTGGAGGACCTCGGGCTTCTAAGACTAAGAGCTTTGGGAGGTCCCTGGGGGCTTCGGTGTCGGTTTGGTGTTGGGGGTTGCTGGCGCCTTCGCCCTTTTGGCGCTAAGGGTTCAGGGTTCAGGGTTCAGGGTTCAGGGTTTAGGGTTTAGGGTTTAGGGTTTAGGGTTTAGGGTTTAGGGTTTAGGGTTTAGGGTTTAGGGTTGAGGGTTGAGGGTTGAGGGTTTAGGGTTTAGGGTTTGGTTTAGGGTTTAGGGTTTAGGGTTTAGGGTTTAGGGTTTAGGGTTTAGGGTTTAGGGTTTAGGGTTTAGGTACGTCATTAGGGGCTTGAGGCTTCGGGGGGTTGAGGTTTTCGTACACAAACGATTCCGAAGCCTCCGTCGCCCTCCGATCCATGAAGCGGGGTGGGTGGGGGGGGGGAATCTAAAACGAGGAGAACCTTCTTGGCACCCCAACAGGAAAAAATAGATACAGGCAAGGATCCGCTTTTTAGAATAACCACCGCTGTGCTTTAACGGAAAGAAAAGATGTAGCCCTAACGTTAAACCCTGAACCCGAAACCCGAAACCCCGAACCCTGAACTACTACAGCTAGGCGCGGCGCAGGCCGTAATGCCGGTGTTCCAGGAGACAAGGGTCATGTCCGTACCCAGAGAGGACAGCCTTGGGGAGGGGCCCGGATTGTTTGGGGTTTAGGGTTTAGGGTTTAGGGTTTAGGGCTTAGGGCTTAGGGTTTAGGGTTTAGGGTTTAGGGTTTAGGGTTTAGGGTTTAGGGTTTAGGGTTTAGGGTTTAGGGTTTAGGGTTTAGGGTTTAGGGTTTAGGGTTTAGGGTTTAGGGTTCGGGGGCTAGGGACGGTTAGGGTTCAGGGTTCAGGTGCTTGGTTCGAGGGTGAGTTCAGATCTTCCGAGAATCGTGAAGTCGGACCCACATCGTCAATACCCTGAACTCTGCACCGCTATGTCGCTAGGCCCGCCCTGGGATGCCTTGTAAACCCTACACCGAAACCCGAAACCCTAAACCCTATACTAAGAAGAACCCCCTAAGGTTCAGGTTAGTTGACTTTGCCCCAAAACCAAAAGCGAAAGGCACCACTCAACAGCCCTAATCCCCACACCCCAAACCCCCAAACCCTACAACCCCCAAAAGCTGAAAGACCGCGCCACTGCTCCAGCACCGCCCGCCACAGCGCGGCCCTACCTCGGTTGCTACTCATGAACCCCAAGCTAAGTTGCACATCGTGAGGAAAGCATATTACTCTGATCCCCAACCCTGAATCCTACCCTAAGCCCCCCAACCCCCCAAACCCTAAACCCTAAACCCCAAACCCTAAACCCTAAACCCCAAACCCTAAACCCTGAACTGAAAAGACTGGAAGTTCCTCGTCCCAGGCACCCAACGCCGCCATGGCGGCGTTGCGGCAGCGGGCGTCCGCCAAACCTGGGGAGCCGACGTTTTAGGTTCAGGGTTTAGGGTTTAGGGTTTAGGGTTTAGGGTTTAGGGTTTAGGGTTTAGGGTTTAGGGTTTAGGGTTTAGGGCTTAGGGCTTAGGGTTTAGGGCTTTGGCAAAGCTGGGTTTGGGGTTGAGCGTTTAGGGTTTGGGGCTCGGATATTCGGTGAGGCTTGGGGGTCCCGAGACACACCTGGACGCTCCGAAGAAGCAAGACTCGTAGGGTAGATACATGGTCCCCTTTTATGGGCTCCCTTAAGGACCTCACTACAAACTCCTAGGAAGCCCCCCACGCAATGCTTGCACAGAACTCCCCCGAAACCGCAAACCCCAAACCCTAAACCCCAAACCCGAGACCCCAAACCCAAAACCCTAAACCCTCAATCCTGAACCCTAAAACCTAAACCCTGAGCCCTAAGCCCGAAGCCCTAAACCCTAAACCCTAAACCCTAAACCCTAAACCCTAAACCCTAAACCCTAAACCCTCAACCCTAAACCCTAAACCCTAAACCCTAAACCCTACGCTTGCAAGGAGGAGCCGGCATCTTGCGCAGCTCGGAGGAGCTCCAGGGCCTCTCAATGGACTTCCGGGGGCGGTCGAAGAGGGAGGGTTTAGGGTTTAGGGTTTAGGGTTTCGGGTTTCGGGTTTAGGGTTTAGGGTTTAGGGTTTAGGTTTGGGGTTTGGGGTTTGGGGTTTGGGGTTTGGGGTTTGGGGTTTGGGGTTTGGGGTTTGGGGTTTCAGGTTTCAGGTTTCAGGTTTCAGGTTTCAGGTTTCAGGCTTCGGGTTTGGGGTTTGGGGTTTGGGGTTTGGGGTTTGGGGTTTGGGGTTTGGGGTTTCAGGTTTCAGGTTTCAGGTTTCAGGTTTCAGGTTTCAGGTTTGGGATTTGGGGTTTGGGGTTTGGGGTTTGGGGTTTGGGGGTTTGGGGGTTTGGGGGTTTGGGGTTTGGGGTTTGGGGTTTGGGTTTGGGGCGAAGATCATCTTCCGCCCCAACAGTTCGTAAACATAATAAAAACTCACCTCCCCAATATATGGTAAATTATTTATAGTAGATAGATCCATGAATGGATCTATCTACTATAAGAAATTTTAACTTACGTAATTGCATACAGAAACGAAAAACCTTAAGGTTAAATTCAGGCAAAGCCTGAATTAATGTAGAGGTAAATTTAGAAGCTTTGCTTCTAAGTGTTTATCTACCATACCGTTCCGGAAGATAAGGAAAGCGAAGCTTTCCTTATCGCCCGGAACTATGTAACGAAAAAGAAAATATAGTAGAGCTCCAGTAGTTAAATCTAAAGCGAAGCTTTAGACTTAACGTTTAAATTAAAGGCTTTGCCTTTAATTTAAACTAGTTAGCTGTTGAAAATATAATAAAAGTGAGGAGGCTGGCTTGGGAAACCAGCTCTCAAAATCACGATGGCGTCCGCTCGCCGCTCACCTGATTTAATACGGAATTGGGCATATTAATCTGGAGCAAACCGCTATAGTCAAATCTGTATGTAATTCAGATTTGAATAGTCAAAAACCGTATGAGTGTTTGCTTTTGACTGTTCGAGTTCATCTTCTGGCCTTGGGAAAGCCAGTATTTGATGGTACACGACATAAATCTTAGTTGGGAGGCTTTGATTTAGTTCAATTTCTGAAGACCAGGTAGAAGTGTTACGTCAGATAATTGTTGGTGGGTAGTTGTTGTTGTTGGCTTGAGCTTGAGGATTATATTTTCCTCAAAATCAAGCTGTTGTTGTTGGCTGAGTGTTCAATTTCTGGAGCTGATCTCAGAAACTTTTTTTGTCGGTCCCAAAGGATTTGCATACGCCGTATGTACATCCTTTAAGGCCGACAAAGAAAACTTTTTCTGGGAAATGCGTGACAATACGAATTCTTAAAGGATTTGCTTGTTTTTGGCCCTTTTTTTCATTTTCTGGTTTTCAACCCGCAACTTTCTAAATGGAGCATGTAAATAGGACCCGAAACTTCTCAAATGAGTTCCATTTCGAGTTCCATTTCTGGATTTGAATCTGAAGTTTTACTTCAGATTCAGTTTCAAATCCAGAAACAGTTGGGGTTTGGGGTTTAGGGTGTGTAAGTCGTATTCGGTCGCTCGGGTGTGAAGAACCCCGAGCCACTGGCTCGAGCTCAGCTAAATTACACCCACCCTTCGGGTTTGGGTTTCTACCCCAACCCCCGAACAAGGTGGCTTTTTTTCCCCCTGCTTATGCGGGTTTTCCAGTCGCCACAACACCGACGAGCTGTTTCACGTCTAGCGTCGGGCCGAGGGTGAGGCAGTAGTGTTCCTGCCCCCAACCCCCTATCAAGGGAGCTTACTTCTTTGTTCCTTCTTGCTTGGGTTTTTGGTCACCACAACACCAACGTGGTCGGGCTGAGGCGCCTCACGGGGGAATACCCCCTGCGGCGTGGGCTGTACGGTCGGGAAGGCTCTTCACAGGGAGGCTTGTCACGAACCCTAGCCTAAATCCTAAACCCTATATAGAGGCTCTAAATCCTAAATCCCGGACCCTAAAAGGCCCTGAACCCTAAATCCTAAATCCGTAAAGGCCCTGCCCCAGGATTTGCCCCAGCCGATACTGACAATAGCGCTATTTGAGTACGCAGCCACCGCTCGGGCTCTGCTGAGTTTAGGGCTTAGGGAATTAGGGTGTAGCGCTCAGGGTTTAGGGCTTATATGGGGGTACCTACTTCCCGAATTCCCTACCTAGAACAAGGGGTTTTGGGCTTTCGGGCTTCGGGGGTTCAAAAAACCCGAATCTCATGAAAGCCCTAAGACCCCTTCAAGCCTCCATTAGGTTTTTATAAGGTGCGTAAGGTTGTCTAAAGGATATAAACACTCATCCTAAACCCTAAACCCTACAGCAAGGTATTCGAAATAGCGGAGGCTAGTTTCCCGGCTTCAGTTGCCTATCTTCAATTTTTTTAAAAGCCTTAGATTCCTAAGCCAAACCCCGAAGGTCAAACATTCCCGCAAAACCCCCTAGTTTTCAGTTGGGAATGAGGGAATTAGGGCCCTATATAGACCCTTTAAGGGAGTAAAATAGGATACATTATTCCCTCATTCCCGACTAAAAACCAGCCACACCTAAACCCAAAAACCCGAAAGGCCTGAAACCCTAAACCCTGAAACCCTGAAACCCTGAACCCCCTAAACCCACTAAACCCTAAACCCTTAACGCTAAACCCTAAACCCTAAACCCCCTCAACCCCCTCAACCCCCTCAACCCCCTAAACCCTGCGACCCTCCAAGCCCAAGCGCGCCCGGACCTGCAGCCAGCGCGCTGCACGACCGCAGGATGTCAAGGCAGAGGTGAAGGCCTTCGGCGGTTGTGATCCCCTAAACCCGAAACCCTACACCCCAAACCCTTGGTACCCATGTCCTTGGGGTTTCTAATTCAGGGCTCTGGGCTTAGAGGGTGGGGTGGGGCGAGGGGGGGGGGAACCCTAAACCCTAAACCCTAATTAACCTTAAGGAGGGAGGATCTGCACCCCAAGACCAAAGCCTCGTCTCCTGTGAGATTGTTTTATGAAAGACTTTACATGCGGCACCCCTAGGGTTGAGGGTTTAGGGTTTAGGGTTTCGGGTTTAGGGTTTCGGGTTTAGGGTGTAGGGTTTAGGGTTTAGGGTTTAGGGTTTAGAGTTTAGGGTTTAGGGTTTAGGTTTAGAGTTCCGAATACGCACCCCTCCCCTCCCGCCCCCTGGCCCAGGCACGGCTTCGTAATTTAGTATTCGGGGGAGGCCAGGCTTCGTAATTTAGTATTCGGGGGAGGTGTTTCGGGTTTATTCACTTAAACTCGGCACGTCAGCAGTTTAGACAAATAGCTTGGGGAATTCCGAATGACATCACATACAACTTCTATTTGTTTTGTCTTGAGGGTTTAGGGTTATTGTTTAGGGTTTAGGGTTTAGGGGTTAGGGGTTAGGGGTTAGGGGGGGTAAGGGTTTAGGGTTTAGGGTTTAGGGTTTAGGGTTTAGGGTTTAGGGTTTAGGGTTTAGGGTTTAGGGTTTAGGGTTTAGGGCTTAGGGCTTAGGGCTTAGGGCTTAGGGCTTAGGGCTTAGGGCTTAGGGCTTAGGGCTTAGGGCTTAGGGCTTAGGGCTTAGGGTTTAGGGTTTAGGGTTTAGGGTTTATAGAACTTGTATAGGGCTTGGGTCCCAAAAACGTTTTGAGCGAAACGTTTTGAGCGAAAGGATTTTTTAGATATTAGGTTTTAGGGGTCGGCGTCGGGGGGGGGTGGGGGGTGGGTGGAGGGTGGCGGAATTTAGTATTCAAAGGAGGCCCTGCTTCGTAATTTAGTATTCGGGAGAGGCCCGGCTTCGTAATTTCGTAATTTAGTGTTCGGGGGAGAGGGGGGGGGGGGGGCAGCCCCCCCCATTTGCAAACACAATGCTCGCATGATGGGTTCGTACGACTTAAACCCACCTCCCCCATTTGCAAACACGATGCTTGCAGGATTGGTTCGTAAGCTTAAACTCCCTCATTTGCAAACACGATGCTCGCATGATGGGTTTCAGAAAACATACGTTCTCTGAAAGCTTCGCACGTCAAGAAACCGGGGTTCAACACGGCGCAAAAAAACAACAACATATGTTCTTTGAAGAAAGCTTCGCACGAAAGAGCGGGGGTCAACACGGAGCAAAGTCGAGCCAAGCCACTCCGAGGCGAGAAAAACAAAGCTCAGGCTTCAGGGCTTACGGTGTAGGGCTGAGGGTAACTGGCAAAGGGTTTAGGGTTTAGGGTTTGGGGTTTGGGGTTTGGGCGTAGGGGTTGAAGACTTGAACAGCCTCCAGCACCTCAATGTCAGGGCGAAGAGTTGAGGCTCAAGCGTTTACGGCTGAGGGTCTTGGTTTTTGGGTTTAGGGTTTAGGGATAATATAATATAATATAACATAATACAATATAATGTAATACAACGGTTCTGGGGGCGAACTCAGCCGCTGCGTTTTTTTTGGGCGGGTTCCACAGAGGCAAGACATGCTACAACTGCAAAATCGAAACATTTCAACGAATTTCATTTTAAAAAAAGTTCCCGCTAAAAACAACCAATACCGCAAAACCCAAACAACCCCAAAACATCAATTTTCCAGGACTCTTCGAAAAGCCAATTCCCACAAAACCGAAAAACCAATTCCCGCAAAACCCAAACAACCTTCCCACAAAACCAAAAAAACCAATACCAAAAAATCAAAAAAAATCCGGGACTCTGGGAAAGCTGTGGAAACAAGCTTACGAATCAACAGTCCCGGAAATTGTTGTTTTTGGTGTCTGGCTTTTTTGGTATTGGCTTTTGTGGATCTTTGGGAATTGGTTTTTGTTGGGACTATTTTTTTTGATTTCGGTGTCCCAGTTCCCCCTATGAGCCGTGCACTCACATCCAAACACATAAATCTAGCAGGTCTTTTGGCTGCTTACTCGGATTACAGTTTGAACCAATATTATACAACAAAAAATATATTGTTTGCCAACCCGTCCCCCCCCCCCCCCCCACCCCCTCCTAAACCTAGGTTTCGTACACTTTTTGCCGTAAGGATATGATACTCAGTTGCTTTGGATGAGTATCATGTAAGACCTTATGTGCTTGTGAGTCTTGCGGATAGTTTGAAAATGAGCATTATTTTTGAGAAATGGGAACCATGTTGGGAGACCTGTGGAAAGCATTGAAATTGAAACAAAAAAGAGAGAGATGCTTGTAGCAGCCTGCGCAAGGTCCCAGGAAATAGTGAAAGGATATTTGCTCACAGAATCTTCACGTCCCTCGAGGTTGCAGTAAAAGATGTTTTTGCATCACCCTATGCGCTCGAAAACTTCCTAGTCTTATGGTTCGAGGCTTACCATCCTTCCTTCTCCATTAAATATCTGTCTTTGATATACAAAAATACAGATACCCATATACATACATTGGGGACTTATTCTGCTTTTTGTTTGCGTTTCCACAGGAGGCAAGCCCTACAAACACAGGCATAACCCTATGGGATCCAAAGGTCTAGGGATTTATGCCTCAAGCCCTACAGGGTGACAAGGTTCAATTCCTATAGGTAACGCTGAAAACTGAAACACGAGATCTTTAAATCCTATATGGCTTCATACTTACATACATACATACGTACATACATACATACATACATACGTAGTTCTTGTAGGGCCAACCCCGTGAAAGTTTTAGAGGTAAACCCTTAAAACCCCTGGACCTGTAAACCCTAGAAGGTGTAAAGGTTTAACCACCTGCCTAAGCATTTATACCTTACCGCCTGTAGGGTTAAAACCTTCGAACCCTTTAGAGCCTTATAGGACTTCTCTATGGGCTTAGGTTTACATGCCTAAATCTTAAACCCTAAACCTTTAAACTCTTAACCCTATAGGGTCTAAAAGGTTCGCCGAAATGCGAACCTAAAGGGTGTAGGGTTAAGGCTCTAATGCCTAAACCTTAAACCCTTAAGGTCAGGTTTAAACTCTAAGGGCCTAGGTTTACATGCCGAAATCATAAACCCTAAACCTGTAAATCTTAACCCTATGCCGAACCACAACACACATATATATATATATACATATATATATATATTACACTATAAATATATATATATATACACATAATATATATATATATATATATATATATATATATATATATATATTATATATATATATATATATATATATATATATATATATATATATATATATATTCTATATATATATATATATATATAAGGGGATATAGGGTACCTCATTCCCTCATTCCCTGCTAAGAGCCAGCCTGCTGGTCTAAAAAGCCTCGGCTTTCAACATCCCTGGGCTTAGGGCTTAGGGTTGAGGGTTTAGGGTTTCGGGTTTGGGGTTTAGGGTTTAGGGTTTAGGGTTTAGGGTTTAGGGTTTAGGGGGCCACCTGCTTGTCTGGGCAGAAGCGTGCGGAGGACCTCAGGCGCAAGTCCTAGACCCCTAAACCTCTAAGGATTTAGGGTTTAGGGTTGAGGGTTGAGGGTCTAGGGTTTAGGGTTTCAGGGTTGAGGGTTGAGGGTTTAGGGTTTGGGGTTTGGGGTTTAGGAGCGCCCCTGGCTCTAAACCCTAAGCGCCTCTGCTCCGTGCGCCTCCAACCCTTTGCATCAAGTTCCCTAAGCCTGAACCCTAAACCCTTAGCCCTTAACCCGAAACTCAAGCTTTCTGTGATATTTGGGATATTTGGGCTACGAGGGCTACGTGAATGGGGAGTTCTTAGCGCTTTAGTTTAGGGCTCAGGTTCTACTGGAGTCACAAGGGAGGATCTAGTGTAGGGATTTCGGGACAATGGGGCCTGTAACTTTATACTTGACCACATGCCATCATCAAGGATGTTCGGCTGGGAACTGGAAGCTGGCCCAAGAGCAACCTAGCAAGAACAAGGCTACCCTAAGAGCCCAATACCCCTTAATGAAGGAATATTGCTTAAATCATGCTAAGGATCCCGTTCTAATGTAAGGTGTATTCCTTAATTAAGGGGTATTGGGCTCTCTGGGTACCCTTTTGGGATATTTAGGGGCTTCTAAGGTCTTTTTGAAGGGGCCCAACACCCCAAACAAAAAAAACCTACAACCTGAACTGAGGCATGCTGCTTTAGGGTTTAGGGTTTAGGGTCTAGGGTTTAGGGTTTAGGGTTTAGGGTTTAGGGTTTAGGGTTTAGGGTTTAGGGTCTAGGGTTTCGGGTTTAGGGTTTAGGGTTTAGGGTTTAGGGTTTAGGGTCAAGGGTCTAGGGTTTAGGGGCGTTGTGGGGAGCGGCGACGCCGCGGTGGTAGCGGCTGCATGGGTCCACACTTGCCAAGAAAGCTCTGGGCCCGCAGTCCCGTCACAAACTTGAGCTAGGCTTTAGGGCCCTAAACCCTAAACCCTAAACCCTAAACCCTAAAAACCGAGGAAATAAGGCCCTACTTCCCCTAAACCCCAAACCCTTAGAACAAGGCAATAAGTCCCCACCTCCCCCTAAACCCTGAACCCTAAACCCTAAAAACCGAGGAAATAAGGCCCTACTTCCCCTAAACCCAAAACCCTTAAAACAAGGCAATAAGGCCCCACCTCCCCCTAAACCCTGAACACTAAACCCTAAAATCAAGAACTAGGGGTCGGCTCTGGGTCCCAGGAAGGTGTGCGGGTGGTTTAATTGTCCCATGCACGCCGCGCCTGCTAAGTTTAGGATGTAGGGTTTAGGGTTTAGGGTTTAGGGTTTAGGGTTTAGGGTTTAGGGTTTAGGGTTTATATCTACTTACTGCGACTGTGAGGGCGCTTCTCCACCTCATTTTTTGGTGACTTCGGATGTTGGGATCTCTAGCTTAGGGCTTTCGTTCACAAAACCCAAAGCAGCTCCATAGCCTCAAGACCCCGAGAGAAAAGGTTTGGGGTGTTTAGGTTCAGGGTTTAGGCTTTAGGGTTTAGGGTTTCGGGTTTCGGGTTTCGGGTTTCGGGTTTGGGGATTTGGGTTTTGGGTTTTGGGTTCAGGGTTTGGGGTTTGGGGCTTCGGGTTTGTGGTTTACGGTTTCGGGTGTAGGGTTTGGAGTTTAGAGCTTAGGGTTTAGGGTTTGATCCCGAGCCCAAACCCCTGAACCTTTGAAGGCTTTTAGGGTTTGGGCCTTGAAGGGCTTGGGAACACACAATCCGAAATCCTAACCGCACCCTAAACCCTGAACCCTAAATCGCAAAACCTGAACGCTAAACCCTCACGCCTGAACCCAAATCGTAAACCCTAAACGCTAAACCCTAAAACCCAGACCCTAAACCCTAAACCCTAAACCCTAAACCCGAAACCCTAAACCCTAGACCCTAAACCCTAAACCCTAAACCCTAAACCCTCCTCCCCCCGCCCCTTGCACCCTCAGGCTGCGACATCTCTGCTAGCAGCTGCAGGGCCTTTCGTTTAGGGTTTAGGGTTTAGGGTTTAGGGTTTAGGGTTTAGGGTTTTTAGGGTTTTTAGGGTTTTTAGGGTTTTTAGGGTTTTAGGGTTTCTAGGGTTTTTAGGGTTTTTAGGGTTTTTAGGGTTTTTAGGGGTTTTTAGGGTTTTTAGGGTTTAGGGTTTAGGGCTTAGGGCTTAGGGCTTAGGGTTTAGGGTTTAGGGCTTAGGGCTTGGGGCTTAGGGTTTAGGGTTTAGGGTTTAGGGCTTAGGGTTTAGGGTTTAGGGCTTAGGGTTTAGGGCTTAGGGCTTGGGGTTATAGGGTTTAGGGTTTAGGGTTTAGGGTGGAGGCTTGAGGCCCTACACCCCGAACCTTGAGCCCTCTGGGGTTCGGGCTAGGGTGTAAGCAGATGCCTCGTTTTCAAGAATCTCACCCCGAGGAATTTCAAGCGCGCAAGGTGGCATGCGAATTGTTTATTTTCGGGATGAGATTCTGCATACTTAGCCTCAATCTTCAAGCCCGCAGACAGCGGAACAATCCGGAAATCAGAGTCAGAAATCGGCTAGAGTTTGATGTTTAGGGTTGAGGGTTTGGGATTTAGGGGCTTAGGCGCTTCGACCCCGTAACCCAAAAGCCCCCGAGTGCCCCGGAACCCGCGCTCCATCCAAAGGCCCAATTCCGAAACTCCAAACCTTGAAACCCTAAACCCCCAGAAACCCGAAACCCTAGAGACCCGAAACCCTAAAAACCCCGTAGTTCTAAACCCTAAACGCCCGAAACCCTGGAGAACCCTGAAACCCCAGAAGCCCTAAACCCCAAAACCAAAACCCCAAAAGCTGAAGGGAACCAGGAACCCTAGAAACCATAGATCTCAAACCCTAAACCCTAAACCCTAAACCCAAAGCCCTAAACCCTAAACCCTAAACCCCAAACCCTAAACCCCAAACCCTAAACCCCAAACCCTAAACCCCAAGAGCTGAAGGGAACCAGGAAGCTTAGAAAACCCCCAACCCTAGAAACTATAGAAACCACAAACCCCCAGGTTTAGGGTCTAGGGTCTAGGATTTAGGGTTTAGGGTTTAGGGTTTAGGGTTTAGGGTTTAGGGTTTAGGGTTTAGGGTTTAGGGTTTAGGGTTTAGGGTTTAGGGCTTGGGGCTTGGGGCTTGGGGCTTGGGGCTTGGGGCTTGGGGCAAACCCCCAAAAGAGTTGAGGGAACCAGGTGCCTTAGGGGGGGACCCCTCACGTACCCCTTATATACCCTATACAGGTTTAAGGGCCCATACATCAGCACCCTTCTAAAAAAGAAACCTTAAACCCCTAAGCCCCAAGCCCTAAACCCCTAAACCCCTAAACCCCTAAACCCCTAAACCCTAAACCCTAAACCCCCAAACTCCAAACCCGAAACCCCAAACTCCAAACCCTAAAGACCAAACTCCAAACTCCAAACCTAAAAACCCTAAACCCTGGACCCTAAACCCGAAACCCCAAAAACGAAACCTCCTAAACCCCAAACCCATAACTCCAAACCCGAAACCCCCAAACCCCAAACCCCAAACCCTCAACCCCAAACTCCAAACGCTAAACCCCAAACTCCAAACCCTTAACCCCTCAACCCCAAACCCTAAACCCTCAACCCTAAACCCTAAACCCAAAACCCCAAACCCTAAACCCCAAACACAAAACCCGAAACCCCGAACTCCAAACCCCAAACCCTAAACCCTAAACCCCACACCCTAAACCCTAAACCCTAAAGGAAGGTGCCTCCAGCCAGCCACCCGTGCAGCTCAGGGCCGTCAGCGCCGAGCCGAAGCTCACGCGCGACAGCCTGGGCTTTCCGGTAACTTTGGGGGGGGTTGAGGATTTGGGGTTTAGGGTTTAGGGTTTAGGGTTTAGGGTTTAGGGTTTAGGGTTTAGGGTTTAGGGTTTAGGGTTTAGGGTTTAGGGTTTAGGGTTTAGGGTTTAGGGTTTAGGGTTTAGGGTTTAGGGCCTAGGGTTTATGGAGTTTAGGGTATCATGTTTTTCGACTTCAGATGTTGGGATTTGGAGCTTAGGGCTTTCGCTCAGAAAACCCGAAGCAGCTCCATAGCCTCAAGACCCCGCCAAATGGGTTTTGGGTGTTTAGGGTTTAGGGTTTAGGGTTTAGGGTTTCGGGTTTAGGGTTTAAGGTTTTGGGGTTTAGGGTTTAGGGTTTAAACCCCCCCCCCCCCCCCGAAAAAAAACACCTAAACCGATTATTCCTTGTACAAGGGGAATGTAAGGATTGGTATTTTGTGTTTTTGGGGGGTTCTTACGCACATAGTAGTTAAGGGTACACCCAACCCTAAACCCTAACTTGGGGCTTGGGGTTCAGGGATGTTCCTTCACTAGAGGGGAGAATGGGGGAGGTAGTGGGACATCAAGCCCCAAACCTCTCTTTCACCCTTGACCCCGGCGACGGCAAGGTACGGCAAAGTGCAACTAGAACTCAAGTTCGTCGGCAAGGTACCAAGCTTCACATGCAACGCACAAGAATTCGTCGGTAAGATGGACACCCGCCCTTGAATGTCAGGCTCACAGTGGAAAGGCCGCTTCCCCACCAACAAGCCCCAAAAATGCGCGGAAATCTTATAAGAACTGCCCAAAAGGGAAACGCAAGCTTTCGGAAACCAAGACCCTAAACCCTAAACCCCTACACCCCTGAAAGCTATGCCCTGGAGAGCTGTCCGGTGGGCGGGGTTGTCAGCAATAAAAAACGACTGCTTGAACTCGAGATGCTGAAACTCTCAATCCTAAATCCTGAACCCTAAACCCCTAAACCCTTAACCCCGAAACCCCGAAACCCCTAAACCCCTAAACCCCTAAACCCTTAAACCCCTAAACCCCTAAACCCCTGAACCCTGAACCCCGAAACCCTTTCCCCCCTACACCCCCAAACCCTAGAAGCCCCCGCGGAGATGTCTGGAGACCCCAGAATCCCTGGATTGAGGAAGATCCCTCAAACAACATTTTAGGGTTTAGGGTATAGGGTTTAGGGTGTAGGGTTTAGGGAAATATGGTCCCGTTTGGGGTCGTGATTATAAGGCGGGCCCTGCTATTTAGGGTTCCTCCAAAAGGGACCACAATATAGAGAGCTGACCATATTAGGGTTCCACTCGCATTTTAAGCAGTCTTCTTCAACTGTTAAAGTACGGGGACATCGGCGTCTCGTCTTGGAGCTTATGTCTCAACCCTAGACACGCTTTATCCCGAGACCCAGAACCCCCATATAAAGGAACCCTGAACCCTAAACCCTAAATCCTAAACCCTAAACCCTAAACCCTAAACCCTAAACCCTAAATACTGCTGTCAGGGTGCGTCACTCCCTGACGTCGCATTTCCATCAGCAGTTCCTTAGGGTTTTAGGGTTTCAGGCCTTTAGGGCCAGGGTTTGGGGACTTTTGGGGTTTTAGGGTTTAGGGGTCTA
>CAJNDS010001101.1:814012-849747 GCA_905221605.1 Symbiodinium natans
GGGGGGGGGTACTCTAAGCCCCTGAACCCTTGGAACTTACCCACAACAACAAATCCCCAACAAAATGCAAAAGCCTTCAAGTAACATAAGTAACCCTCAAAAAAACCTTTGAAAGAAAAACAAAAAAAAGGCAACTAGTCCTCCCTAGACCCTAACCCTAAACCCTAAACCCTAAATCCTAAAACCTAAACCCTAAACCCTAAACCCTCAGAAGAGCCCCAAACCCCGCAAACGGGGGTCCGGCCGCCGCGGTGCGAAGGCGGCCCAGTCGCCGTGCCATGCGGGAGCCATGGCGCGGCCTAAACCCTAAACCCTAAACCCTAAACCCTAAACCCTAAAAACCCTAAAAACCCTAAAAACCCTAAAAACCCTAAAAACCCTAAAAACCCTAAACCCTTGAGGGGTTTAGGTGTTAGGGCTTTGGGTAGGGACCCAGGCATCTAGACTTCGGGACTGAGAGCTTGGGGGGTACACCAAGCTCTGTTTCTACAAAGGGCGGTGGCCACGCCTGCATCTTGAAATGGCGTTTGGGTTTGGGGTTAGGGTTAGGGTTTAGGTTTAGGGTTTAGGGTTTAGGGTTCAGGGTTCAGGGTTTAGGATTTAGGGTTTAGGGTTTAGGGTTTAGGCCTAGGGCCTAGGGCTTAGGGCTTTGGGCTTGGGGGTGATCGAGATTTGCTGCGTCTGATCTGGGTCAACACTCGATCCTGAACCCGAAGACGCCTCAGTTGAGAATGGATGGGATCGAGCTTTCAGCCACCCTAAACCTTGAAGCCTAAATCCCTAAACCCCCCCCCCCCTCCTTCCCCCGCCCCTTCCACACCGTCTCAACCCTCAAAAGCCCTCACAGACCGACGCCTGGTTTAGGCCTAGACCCCGAACAAACCCTGAACCCTGAACCCTAAACCCTAAACCCTAAACCCTAAACCCTAAACCCTAAACCCTAAACCCTAAACCCTAAACCCTCTGCTTCTTCTCTTTATTTGCGAAACCTGTTGGAAACCCATGTGAGCGGAGCATTCGGCTCCACGGATGGCGCCCTGGTCTCTCCCCAGCTGCAAGGGACAGGGTTTAGGGTTTAGGGTTTAGGGTTTAGGGTTTAGGGTTTAGGGTTTAGGGTTTAGGGTTTAGGGTTTAGGGTTTAGGGTTTAGGGTTTAGGGTTTAGGGTTTAGGGTTTAGGGTTTAGGGTTTAGGGTCTAGGGTCTAGGGTTTAGGGTTTAGGGTTTAGGGTTTAGGGTTTAGGGTTTAGGGTTTAGGGTTTAGGGTGTGGGGTTTGGGGTTTAGGGTTTAGGGTTTAGGGTTTAGGGCTTAGGGCTTAGGGCTTAGGGCTTCGGATTCTGGGCTCAGGGTTGAGAGTGGTGTGTTCAGGGCGAAGAGTCTTCAGCTGCATACTTTGCGTGGTCAGGGCTGAAGATTTTAGGGTTCAGGGGCTTAGGGCCTACGCCCCGAAGCTTGAACCCCCAAGCCTAAGCTTCAACAACCCCACCTCAACAGCCATCACCTCCTGGCTATGAAGCCCCGTGGTGGGCCCCGATGGGCATCGCCCTCTGACCTATTCAGGGCTAAGGGTTCTTCCTCAGGCTTTAGGGTTTAGGGCTTAGGTTTAGGGATTGGGCTTTAGGGTCTGCGGCCCTGTCCTCCAGGTCGTGCATGACGTTGGCCTGAGACAGAGCCCAATGCCCTTCTCTTGAGGAATCTCCTTAATGAATATAGGGATCCTTAATATGACTTAAGGTACACTTTTCCTTAATTACGGGGTATGGGGCCTCAACCCTCAACCCTAAAACCTACAAAGCCTAAACCCTCAACATAAACCCTCTCACCTTGGGCAAGGTCAGTTCGGTCAAAAAAATCGACCTTGCCCAGTAAAACGGCGACCTTGCCCAGTAAAACGGCGACCTTGCCCAGTGAAACGGCGACCTTGCCCAGTAACTCTCCAACATTGAAATTATATATGTAAGAGAGGTTTAGGGTTTAGGGTTTTCCAGATTTTGGGGAAAGGCCTTGAGGGCTGGTGCGAGGGGCTGCTCAGGCGCTTTGCTGGAAGACCGGCTCCAGGTTCTCAAACGTTCCCCAAGCGAAAGGCACAAGAAACACCCCCAAAAGTATAGCGCCTCAAAACGGGGTTTACGAAAATAGGGGACCCCATTAGAGACCCCCAAATAGTAGGATCCCTTAATATCGTAAACCCAAAAGTCAATCCCCACGAAGAGAACTTCGATGCTTGGGAGTTCGGGGAGGAGGAGCGGAGCCTTTGTAGAAGGGAGGAGGAAAGGGAGGCGGCATCAAGAGGTGAAGCAAAAAGAGGTACTGACTTGGGCCTTCTTGAGGCAGTACTCCACCACCTCCGCGAAGAGGAACGCGAAGGCGCTGAGGCTCACCTCATTCCTGGCACATGCCTAGCCCTAAGCCCTCGACCGCTGCTATGCTGAAGCCTGGGACGCCCTAAGCCTGGTAAGCCCTGGTTCCGCTTAGAGTTTCGGGTTTAGGGTTTGGGGTTTTGGGCTTAGGGTTTGTAGGGTATCAGGAAACTAGCACACCCCAAAAGGAAGAAGGGGGCCCCTTGGGAAATCTCGAAAAACCCAATCCCCTAAACCCTAAACCCTAAACCCTAAGCCCTAAACCCTAAACCCTAAACCCTAAACCCTCCTCGTCGTCTTCTGCAGCGGGCGGTCATAGATCGACAGCCTTCCCCGCCTGAGAGCAGCGGGCGAGACCCTGAGCCCCTAAAGGGTTTAGGGTTTAGGGTTTAGGGTTTAGGGTTGAGGGTTTAGGGTTTGGGGCTTAGGGCTTAGGGCTTAGGGCTTAGGGTTTCGGGCCCTCAAAACCCTAAACCCTAAACCCCAAACCCTAAACCCTCTCTTTCATGTGTATATTTTTAAGCCCTCATACAGACGCCAAACTCGGAGCCGGAACTGGAACCACCCCCCTTCAAGGCCGGATGACAGAATCGGAGCCGAAACCGGAGCCCCCCCCCCTCTAAGGCCTCCCATAGCCTCTTAAGGGCCCCTAGGGTTTGGGGGGCAAAGGGTTTAGGGCCCCTAGCTGCGGTGCGATGGTTCTTGCCTCTTGGCGCGTCTAACATGAACATAATGAACTTTCAATTTAGGGTTCAGGGTTCAGGGCTCAGGGTTCAGGGTTCAGGGTTCAGGGTTCAGGGTTCAGGGCTTAGGGTTTAGGGTTTAGGGTTTAGGGTTTAGGGTTTAGGGTTTAGGGTTTAGGGTAGGGTTTAGGGTCTAGGGTTGTCTTAATGTTATGCGACTCTTTGGGCGGGCGGGTACCTTTCCGACGCTTGAGAAGCTGCTTGACTAATGAAAGCTTCGGCATGAGATGCTGAACCCTAAACCCCAAACCCCTAAACCCTGAACCCTAAACCCTAAACATTAAACCCTAAACCCGAAACCCTAAACCCTAAACCCCAAACCCTAAACCCTGAACCCTAAACCCTAAACATTAAACCCTAACCCTAAACCCTAAACCCTAAAACCAACTAGACCCTAGGCCCGCCATCCCTCAGGAATGCAAGCAGTTGGCAAAGGGCGTTGGCCTCTACGGGAACCGGTCAGCCTGTGAGGCTTTACCCGGGCTCAGGGTTTGGTTTTAGGGTTTAGGGTTTAGGGTTTGGGGTTTGGGGTTTAGGGTTTAGGGTTTAGGGTTTAGGGTTTAGGGTTCAGGGTTTAGGGTTTAGGGTTTAGGGCTCAGGGTTTAGGGTTTAGGGTTTAGGGTTTAGGGTTTGGGGTTTAGGGTTTAGGGTTTGGGGTTTGGGGTTTGGGGTTTGGGGGTTTGGGGTTTAGGGTTTAGGGTTTAGGGTGAACCCTCGGCCCAGCCGTCCGGGGTCCGTCGCTCGACGTCCTCCACCCCCACGGAGCTTCGGTTTTGCAGGTTTGGGGTTCATTCAGGGTAGCCCTAAACCCTAAACCCTAAACCCTAAACCCTAAACCCTAAACCCTAAACCCTAAACCCTAACAAGAGTTGAGGAACCCTGAAGGGGATCTACTTTTTGGATCCCAGGGTTGCGACTTCAGGTTTCATAAATTGGCCCGGGGGGTTTAGGGTTCAGGGTATCCCTAAACCCTAAACCCTAAACCCTAAACCCTGAACCCTAAACCCTAAACCCTGAACGCTGACACCTCCATAAGAACTGTGTGGATTACGAGAGAGAGGAGCCCGTGCCCACGACAAGCAACAACGCCGGCCTCTCCATCTGGCCTGGTCTATGAGGATATCCTGACTGGCACCCGAAGCTTTGTGGTCTATATAGATATAAATATATGTAAATAGATAGGGTTTAGGGTTTAGGGTTTAGGGTTTCGGGTTTAGGGTTTAGGGTTTCGGGTTTAGGGTTTAGGGCTTAGGGTTTAGGGTTTAGGGTTTAGGGTTTGGGGTTTGGGGTTTGGGGTTTGGGGTTTGGGGTTTGGGGTTGGGGGTTTGGGGTTTGGGGTTTGGGGTTTGGGGTTTGGGGTTTGGGTTTGGGGCTTGGGGTTGGGGTTTGGGGTTTGGGGTTTGGGTTTGGGGTTTGGGGTTTAGGGTTTAGGGTTTAGGGGTTTGGGGTTTAGGGTTTAGGGTTTGGGGTTTAGGGTTTAGGGTTTGGGGTTTAGGGGTTTAGGGTTTAGGGTTTAGGGTTTAGGGTTTAGGGTTTAGGGTTTAGGAGCGAAACCTTTCACAAGGAGGTAGGATGAGGGGGACCCTTGGAAGATATAAACTCACCCTCTGAGCAAAGCCTTTTCAAGGAGCCTAGACGGGACACACGGATCCTCAAAAGGGGGTCACCCTCTACTTGCAACTGGTGCGAGTATGGAACTTGGCCAGTTAGAATGCAAAATAGTTGCACGCGGCACAGACACAAGCAACGGTACACAAATACCCTAAACCCTAAACCCTAAACCCTAAACCCTAAACCCTAAACCCTAAACCCTAAACCCTTACCTAGCAGGCTGCATGATCCCAGGACAGGTCGAAAAAAACCGCGGAAGCTCAGACCTCGCCTAGACCGCAAGGAGGCGCCTCTCGTTGCCCTTGCGGTTAGGTTGCAGGGCTCGCCATTATCCTACAACTGTCGAATACTCAAGCTTGGCTGAAACTTCTGCACTAAACCCTAAACCCGAAACCCTAAACCCTAAACCCCAAAACCCCAAACCCTAGTTTTTGGGCTCAAGGTCGAAGTCGAGGATAGTAGGGCCACAGAGTCTTGCTAATCAGGGTCTACTTGGAGGTTCACGGTACTTATTACTTATTACTGTAAACAATTCTAACGGTACTTAAAACCCGCTTATAGGCCCCTTGTGTGCCCTGATAGGGTTATTTATAAGTACAGCTAGAAGTACAGCTACAATTGGTTAACAAGTACCATGAACCTCCAAGCTTGGCTGCACTCAGGAGGGTAGTAAAAAATTAAACTTTTAGCTGCCTGAAGAAGGAACCCAATAAACCCAAAAAAGGTAAGGATCTAAAGTTACAGTAAAGTACCACAAAGTTTACAAAGCAAGTAGGGCTGAGGGTTGATGACCGCAAAAGGCCCGGTCCTCACATCTCCTCGTCGCATGGCACCGGGATTCTGAGGTCTGGGATTTAGGGTTTAGGGTTTAGGGTTGAGGGTTTAGGGTTTAGGGTTTAGGGTTTAGGGTTTAGGGTTTAGGGTTTACGGCTTAGGGGCTACGGAGCCACGTGGACTATGAAGCCGGACATGAGACCCTCAACCTGATGCTAGCAGGCCCGGACCACAACGCTCGCAGAAGGGACATGCACGTCCCATAAACCCTAAACCCTCAACCCTAAACCCTCAACCCTAAACCCTAAACCCTAAACCCTAAACCCTAAACCCTAAACCCTAAACCGCCACACCCCGGCGGGTTGAGAGCTTTGGGGGACTGCCGAACCCCAACTCAGGGAGTTTGGGGCAAAACATCCTAAGTAGAACCCTAGACACCGCCCACAAGACTGAAGTTGTACCCGGTCATCCTTTGAGCCAGACTGCGTCGAAAAGACACCTGTGGGGTAGGGAGTTTAGGGGGCAATTGGGCAAGGTCTGCCGCTCAAGCCTGCAATTTCGGGCACAAATAATCACCCTAAACCCTCAACCCCTGAACCCTGAACCCTAAGCACTAAACCTGTTGAGGCCTGAGGCTGGATTTTAGGGCTCACTTTCGTAGGTTGGAGTTTCCTTTATTAGGGAAGAACAGAAATCAAAAGCACAATCCAGTTCAAAATCCTGAAGGTCCTTTCATCTCAGGGTAGTCACATTCCCCCTTGGTTACTCCCCTTAAATGGGGACCCCTTCTACGCCCCTAAGGGCCCATATTTCATAACCCTTGAAAGAAGGCAAGGGACCATACCCTGGGCCCATGAAACTACCCGTAGATTGAAGCGCCTTTAAGCCGGGAACACCCTTTTCTTGGCCCTGGAAAACCTAAAGCCCGCAATATCCGAAACACCCTCAAGTGGAAGCTCAACTTTAGAAGTTACCAGGTACTTCAGGGACAGTAGGCATTACAGAGTATTGTTAAGCAGAATTATGAACGAACTCCCAAGAGTAACCCAGGAGAAAAAAGGGCACCCCTTTTGGTTGAAAGAAGCTCATAAGGGAACTTCAGCCCCAAAAAGGGAAAAAGGGCCTACCCTGGGTCCTAGTTAAGTAGGATAGCTTAACCCCAATGAACCGTCATTATGGCACTTAGAGCTCTACTGTGTACTAAGTGCCCTGATCCCCCAGGTAGGGCAACGAGTGTATAACTGCTCAAAGGGCTCAAGGGGTTATACAAGGGTACTCATTTTAAGGACTCCATTAGAAGGCGTAGCAGGCAACAAAGGGCTACAGAAGGAGGGTGTAGGGTTTACGGTCTTCAGGGTCGAGGGTTTACGGGTGCTCTCTCCAAAACCCTAAACCCCAAACCTTGAACCCTCTCCCGAAGCCGAAATTTGGGTCTCAGGTTTTGTCCACCGGCATCACGATCAATCCGGAGACCACAAAAGTCTGGAGCCTGGATGCCTCTGCAAACAGTCACGGTATAGCTACTGCAGCAAAACAGCTAATTCTATACAGCAGAACGATCGCCATGCGCAACCATAGTCCGACCAAGCCCTCCCTAAACCCTAAGCCCAACATTTCTCCCCCCCCCCCCCGCCGACAACCTCAAGCCCTGAAACATTCACATGCCATTTCAGTCCCAAAGCCCGCACTGATCCCCAATAATGCCAGCATAGGCCAAAAGCAGTGACAGTTTCGAGGACGGTGAGCGCGGGCACGCCCGCGCCAAAGCGAGAGCGTTCTTTTTGTCCACGGCGTCATTTACCTCCCCATCATACTCTTCACGTTGGAACCCCTTAGTGTGGACAACCCTAAACTCTAAACCCGAAACCCGAAACCCTCCATGACTGGACCCTCAAAGATTGACCTCAACTCAACAGGAATCCCTGCAGGCTGTACCCTACTAGATCCCCCCAAGCACCGCATTTGGGAGATTTCCGGCGGCTATTGTGGGGCCCTTATACACGAGGTTCTCCTCCATTTGAGGAATATAGGAGGTACCCTGACTTTGGGGGAAATACTCACGAACCCTAAACCCTTGACCCTAAAACCTAAACCCTAGACCCTGAACCCTAAACCCTGAATCCAGCGGGAGCCCTTGAAGGGGTACTTGCGAGGGGAGGCAGGGGGAAGCCCACCCCAGTTCGAAGATGCAGGGATGTAGGGTTTAGGGTTTAGGGTTTAGGGATTTAGGGTAGGTTATACCCTTGCGTACATCTTGAACTCTTAAACCCTTAAACCCCTCAAACCTCCAAACCCCCTAAACCCTAAACCTTAAACCCCAAACCCTAAACCCCAAACCCCAAACCCTAAACCCTAAACCCTAAACCCTAAACGCTAAACCTGTCGGGGCAGAGAGCTCACTGCTCTACTGCCGGAACCACCTCACAGACCGCGGCGGTTTAGAAGTTGCGCCAGTTGGGGATAAGCGTTTTGGGTTTAGGGGTAGGGTTTCAGGGTTTAGTATTCAGAGGTTAGGGTTAAGAGTTTAGGATGTAGGGATGAAGGTTTAGGGTTCAGGGTTTAGGGTTGTAGGGGGGATTCAGGGTTTAGGGTTTAGAGGTTAGGATTGAGAGATTGGGGTGTGGGTTTCAGGGTTTGGGGTTCAGAGGTTTGGTGGTATCATACATGTTATATATATATATAACATGTATACGGTTTGGTTTTGCTGCTTTTGCCTTAGGGTTTTTTAGGGGTTAGGGGGTGTAGGGGAAAGGAAACAGAAGGCAGGGATTTAGGGGTCCAGGTTTTTGAGCTTCGTTAGGGCCTTAGGCTTCAGGCTGGCATAGAGTCTAGGGTCCAGGGTCTAGGGTCAAGGGTCTAGGGTCGAGGGTCTGAGTCTCGGGTCTAGGGCCTAGGGTGTAGGGTTCAGGGTTCAGGGTTCAGGGTTTAGGGTTTAGGGTTTAGGGTTTAGGGTTTCGGGTTTAGGGTTTAGGGTTTAGGGTTTAGGTTTAGGGCTTAGGGTGAGAGACGTTCAGTTTAGGCCGGCCAGATGTCAGAGGCGCAACCCGTAGCCTGAGCCTCACGCAAGAGCGCAGCATACCCACAGAACCCACAGAACCCACAGAACCCACAGAACCCACAGAACCCATGAAATCATGAATATACTATGTAAGGATCCCCTATATGAATGAAGGCATCTTCCTTCATTGAGGGTAGGGCCTCTTTGGGTACCCTGACACGCGAAACCCTAAAGCCTGCGGGTTAAGGCTTAGGTGAGGGGACGACCCTGAACCCCTAAACCCTAAACCCCAAACCCTAAACCCTAAACCCTAAACCCCAAACCCCAAACCCCAAACCCTAAACCCTAAACCCCAAACCCCAAACCCTAAACCCTAAACCCTAAACCCCTAAACCCCTAAACCCTAAACTACCTACTGCAAGCACTCAATTCAAACCCTAACCCCGCCTGGAGGTCGCAGAGGGAGATGCAGCGCTGCCTATCTTCTGTAGCCCTAAACCCTAAACCCTAAACCCCAAACCCCAAACCCTAAACCCGAAACCCTAAACCCTAAACCCCAAACCCTAAACCCTAAATGAGGTTCAGGGGGTTGCCCTCAGCCCCCCTAAACATCATAAGAACCCTAAACGCGCCAAAGCACTGACCCCCCAAGCCCCTACACCCTAAATCCTGAATCCGAAGCCCAACACTAAACCCTAAACCCTAAACCCTAAACCCCCAACAAGGCTGAATCCCAGGTCCGACTATCTCAACTTCAGGTTTAGGAGTTTTAGGGTTTAGGATTTAGGGTGCATCACGGAGGTAGCTACAGTAGCTACAGTGCTGTGACTGACAGAATGGTGGTTGGTGCTGGTCCGATCGAGATTGTGGGGTTGAGCTTTGGGGCCTGCCAAGTAGGTTTCAAGGCCCGAAACTTCAAACCCTAAAGGTTACATGCCCCAAGCCCTGAACCCCTGAACCCCTGAACCCCTGAACCCCTGAACCCCTGAACCCCTGAACCCCTGAACCCCTAAACCCCTAAACCCCTAAACCCCTAAACCCCTAAACCCCTAAACCTCTAAACCCCGAACCCCTCAACCCTAGCCCTAAACCCGAACCTCCCCTTTTCAGGGGCTTGGGCGGGGAAGCTAACGGCTGCCAGGTCACAGGTTCTGCTCTGCTTCTTCTGCGTTGCCTCAGACATGCATGTGTTTAGGGTTTAGGGTTTAGGGATTAGGGATTAGGGATTCTTTTAGGGTTTAGGGTTTAGGGTTTAGGGTTTAGGGTTTAGGGTTTAGGGTTTAGGGCTTGGGGTTTTCGGGCTTATAGGGTTACAGGGTTTAGGGTTCAGGGTTTAGGGTTTAGGGTCTGGGGTTTAGGGCATGGGGTTTTCGGGTGTATGGGATTTAGGGTTTAGGGTTCGGGGGTTTAGTGTTTAGGGCAACCTAGGATTTTGAAGGGTGCTCTTTTTGGTTGAAAGGGGCCTGCAAAAAAGCACGTTCTCTTGGTTATGGGTCCCTTTTTGGGTACCCGCATTATGAGGGGCCACCTTGTAATAGTCTCCCCGCGAGGGCCCGTAACTTAGAGAAGTGACCATGTGTCACACAAGGATCCTCGGCCCTGGGCTTTAGCACCCAGGTCTAAGGGCCTAGGACTTAAGGTCTAAGGTTTAAGGTTTAGGTTTGGGGTTTGGGGTTTGGGGCGTACTAAACTCGAAAATGTGGTCCCCTTGAGAGCTTAGTCTTGCTGCATCTGCTTTCCTAAGCCCTTGGCATCAAAAACAATAGCATCAGCCTATCGCACAACACCCCAAACCAGAAACCCTGCACCTCCAAGGCATGTTGCGTCCATAGGAGCTTGAGACCCAAAACCCCTAAACAATCCGGGCACCGAACCTCAAACCCTCAACCACCGAATTGCTGTTGATTTTGGGTTCGGGCGTAGCACCTAAATCTCTTCAGATATCTTTGCCTTGAGGCCCCAGGCTTTATGCCTTATAAAAAGGCAGTGGTAAACCGCTCAACACCCCGAAACCCTTAAGCCCTAGACCCCAACAAAGCCTAAACCCTAAACCCTAACCCCCTACTCGGACGTTCATGGTACTTATGAACACAATTATAACTGTCCTTATAACCCAGTTATATAACCATGTTGGGGCACTTAAGAGGCTTCTAAGTGGGTTGTAACTGCAGTTATAACTGGGTTATCAGTACCACTTGCAAGCTCTTTTGAACTTAGTAAGTCTACTTAGTATCCGCAAGAAACCTTCTTAGAATCCCCATAACCCGCCTTATTCAACCTACGAACTAAATCAAAGAGCCTGCAAGCATGAACATCCCTAAACCCTAAACCCTAAACCCTAAACCCTAAACCCTAAACCCCCTTGGGCATGCCGAGGCTGGAGCTGCCTTTTGCCGCAAGCCAGCATAGGCAGGACATGGAGCCACGGTCGGGGAGGTAGGCGGAGCCCTGACGTTGTGCTTTGGGTGAGGGTTTAGGGTTTAGGGTTTAAGGTTTAGGGTGTAGGGTTTAGGGTTTAGGGTTTAAGCTTTAGGGTTTAGGGTTTAGGGTTTAGGGTTCAGGGTTCAGGGTTTAGGGTTCAGGGTTTAGGGTTTAGGGTTTAGGGTTTAGGGTTTAGGGTTTAGGGTTTAGGGGTTAGGGGTTAGGGGTTAGGGGTTTAGGGTTTAGGGTTTAGGGTTTAGAGTTTAGGGTTTAGGGTTTAGGGTTTAGGGTTTAGGGTTTAGGGTTTAGGTTTAGGGGTTTAGGGGCGGGGCTTAGGGGGTTTAGGGGTTTAGGGGGTTTAGCGGGTTTAGGGGTTTAGGAGTTTAGGAGTTTAGGGGTTTAGAGTTTAGCGTTTAGGGTTTTTGTGACTAGGGTTTATGGGTTTAGGGTTTTTGGGTTTAGGGCTTTCGGCGTTTGGGGGGGTTGGGGTTTAGGGGGGGATAGGGCTTGAGGGTTGAAAGGTTGGGTTTTTCGGGGCTGGGGTTTGGGCCTCCAGGCGTAAGGCGCTTAGGCTTTCGCGTTTTGTGATTCCGTTTAAGGTTTAGGCGGCTTAGGGGGTTTAGGGTTTGGGGGGAAGGTTCAGGGTTTAGGGTTAGTTCTGAGATTCCGTGGCGTGTAGGGTTTTGGGTTTGAAGGGTTTAGGGTTTAGCAGGGGATTCAAAGTGCAGGGTTTTAAGTTAGGGCTTAGGGTCATGGATCTTGGTTGCAGATTTGGGATTTCATGTCTAAACCCGAAAATTGAGCCCCCTGAGTCCCGAAAGGCCCTATCCCTAAACCTAAACCCTAAACCCTAAACCCCAAAACCCTAAACCCCGAACCTTAAACCCTAAGCCTTGCCTAAACCCCAAACCCTACCAACCCCAAAACATCATCAAACCCAAAACGTCCCAAACCCAAACCAACCCAACCCGAAACCCAATACCAAAAACCCAAAACCCGTAGCCCCAAACCAACAAACCCCCAAAGCTCAAACCCAAACCCAAACCCAAAACCCCAAACCCCAAAAATCACTCAACCAGCGGACAAAAGGAGCACGGGCAAGAAAACAAGACCTGAACCCTAAACCCTAAACCCTAAACCCCAAAACCCCAAACCCCAAACCCTAAACCCTAAAAAAAAAAAAAAATGTTCCGCCCTCGCACTGCCTTGGTGGCGAAGAAGGCTGAGCCAGGAGGTCCGGATCGCGTCCAACTCCTTGGCTCTAGGGGTTAGGGTTTAGGGTTTAGGGTTTAGGGTTTAGGGTTTAGGGTTTAGGGTTTAGGGTTTAGGGTTTAGGGTTTAGGGTTTTAGGGTTAGGTTTAGGGTTTAGGGTTTAGGGTTTTAGGGTTTTAGGTTTAGGGTTTAGGGTTTAGGGTTTTAGGGGACGTTTTTGTCAAAGGCTTCCGAGAATATGAGCACCGAAGCCGCCAAGAAAACCAACACCCGCATGCGCGTGGAACACGAGGCCACCAAGCCAAAAAACACTGAACGATATAGCAACACAATAACAATACTTATTCCTATAACCCAACAACATACTAAGCCCCTAGCCCTAAACCCTAAGCCCCAAGCAATAAGAGGAGGGCCCTTCTTATTGGGTTATAAGGGAACGTAAACCTTCAACTAAGAGAATCAGGGCCTACTTTGGATCCTAGTAGCCCTAAACTCGAAACCCTAAACAAAAGGGAAACCCTCAACTCCCCCCGCCTCCCCCCGCCAAAAAAGCCAACCAAACCAAACTGCAAACCCCCCAAAAGACTCAGCTTTGGAGTAGACCCTGGAAAAAAAAGTATGTACTTTTTAGGTAATAAGTAGCAATAATAGGAACCCAGAACCAAAAAAAAGTATTAAAGTATAGCACTCCAAAGCCCAGAAGAGAACCCAAAGCAAACCAGTCAGCCCAAACCCTCCCGAACCCTGAAACCTAAGCCCTGATCAAACCCTTGCTTAACCCTTAACCCGCAACGCTTAACCCTTAACTTACCCCCCCCCCCCCCCCCCCCCCAAAAAAAAAAAGGAAAAAGGAAGAAACTAAACCCTAAACCCTAACCCTAAACCCTAAACCCTAAACCCTAAACCCTAAACCCTAAACCCTAAACCCTAAACCCTAAACCCTAAACCCTAAACCCTAAACCCTAAACCCCAAAACAAATTTAAAAAAATAAGAGGAATGCAGACTGTTCAGGGCCAAGCTCCTTCGACCCCTGACAGCCGACCACGGTACCGGCATGTGGGGCGTACTCCTGGGTTCAGGGTTTAGTTTAGGGTTTAGGGTTTAGGGTTTAGGATGGTTTAGGGTTTAGGATGGTTTAGGGTTTAGGATGGTTTAGGGTTTAGGATGGTTTCGGGTTTAGGGCTTATGGTGTGGAATCTCTTTTGACAAAGTAAATCTACTTAGTATCCCCTAAAAACCGTCTTATAATCCCCATAACCCATCGACGAACCCTACAACCCTGCTTACTCAGTCCAAAGGACTTCCAAATAAGGGCTTAAGGCGGGCTTAGGGTTTAGGGTTTAGGGTCAGGGTTTAGGGTTTAAGGTGTAGGGTTTAGGGTTCAGGGTTTAGGGTTTGGGTTTTGGGGTTTCGGGTTTCGGGTTTAGGGTTTAGGGTTTAGGGTTTAGGGTTTAGGGTTTAGGGCGGGCTTAAGGGTTTAGAGGACCACATCGGTTTAAGGGTTTGAGTGCCTCGGAAAAGGGGGGGGGTTAACGGCTTCGGGGCTGAAGGGGTACCTGCAGGTTCATGGTACTTCTAACCTCGTCAATCACTGTACTTCTAACCCACTTATAAGCCTCTTAAGTGCCCTAACATGGCTATAGCTGGGTTAGAAGTGAGTAATAATTTGGTAAAGAAGCACCCTGACCCTCCAAGGAAGGACTTCAGGGTCCAGGGGTTTACGGGTTCAAGGGCTTGAGGGTTGAGATAGTTTACTTTTTAGGGCTTCAGAGCTGGCATCTAGGGCTTTCTAGGGTTTAGGGCATCTGTGCTTTTGGCGTTGGGGTTGAAACGGTTTAGGAATAAGGGGTTGGAGCTTCAGGATTTCAGGGTTTAGGGGGTCTACTCTTCAGGTAGTTTAGGGTTTGCAGGCCGCACATGCGCGTATAGGGGTTTTCGTCCTTTTCCTTTATATCTTGGAGCTTAAACGCCTAAGAACGGTTCGACTTAGGAATTAGTGCTGAGGGCTGCGATTTGAAAGGACCTGTCAAGGATCGTTCGTGGACGCAGCTGCCGCCGCCTCATTGCATTCAGCTCCGACGCAGCCAGAAGTTTCAGGCATGTATGCTTCAGGGTACAAAGCCCTAGACCCGGAATCAAATACCCAACAGCCCCAAACAACCCTAAACTCGCACCCCGCACGTTTTTGATGGCCAAAGTCAAGACTTGCTTGGGCCTCGTTTTGAAAGTCGGGCTGCGGTTCAGGGTTTAGGGTTCGGTGGGTTTAGGGCTTTTGGAGGCTTTAGGGTTTCAGGGCCCTTCAGGGCTCTAGGTGGAGAGCGCTAAGCCTACACAAAAAGCCTGAACAAAGCCAGCTGCTTGGGGGAAACCGTATCTCTAAACCCTAAACCCTGTGAACCCCCAAATCCCAAAGAACCCAGGACCCTAAAACCGCACTAAACTCAAAACCTTAAAAACCAAAACTCCCAGCAACTCCAAGGAATCTAAGACCGACAGACCCTACCACCCTCAAAACCCTAAACCCTAAACCCTGAAAACCCCCGCGCCTGGGCCGTGGCAGGCGGGCGCAAGGGCCGCGCCAGGGCTAAGTCGGCCGCGGCCAGCGGCAGAAAAACGCCCGAGACGGCCTGTGTGTCTACCCGAAGGGCTCTGTGGGCTTCCTAGGGTTTAGGGTTTAGGGTTTAGGGTTTAGGGTTTAGGGTTTAGGGTTTAGGGCTTAGGGCTTAGGGCTTAGGGTTTAGGGCTTGGGGTTTAGGGCTTAGGGCGTAGGGCTTAGGGTTTAGGGCTTGGGGTTTAGCGTTTAGAGTGGTCTTGGAGGTTCATGGTACTTTGTAACCCAATTCTAACTGCACTTGTAACCAACTATAACCATGTTAGGGCACTTATGGGGCTTCTATGTGGGTTATAAGTACAGTTATAGTGGGTAATAAGTACCATGAACCTCCAAGTACCCAAAGAGAGGGTTCACGGGTTCAGGGTTTAGGGATTTAGGGTGTCGGGCCGTGCAGGGCTTAGGGGAACAGTCCTTAAATCAGATTGAGGATCCCTTACTCGAATTTAAGGAATATTCCTTAATTAGGGGTAAGGGCGTTTAGGGAAGCTTTTCGGGGGAGGGGGGGGGGGGGGGGGGGTGCAAGGCTTAAATAAGGTTTATTTGGAAGCTGAGAGTCGTGTTTTGGTGTGGTGGATAGAAAGGAAATTGCATGAGAAAGTAGCGAGATGAGCTCTTCAATTTCCTTCCTGATCTCCTATGCTCTTTTCCTGATTCATTGCAACAGGAGAAGATAGGAAAAGAAGGGCTTCCGTTCCCCTCTTGTTCTTCCTTTCTTGTGTTTTGTGTCACTTAAAGGGGAACAGGAGAAGAGAAGGAGGGAGAGATAGGAGGAACACAATTGTGATGGGAAGAGCCAAGAAAAGAATAGAAGAGAGATGAATATAAAGGAGAGGGAGAGACAAAACAAGGCGCAAAGAAGATGGCACTCTTCTTTTTCTATCCTCTCTCCTTTATCTCTCCCGTCCCTCTGTCTTTTCGAACGTTTTGGTGGTGCGGACTAGCGTCCCTGCCGCATGCCAATGCTCATGATGTGCGGACCACCATGGTCGCACGCGACACCCTCGCCCTTCCCTTTCTGTGATCAGCGCGAGTGCCTGATGCACTCCGAGCTCGAGATGAGCTGGAAGCCTCGGCTGAGGGGCGAATGTGAGCAGGTCTAAGCACGCACGTTTCATGTGCAGAGCTGCCAGAACCAGTACTGTAGTTTTTCCTTTGCATGTATAGTTTTGGAGTTCGTATCAATGCCAATATTTTGGCTCAAGTATGCGAGTAGACTTGTAGCTTTGGTGCTCGGCAGTTTCGTTCTGTAGCTCTCAGGTTGCAGAGCGGTCCGACCGGACGCTTTGGCAGTAGGTCACACAGAGCGTGCGAACCCGCTTAATCTAAACAAGCTGGCCACCTGAGTTTGCATTTGCGCAGTGCAAGACCAGTGTTGGTCGATTCCACAGGGGAGGCCCGGGCTCGTGATTTAGTATTGGGGGGATGCCCGGGCTCGTAATTTAGTATTGGGGGTGGTTCCGGGGAATTAAATATTTAAATAATTTAAATAGTTATAAAAATTTAAATTATTTAAATAATTTAAATAATTCAAATGATATAAATAGTTTAAATGCCCGCCGGGGGGGGGTCCGGGCCCCTGCCTCCCGGGAATTAAATAATTTAAATAATTTAAATACCTGGGGCATTTAAATTATTTAAATTATTTAATTCGGGCCGGTGGGTTAAATAATTTAAATAATTTAAATAATTTAAATCATTTAAATAATTTAAATAATTTAAATACTTTAAATAATTTAAACAATTTAAATGCCCCAGGTATTTAAATTATTTAAATTATTTAATTCCCGGGAGGCAGGGGCCCGGACCCCCCCCCCCGGCGGGCATTTAAATTATTTAAAGTATTTAAATTGTTTAACTTATTGAAATTATTGAAATTATCTAAATTATTTAAATTATTTAACTTATTTAAATTATTTTAATTATTTAAACTGTTTACATTATTTGAATTATTCAAATTCTTAAAATTATGTAAATTATTTAAATTATTTAAATAATTGAAATTGTTTAATTCCCCGGCCCGAAGAAAATAATTTCAATAATTTGAATACCTGGGGCATTTGAATTATTTAGATGGGGGAACCATTATTTACATTATTTAATTCTTCGGCTCGTAATTTAGTATTGGGGGAAGGCCCGGGCTCGTGATTAAGTATTGGGGGGAGGCCCTGGCTCGTAATGTAGTATTGGGGGGGGGGGGCCCGGGCTCGTGATTGAGTATTGGGGGGATGCCCGGGCTCGTAATTTAGTATTGGGGGTGGTTCCGGGGAATTAAATAATTTAAATAATTTAAATAATTTAAATAATTTAAATAATTTAAATAGTTCAAATAATTTAAATGCCCCAGGGGGGGGGGGGGTCCGGGCCCCCTGCCTCCCGGGAATTAAATAATTTAAATAATTTAAATAATAATTTAAATAATTTAAATACCTGGGGCATTAAAATTATTTAAATTATTTAAATTATTTAAATTATTTAAATTATTCAAATTATTTAAATTATTTAGATTATTTAAATTATTTACTTCACCGGCCCGAATTAAATAATTTAAATAGTTTAAATTCCCCAGGTATTTAAATTATTTAAATTACTTAATTCCCGGGAGGCAGGGGCCCGGACCCCCCCCCGGCGGGCATTTAAATTAGTTAAATTGTTTAAATTATCTAAATTTTTTAAATTAGTTAGATTATTTAAATTATTTAAATTATTTAAATAATTGAAATTGTTTAATTCCCCGGCCCGAATTAAAAAAACTCAACAATTTAAATACCTGGGGCATTTAAATTATTTAAATGGGGGGTCCATTATTTTTCCTCGGCTCGTAATTTAGTATTGGGGGAAGGCCCGGGCTCGTTAAGTATTGGGGGGAGGCCCTGGCTCGTAATTTAGTATTGGGGGGAGGCCCGGGCTCGTGATTTAGTGGAGGGCCCGGGCTCGTAATTTAGTATTGGGGGTGGTTCCGGGGAATTAAATAATTTAAATAATATTTAAATTATTTACTTCCCGGGAGGCAGAGGCCCGGACCCCCTCCCGGCGGGCATTTAAATTATCTAAATTGTTTTAATTATTTAAATTATTAAAATTATTTAAATTATTTAAATTATTTACTTAAAATATTGACATTATTTACATTATTTAAAATATTTAAATTTATTAAATTTATTTAAATTATTTACATTATTTAAATTATTTAAATTGCTTATTTTTTTTAAATTATTTAACTTTTTTTAATTCTTGACCCCCCAGCCCCCCAGAAACCCAAATAGGGTTTGTTTGGAAGTTGGCTCTTGTAAATAAGTTATACGTTTTGGGGTCTGTTTTCCTCTTGTAAACACGACTCTCAGCTTCCAAATAAACCCTATTTAAGCCGCACACGGGGGGGGGGGTGCGTAAGGGTTTTTAGGGGCTTCCCAGGCTTAAGAGTTGAGGTTTAAGTAAGGTTTAGGGTTTAGGGTTTAGGGTTTAGGGCTTAGGGCTTAGGGCCTAGGGCCTAGGGCTTAGGGCTTAGGGCTGAGGGCTTAGGGCTTAGGGCTGAGGGCTTAGGGCTTAGGGCTTAGGGCTGAGGGCTTAGGGCTTAGGGCTTAAGGCTTAGGGCTTAAGGCTTAGGGCTTAGGGCTTAGGGCTTAGGGCTTAGGGCTGAGGGCTGAGGGCTTAGGGCTTAGGGCTTAGGGCTTGGGGCTTGGGGCTTAGGGTTTAGGGTTTAGGGTCTAGGGTCTAGGGCTTAGGGCTTAGGGTTTGTTTCTTCCAGGGTGGCAGGGCTTTGGGGTTTGGATTTCTGGGTGGTGTAAGGGCTTTAGGCCGTTTAGGAGTTTGGGGCTCCTGGGTCTGGGGGGTGGGTGCGTGTACAGGCCCTAGTCGCCGTATGCCTCCAGGCTCACAAACCTGAATCCGAAACCAAAACCCTACAGAAATCTCAGCCCGACTCAACCCTCAGCGCCTTAACCCTAAAGCCTCATAAACTTGAAACCAAAAAGTCCGGCGAACCACCCACACAGCCCTCTACAGCCAACAGCTTCCAAAGCGTAAACCCTAAAAACACATCCCGTCCTAAAAGCAGAGTCCTTAAAACCCCAAGACAGGGTTTGGGGTCTGGGGTTTAGGGTTTAGGGCTTAGCGTTTAGACCCCAATCCCGAAACCCTAGAGCCCCCCCCAGCCCCAAAGCCCCCCGCATAAGCCTTTGGACCCTAAACCCTAAACCTTAAACCTTAAACCCTAAACCCTAAACCTCCCCCGCCTCCACGCAGCATGGGCACTCGGCGCCCCCAATTCGCAAGTTTAGCTCCACGGGCATGACATCCTGCTTACAGTCTGGGGATACAGAGTTAGGCTTAGGGGTTTAGGGGTTTAGGTTCTTAGGGTTAAGGGTCAAGGGCTGGGGATTGTGGGCTTTAGGGATTTCGGGGTGCGGGGTCTTGTAGATACGTAAGGCTAAACCCTAACCCCTAAACCGGGTTCAGAGCCCAGGGCCTTTGGGTTGCAGGACTGGTGATTGGGTCTTCAGGGTCTCTCTCGGACCCTACTCACCTGCAGTTTTGTGGGGCTGCCCCCGCTCACTTCTTAAGCCGTCAACCTCAGACCCTAAATCCTACCTTGGAGGTTCATGGGTACTTTTTTACCCAGTTCTAACTGCACTTGTAACCCACTGAGCTTTTCCACAATGCCAATGGAACGTTGCGTAGAGCGCTTGGAGTGCTTGGGAAACCTTTAAACCCGCGGAAGAAGGCCGAGGGCCTCAAAAACCTTCACAGCCCTGGCAGCCCAAAGCAAACATGCCCCCTAGAGCTTGGCTGCGCCTTTCAAATTCAAGGCCTACAAGAGAATACTCCGGGGTGGGGCTTCTAAGCTATGCAAGTGCGCGATAGGGAGTGCGCCTCTAAATCTAAACAAGAGCGCACTCTCCGCGTGCGTGCACTGATACAAACCCAAACCCTAAACAGCCCAAAACCTTTTGCGGGGGGGGGGGCAGGCGGGGAGGGGGGGGCAGAGGGGGGGGCAGGGGGGGGGGGGGTGGGGGGGGGGAGGCAGCGCCTTTGTCAGAGGATTTGGACCAAGGCCTTGGTAAGTTGGTTGGGTTTCAGGGTGGTTTGGGGCTTGGAGGCTTTGGGGTTGCGGCGTGGGGATTGGGGATGGGGGCGGCGTGGGGATTGCGGTTGAAGGCTTGAGCTTGGGGATTGGGGCTTGGGCGTTGGGGCTTGGGGCTGGGGCCTGGGCTGGGGATTGGGGGCCTTGGGGATTGGGCTTGGGGATTGGGCTTGGGGATGGGGACTTGGGATTGGGCTTGGGGCTGGGGTTGGGGCTATGGGCTTGGGCTTGGGGCTTGGGTTGGGGCTTGGCTTGGGGGCTTGGCTTGGGGGCTGGGGGGCTCCTTGGGGGATGGGGGGCTTGGGCTTGGGCTTGGGACTTTTTTGGGGGGATTGGGGGCTGGGGGCGGCTTGGGGGGCTGGAAGGTTGGGGTTTGGGGGCCTTGGGCTTGGGGGGGGGCTTGGGGCTTGGGGGCTTGGGGGCTTGGGGATTGGGGATTGGGGGCTTGGGGGATGAGGGCTTGGGGGATTGTGGGCTGGGGGGCTTGGGGGTTGGGGGCGGGGGGCTGGGGGCTTGGGGCGGGGGGGGGGGGGGGGGCGGGGGGGCGGGGGGCGGGGTTGAGTGTTTTGGGTTTAGGGTTCTTGTAGCAAAAGGAGGTTTAGGGTTGAGTGTTTTGGGTTTAGGGTTCTTGTAGCAAAAGGAGGTTTAGGGTTTTGGGGTTTAGGGTTTCGGGCTTGCTGTCTAAAAGAAGATGTTAAGATGTTGAGGGTTTGGGGGTTTCGAGTGTTGGGGGTTTAGGGTTTGGCGTTAGATAAGGTTTGAGTGTAGGGTTTAGGGTTGAGGGTTGAGGGTTGAGGGTTTAGGGATTAGAGTTTAGGGTTTAGGGTTTAGGGTTTAGGGTGTAGGGTGTAGGGTGTAGGGTTTAGGCTTTAGGGTTTAAGGTTTAGGGTTAGGGTTTAGGGTTTAGGGTTTAGGGTTCAGGGTTCAGGGTTTAGGGTTTAGGGTTTAGGGTTTAGGGTTTAGGGTTTAGGGTTTAGGATTTAGGATTTAGTTTAGGGTTTAGGGTTTTTAGGGGTTTAGGGTTTAGGGTTTAGGGGGGTTTAGGGTTTAGGGTTTAGGGTTTAGGGTTTAGGGTTTAGGGTTTAGGGTTTAGGGTTTAGGGTTTAGGGTTTAGGGTTTTTAGGGTTTAGGGTTTAGGGTTTAGGGTTTAGGGTTTAGGGTTTAGGGTTTAGGGTTTAGGGTTTAGGGTTTAGGGTTTAGGGTTTAGGTGTTGGGGTTTCCAAGGGAGAAGCCTAAGGTTTGGGCTTGTGGTTTAGGGTTTAGGCTCTTTTGGCTTAGCAGGTCTACTTTCTACTTAGTTTCCCGTAGAGACCCTCTTAGAATCCCGATAACCCACCTTTGTAACCCTGCTTACTAAGACAAAAGTACCTGACAGAATGTTCTGAAGGTGACACAAACCCGGACCCTAAACCCTAAACCCTGTTTCTGCTCATTCATTTAATGTTGTTTGTTGGTTGTTTTGCTTTTTGATGTACTGTTTTCTGTAGGTGATATACAATCATACATATTTTCTCTAGAACACACAACGCCCCAGCCCCCACCAAAAAACATATCAAATTAAAAACTGAATAAAGAAAGCCTCCAAACTCCCCTAAAACCCTAACCCCTAAAGCCCTCCCAACTGGCGGGCCTCGAAATGAAATGCCGAGTGGAGACCCGGACAGTGAAAGATGACCTGGGTTTAGTGATAGTGGGTTTAAGGTTCGGGGGAGAGGGGGGGGGTTTAGGGTTTGCGTTTCGGGTTCAGGGTCAAGCGTTGGGGGCTTGAGGCCTGAGTAAGGTCCAAGTAAAATAGCGGGGTTTCGGGGATGGCAGTTCGGGGGTCTAGGGGTTAGGCCAAGTTCGTCTGTCAATTAACGAACCCATTGACACTGGGAATTCCCCATTTTCCCAGCCGCCCTAAACCCTAAACCCTAAATCCTAAACCCTAAACCCTAAACCCTAAACCCTACACCCTACACCCTAAACCCTAAACCCTAAACCCTGAACCCTAAACCCTAAGCCCTAAACCCCACCTAAGCCCTGAACCCGAACGAAAAGCCTCTCTGGCGCCCTCTAAACCCTAAACGGTAGATTTGTAGCTTCAAGCCATCCGGGCCTCCGGGAGCTTGGAGCTAACCCTTAGCCACAGAGAAGATAGTGTCCATCCTACCAAACTCCTCCTAGTTTAGAGCTATTAAGGCAACCTTTTCAACGGCGGGCCTACTGGCGAACAACTTGTTGACCAACGATAATGCCTAAAGAGACTTCGCTCAACGCCAATTCTTGATTGCGTAAGAAACTATGAAAACTCTAGTTCATGGTTGGGATAATAGAAAAATTTACATGTTTATTCCTTATTGGGTTTGAATACCCTTAAACATGTAAAATGGTACCCAACTATGACAAAGAACTGCAAGGCCTGAAGCGAAGTACAAAGTGCGCGTACACATGAAAGAGCAAGGGACGGCACTGATATCCCTTTCCTGACATTGAACCCCGTGCGATGGATCCATCGTCGGCCAGGAGGATCCGACCCCACCGCTCTAAACCCGCTCAGGGTAGTTACATGTACCCTAAACCCTGAACCCTAAACCCTAAACCCTAAATCCTACATGGTCCCTTAGAAAGGGCCCTTGAGGGCCCAAACATCAGAACCCTTTTAAAGAAGGCAATGGACCAGATTCAGGTCTCTCTCGGAACCCTAAACCCCCTAAACCCCCTAAACCCCCTAAACCCCCTAAACCCCCTAAACCCTAAACCCTAAACCCGAAACCCGAAACCCTAAGCTCTGATCCCTGAGACGAGGACACTGGCAGTCAGTGCCTCCAGCTTCTGGACCAGCTCAGCCGGAAGCTGGGAGGGGTACCTTAGAGTTTGGGGTGAGGTTCCTCGAGCTTGGGGCCTTTCAGGAGACTATGCAGGGTACCTAGTTCTCTAATTCCTGCTAAGAACCTGCAAAGTGCCTGGAAAATGAATATAAGTTTCGTTGAGGCTGGGTGTTTTAAGGAACTTTCGCGTGCAGGCACCTTCACTCAATCCCTAAACCCTAAACCCTAAACCCTAAACCCTAAACCCTAAACCCTAAACCCTAAACCCTAAACCCTAAAACCCTAAACCCTAAACCCTAAACCCTAAACCGGCGGAGCGGTTTTCTTGCAAAGGTGTGGCTCGGCCCTGTCCCCTTGCAAAGGTGTGGCTCGGCCTTGGTCCCAAACCACCCCCCCCCCCCACACCCCTCCACGCCCCCTCCCCTCCAACCCCCTTCCACCCCCCCTCCCTCCACCCGACCCATCGCCTCCACCAGCCCACCCCATCCCCCCCCAGGAAAAAAGCGGGGGGGTTGAGGGGGGCGCAGCCCCCCCCCATTTGCAAACTCAATGCTTGCATGATGGGTTTCAAAAAGACTCATATGCTTTGAAACAAGCTTGCACGGCTTAAAAAAGCGGGGGGGTTGGGGGGGGCGCAGCCCCGCCCCATTTGCAAACTCAATGCTTGCATGATGGGTTTCAAAAAGACTCATATGCTTTGAAACAAGCTTGCACGGCTTAAAAAAGCGGGGTCCCGGTTTTTTTTTTGCAAAGGTGTGGCTCGGCCCCGTCCCCTTGCAAAGGTGTGGCTTGGCTCAAGCACTCAACCCTAAACAAACCCCAAACCCCAAACCCCAAACCCCAAACCCCAAACCCCAAACCCTGAACCCTGAACCCTAAACCTAAACCCTAAACCCTACCCTCCAACTTGCCAAGCTGCATGCCGCCGGCCTCGCAGCAGCCCCGACCACGTGCCGGCTTGTTGTCCGAGACAAGCATCCACTCCACTTTGCCGTCCTGGTTTAGGGTTTAGGGTTTAGGGTTTAGGGTTTAGGGTTTAGGGTTTAGGGTTTAGGGTTTAGGGTTTAGGGTTTAGGGTTTAGGGTTTAGATGCTGTGAAGGTTAGGTTTCGGAACAAGCTCGAAAGCTTCGTGGGGTGCGAAGAGCAGCTTTGGCCCGATTGTGGAGGGCCATCTAACACTTTTCTCCCACCCCAAAGCCACCCAAACCTATTCCTTTGAGGGTTTAGGCCTAAACTCAGACAACAGCCCACTTCTAAAAACTTATTCAGTTTCATGACGTTCGTTGGGTCCGAGAGTCAAAGAGGTCTCGAAGGGCTGGGTCGGGGCCAGGAGGGCAAAAACTGATTTTTGAGCACCCGCCCTGCCTGGCCTGGCCTGAGGCCCCCTGGTCCTTGGGCACGCCGAGTCCTCCTGGGCTGGGGCGGGGTACCCCCCCCCTGACAAGGTCAGGGGCCCAGGTCATGGTCAAGGTTTTCGGGCTCCGGCGCTACCGACCCCCATGCTGTGGGAGGCGGGCGAGCGACCTGGGTCGGCTTGTGCCATCAAAGGCCTTGAGCGCCAGCAGCCTAGGCCCTGAGTTTAGGGTTTAGGGTTTAGGGTTTGCCCTTCCAGCGTAAGTGCCAGGCTTTAAGCTCCAAGACCTGTGTTTCAGGGTTTTTGTTTTGGCTTAAGTGGGCTTGGTGCTGAGGGATTTCAGGGGCTGGGAATGCTCTACGGAGGGATAAGGGTAGGTATTCAGGGTTTAGGGCTTCGGGTTTAGGGTTTAGGGTTTAGGGTTTAGGGTTTAGGGTTTAGGGTTTAGGGTTTAGGGTTTAGGGTTTCGGGTTTCGGGTTTCGGGTTTAGGGTTTTAGGGTTTAGGGTTTAGGGTTTAGGGTTTAAGGGTTTAGGGTTTAGGGTTTAGGGTTTAGGGTTTAGGGTTTAGGGTTCAGCATCTCTGGTCCAAGCATTCACTAAGGGTTTCTGTCATCACCCTACGTGTTTGGCATCACCCCTCCCTCCCAGATCCCTCTTCATCTGAATTACATATCTTCTTTCTTACTTTAGTTGATCATTTAGCTCGCAAGATTCTTTCTCGACTCGGCACCGTCTAGTCAATTCGGCACACGGATAATACACAGCCGCGTCGGTTTTCTGGGTTTTTTGACCAAAACCGAGCCTTCACCGGTTTCAAAAATTTCCAATTTTTCAAGGTTTTTCAAGGTTTTTCAGAGTTTTTCAATGTTTTTTAAGGTTTTTCAATGTTTTTCAGGGTTTTTAAGCTCAGTTCTGATGAAGGGCCGCCCCCGCGACCTTTTCACAGCCTAGTTTTGGTCAAGGGGGGGGTGGTATTTTTCAATTTTAAAGGCAAAATAGTCTTCGGAGACCCCCCCTTGCCTCAAATTCCGACCCCCCTTGAGAGGGAAAGTTTGCCTCCAAAAACACCCCAAATGAGGGGGACCCCAGGATCGGCCCGGCTCCCTATTTAAAATGTGATTTTTTAGTACTGAAATCGACGGTCCCGGGTGGGCTCTCGTTTTCTGGGTTTTTTCACCAAAACGGAGCCTTCACCTCAGGATTGCAAGTTTTTCAAGGTTTTTCAGAGTTTTTCAGAGTTTTTCAATGGTTTTTTAAGGTTTTTCAATGTTTTTCAGGGTTTTTAAGCCTCAGTTCTGATGAAGGGCCGCCCCCGCGACCTTTTCACAGCCTAATTTTGGTCAGGGGGGGTGGTATTTTTCAATTTTAAAAGCAAAATAGTCTTTGGAGACCCCCCCTTGCCTCAAACTCCGACCCCCCTTGAGAAGGAAAGTTTGCACCCCAAATGAAGGGGACCCCAGGATCGGGGGTGGCATTTTTCAATTTTAAAGGCAAAATAGTCTTCGGAGACCCCCCCTTGCCTCAAACTCCGACCGCCCTTGAGAGGGAAAGTTTGCTTCTAAAAACACCCCAAATGAAGGGGGACCCCAGGATTGGGCCGGGTCCCTATTAAAAATGCGATTTTTTAGTACTGAAACCGACGGTTCTGGGTGGGCTCTCGTTTTCTGTGTTTTTTGACCAAAACGGAGCTTTCACCCAAAAACACCCCAAATGAGGGGGGTCCCCAGGATCGGCCCGGGTCCCTATTTAAAATGTGATTTTTTAGTACTGAAATCGACGGTCCCGGGTGGGCTCTCGTTTTCTGGATTTTTGACCAAAACGGCCCCTCCCAGCAAGTCCCCGGGCCTCCCCGGAATACTAAATTACGAAGCCGGGCCTCCCCGGAATATTAAATTACGAAGCCGGGCTTCACCGGAATACTAAATTACGAAGCCGGGCCTCCCCGGAATACTAAATTACGAAGCCGGGCCTCCCCGGAATACTAAATTACGAAGCCGGGCCTCCCCGCAATACTAAATTACGAAGCCGGGCCTCCCCGGAATACTAAATTACGAAGCCGGGCCTCCCCGGAATACTAAATTACGAAGCCGGGCCTCCCCGGAATACTAAATTACGAAGCCGGGCCTCCCCGGAATACTAAATTACGAAGCCGGGCCTCCCCGGAGAACAAAATTACGAAGCCGGGCCTCCCCGGAATACTAAATTACGAAGCCGGGCCTCCCCGGAATACTAAATTACGAAGCCGGGCCTCCCCGGAATACTAAATTACGAAGCCGGGCCTCCCCGGAATACTAAATTACGAAGCCGGGCCTCCCCGGAATACTAAATTACGAAGCAGGGCCTCCCCGGAATACTAAATTACGAAGCCGGGCCTCCCCGGAATACTAAATTACGAAGCCGGGCCTCGCCCGAATACTAAATTACGAAGCCGGGCCTCCCCAGAGAGGCCCCTGAACCCTAAATCCTAAATCCTAAATCCTAAATCCTAAATCCTAAATCCTAAATCCTAAATCCTAAATCCTAAATCCTAAATCCTAAATCCTAAATCCTAAATCCTAAACGACCAAACCGGGAGCACAGCCCCATTAAGGTATTTAAACCTTAATGGGGTTGTGCTCCCGGTTTGGTCGTTTAGGATTCAGGATTTAGGATTTAGGATTCGGGCCTCCCCGGAATACTAAATTACGAAGCCGGGCTTCCCCGGAATACTAAATTACGAAGCCGGGCCTCCCCGGAATACTAAATTACGAAGCCGGGCCTCCCCGGAATACTAAATTACGAAGCCGGGCCTCGCCCGAATACTAAATTACGAAGCCGGGCCTCCCCAGAGAGGCCCCTGAACCCTAAATCCTAAATCCTAAATCCTAAATCCTAAATCCTAGATCCTAAATCCTAAATCCTAAATCCTAAACGACCAAACCGGGAGCACAGCCCCATTAAGGTTTAAATATACATAGGTAGAGAGGGTTTAGGGTTTAGGGTTTAGGGTTTAGGGTTTAGGGTTTAGGGTTTAGGGTTTAGGGTTTAGGGTTTAGGGTTTAGGGTTTAGGGTTTGGGTTTTTGCTCAAACGCTCCCGTGCCCAGCCATCCACATCCACTTCTGCGCCACTGAAGAACTCCTGTCGCGGCCCGCGCTTTTCTTCGGGGCCCTAAACTCAAAACCCAAACCCCAAACCCCAAACCCCAAACCCCAAACCCCAAACCCCAAACCCTAAACCCCCTTACCCATGAACCCTCCTGAACCCTAAACCCGAAACCCTTGAGAGCGTTGCCTATGCGCTGAAGCGTCAGCCATTGAATCTTGAGGGCTTAGGCTTCTAGGGTTGAGGAGGAATGGGCCCTGGACCCTAAAGAGTCCATAAACCTTTAAGGCTTAGGGTTTAGGGTTTAGGGTTTAGGGTTTAGGGTTTAGGGTTTAGGGTTTAGGGTTTAGGGTTTAGGGTTTAGGGTTTAGGGTTTAGGGTTTAGCTCCGTTGGCTGCCTGGGGCATACTATGTTGGGGTCGTGTTGTATTTTGCGCGTGGTTTTCTGGTTCCAAACGCAGTGTTGACGAAACGGGCGGGAAGACATCCAAATTCTATGTACACCAGTCTTCAGGGTTTAGGTTTAGGGCTCAGGACCAAAAGCCCTTAAATTCTGACCCTCTGAACATTAAGATCTTCGACCTTCAGCACGCCCAAGAGGAGATGAATGTGCCTCAGCAATATCCTCAAGAAAAAAGTCAAAAGCCTGCGGCGACTAGACTGTCTGCACACCGTAAGCTCCTAAACTCTACAAGCCCTGTTTAGCCCCTGAAAGCCTCATGAGCACTGTGACCCCGAAATGTTGAACCCTCCCCCCCTAAAGCCGAACTCCCACACCCAAAACCCTGAAGCCCGAAACCCCGAAACCCAACCCCCAAGCCCCCAAACCCTAACCCCCTAAACCCTACGCCCCAAACCCCTAAACCCCTAAATACCCCAAGCCATAAAAACCCTAAACCCCACAATGACCCCCGGTACTTTGGAGGTTCATGGCACTTATAACGCAAGTCGAACTGTACTTATAACCCACTTTTAAGCCCCTGAAGTGCCCTGATATGGTATAGGAACCCTAAAATCTAGGGTTTCTAGGGCCCTAAACCCCAAACCCCAAAACCCAAACCCTAAACCCTCAACCCTAAACCCTAAACCCCACAATGGCCCCTGTATGCCCTCAGGAACCCCGTGGCTCTGCTTCTCCGGGAGCCTCGAGGATCCATCCGGCTGCTGCGTCCTCCTCGGTGGGGTGTTTAGGGTTTCGGGTTTAGGCTTTAGGGTTTAGGGTTTAGGGTTTAGGGTCGGGGTATAGGGTTTAAGGTTTAGGGGTTGAGGTGATGTGGCGCAGAAACTGCGATGCAGAGTGGACAGGAAGAAAGTCTCGCGACAGCCTGCTATGGCCCGGCCCGATTGTAGATTGCCATCTACGGCGTTTCTCCAATCCCACGCCGTCTCAAGCGGCAAAACCACACTAACCTATTCCTTTTAGGGGTTTAAGCCAAAACTCGCAGCAAGTGCCTGCTTCCAACATCATAGCTTCCTCAGCCTTTCGAGCCCTGGGATGCCCCAAAAAGTGGAAAATCATAGGCCATCAAAATCTGTGCCCCCTTTTATCCCAAATCCTGCGGTCCCCGGCGGTCCCCCCCCCGCCCCCCACAGGGCCTCCCTGAAAAACACTGAAAACCAAAAATCGGACAGGTCATGGGCTCCGGCCACACGAAGCGTGGTTTCCCCAAAAAAAGGGGGGGGGGTCCCACAGCCCTCACCTGGAACCCCCCCTCTAAGCTCTAAACGGTTTCGGAACAAGCTCGAAAGCTTCGTGAGGTGCCGAAGAGCAGCTTTGGCCCGATTGTGGAGGGCCATCCCCCACTTTTCTCCCAAGGCGGCAAAGCCACCCAAACCTAGTCCTTCTAGGGTTTAGGCCTAAACTCAGACAGCAGTCCACTTTTCAAAACTTATTCAGTTTCATGATGCTGGCCCCGCGCAAAGTCAGGAAGTCAGGCAAACCAGTGGCGGGGGCCAGGGGGGCCAGGGGTCAGGGGGGCCAGGGGAATCAGGGGTCAGGGAGGGTCAGGGGGGGTGTGAGGAGAACGTGTTCCGGTGCCGGGCCCATCGTGGGCGCTGCCGACCCCCATGCTGTGGGAGGCGGGCGAGCGACCTGGGTCGGCTTGCGGCTTAAGCACCGGCCCCCAACGGGGGGGCGGCCTAGCCCTGAGTTCAGGGTTTTGAGGTGGAGTTCCTGCATAGCACTCCTCTGGCTTTGCAAAGCTTCGGGCCCAAGGGATAGGGTAGGTAACGGAGTGAGAAATACCTCCCCGTACTAGGGGTCTGAAAACTGGGCTCTAAGTATAAGGAGATGAATCTAGGAGATGTGAACTCGGCTGTACACTATACACTCCAGACTGGGTAGAATTTCACAAGGGTTAGAGGGTTTAGGGCTATAGGGTTTGGAGTTTCGGGCTTGGGGTTCCACACCCCAACAAAACTCCATTCCTCCTGGGGTTCAGGACTTTGGGGGCTCCAGAAAAGCCGTAAACCCTAAAGCCGATGACCCTATGTGAGCGCTAAACCTTAGGGTTTAGGGTTCGGGTTTAGGCACCGATACCCTATATCAACGCTGAAACCCTAAGCCCGATACAAGCTATACTACTGGCTCAAACACGATATGCCCCAAACACTACAACCCTCCATGAAACCCCAACGCCCCAGCCTTCCCTCAATCCGGTCCTAAACGATTTAGCTTCAGGGTGCCCCTGACGACTTCCCCTGATCAAACGGCCCCAATGTTTAGCCTCAACCCTCCAAAGAAAACCCTCCAGAACTCCCTCCAAAAACGGAGCCGCAGAAAGGCGAAACCGCAAACCATAACACCCTAGGCCCAAAAACGTGGACAAAACCTAAGCATGAAGCCTGAACACCCTTTACATAAACCTTAAACTCCAAAACCCGCTTTGAGCAAACCCTAAACTCTAAACTCTAAACCCTAAACCCTAAACCCTAAACCCCAAACCCTAAACCCTAATCCTAACCCGAAAAACCAGAGCCTGCGGCGTTTTCTGCTCGCCATGGAGGGCCTCCTGGCAGGGCTCACGGCAGTACCCAAGCAGCTGGAACACGAAGCCCTGGGTTTAGGGTTTAGGGTTTGGGGCTTAGAGAGGGTAGAGGGCTTAGGGTTTAGGGTTTAGGGTTTAAGGTTTAGGGTTTAGGGTTTAGGGTTTAGGGTTTAGGGTTTAGGGTTTAGGGTTTAGGGTTTAGGGTTTAGGGTTGCCCAAGAAACTCCTAAATCACAGCACCCAGCACCAAATTCTCCAGATTGTTCTTTCGACTGGAATGTGCTTATAAAGAGCAGGTAATTTACGAACATGGTTGAGTTGTGTGGTAGGGGAGGGCCAGGGGGAGGTGGATTGTGGGGAGGGGGATTCATCCGACATTTAGCCCAAGAGACCCCATAGATGCGAAGCTGCACGGACGCATGTTATGTGTCCTCGCACTTCTCATACTGCCAAATACTCTTGCACAGACAGGAGGACTTAAGAACCTTCTCTCCCTTACCCTCTTCCCAACCCAACACATACTGAGTGTAGTCAGGTTTCTTGGTTGGGTGGTTTGGGAAGGCGTCTTCTTGTTTGCTTCTGTCTTGATGTCAAGAATGCGGCTTTCTGAAGACGATGATAAAGACAGCGATACAGACATGCAGAAGTTGTAGGGGGGTCACCATCATAGCCATGATGTGCAAATTCACATACACAGAGAAAGGGTGAGATAAATAGAGAGAGATGAATCTAATATAGACTTATATATGTATATGTGTTACATGTCTGTATATGTGTTTTCATATATCTGCATAGTATACTTTTTGCTACCGCATGGATTAAGGTCCCACGTTTCACATGGCCTCTTGCTGGCCGGTTGGGGGGGGGGGGGGAGGCCTCCAGCCTAATCCCTGGACCCTACATCCGAGGCCCAAAGCCTTGCAATCCGAAATTCTTAAACCGTAATTCTGCACCCCTGAACCCCTTGGCCCAAAGAGGTGCAAGCCAAGGCTTCTATTAAAAACCGTATATCCTAAACCCTAGACCCTAGACGTTTGCCCTAAACCCCTCAACCCCAGGCCGAAAGCAGCGCACTCTTGAACAAAAGCAGCCCTTTGAAGGTTAAGGGTTGCCGTTTTGCAGTCTGTACTCTACGGCACTATACGGCCTCCAACACGAGCCCACAGACCTAAACTTGGCTTTCTTCAGAGTACAGACATGTCCTAGGTGCTTCTTCTTGAGATTCAAAGGTGCCTCAAGGTGTGGACAGTCAAAGGCCTGAACGTGTTGAGAATCTTCGCTCGGGAGGTGCCTGAAAGCATCAAATTCCACCCCCACCCAAAACCTCGTTGAGACCCCGAAAGGCCCAAAGCGCTGTAAATACCGTACAAATCGTTGCCTCATGTGTCCAGTTCTGTTTCAGGAACGAATACGTCGAAAATCGTTGCAAAACAAACCAAGTTCAGCACCTGTTTTTAAGGCCCCCAGAGCCTTGAAAAGCGTACTTATTCTACGCCCAAGACCACAAAAACCCTCCAAACCTTGAAACCTCACAGCTCGAAACCCTAAACCCTAAACCCTAGACCCTAAACCCTAAACCCTAAACCCAAAACCCTAACCCTAAACCCTAAACCCTAAACCCTAAACCCTGAACCCTGAACCCTGAACCCTAAACCCTAAACCCTAAACCCTGAACCCTGAACCCTGAACCCTAAACCCTAAACCCTAAACCCTAAACCCTAGACCCTCAAGCAAGGCTCTGCTGACAGGGCACGTTGAGGCGCGGGAAAGCCTCAAACAACTCCCTCTGGGAAGTCGCCTTGAGGCAGTAGTAGCTGCCAGCACCTTCTTTTCTAGGGCTTCTACCTTGGACCCTTAAGGTTGTACCCTTGGGTTTGGGGCCCCTTTTTAAGGATCCTTAAGGGAATATGAGGGCCATATTAGGAGTATATTAGGGGGAACCTTTAGGGGTACAACCTTAAGGGTACGAGTCTGAATCCCTTGATCTTTGGGTGCTGAAAGGGCTTTAAGCTAAGGCTTAGGGTTTAAGGTTTCGGTTTCAGGGTTTGGGTTTTCAAGTGTTGAACCCAAAGCCCTAAACCCCAAAAGGCTTGAATGGGAACTTTGGGACCTTGGACCCAACATCTTGGGCTCTTTTCAACCCTCAACCCTACACACAATTCAACTGCGGAACCCCTGCTAAAGGGTTTGTGGCTCCCCCGCCAAAATAATAATAATAATAATAATAAGTATAAGTAGTAGTAGTAGTAGTAGTAGTAGTAGTAGTAGTAGTAGTAGTAGTAGTAGTAGTAGTAGTAGTAGTAGTAGTAGTAGTAATAACAAAATAAAATATATAAAACCAAAAAAACACGCCTGGATGTCTTGGGGCTTCGAAAACTTTCCGCCCCTGAGGGCTCACCCTATATATACCCCCTGAAAAATAGAATTAGCAACTCTAAACGCTAAACCCTAAACAATACCTGCTAAACCCTAAACCCTAAACCCTAAACCCTCAACCCTAAACGCTATGGAGCCCAAGACCCAAAACCCGAAACCCTCGCTTGCGGCGTCCACGCCGCCTTTGGCCGGCTTGAGGATCACAGGGAAAGTCCAGGATGCCTCGTTTTTTTTGGGCTTTGTTGACTTTTTTGGTTTATTACTATTAATTTTTATTACTACTATTATTGTTATTATTTGTCGTTTTTTGTTGCTATTATTATTAATATTATCATTATCATTATTATTATATATGGTTTCTTTTGGGGGGGGGGGGGAGGGTTGGGTTTTTTTTGTTGAGGCTTTAGGGGTTTTAGGGATTTTTGAGCTTTTTAGGGCGTTTTTTTTTTGTTTGGCTTCTGGGCCTTTAGGGTTTTAGGGCGATAAAGGTTTCGGGCTTTAGGGTTTCTAGGGTTTAGGGTTTAGGGCTTTCAGGGTCCTAGGGTATTAGGGTTTCAGGGAATATCGTTTAGGGCTTTCCGGGTAGGGGTTTAGGGTTTCAGAGCTTCAGGGTTTTCAGGCTTAGGCTTAGGCTTTGGGGGTTTAGGGTTTTGGGGCTTTAGAGCTTTTAGGATTGAAGGGTTCGGGCTTTTAGGGGTTGAGGGTTTCAGGGTTTTAAGCTAGAGATTTAGGGCTTCAGGGTTTTGAGGCCTTGGGGGGCCCAGGGTTTTTGAGGGTTTGGAGTTTCTAAAACTTTAAAGCTTTCGGGGCTTTAAGGTTTTGACTTTCAGGGTTTAGGGCTTTTGGGCTTTTAGGGCCTTAGGGTTTCAGAGCTTCACGGATGGAGGCACGGGTCACAGCTTCCAAGTCAACCGAAGCAGGTGACAAGATGTTGGCGCAACGAGCTGAAGTGAGTACTTCAGCAGCAACAAGTTCGCTCATCGTCAGGAGGATGGCAGGAAGTGACTGCACTCACCCGACTCGCTCGAAGGGCGCAGGGAGTCCTCCCAAAGGCAGCTAAGCTGCCCAAGTCCCTGGGGTCGTACATGACGGCTCCCGACCGACCCCTCTTCTAAGGGATCCGAAGTATGGGCCCTTCGTTTGGGCCCCTTTGTTATATAACCCGTATGTACAGTATAACTAACTATATAGTGGGCCCATACTTCGGATCCCCATAGGCAAGGGTAAGGGACCATACTAAGCGGTAGGGGAGATCCATCACACATATGCATTCGCTGGAGAGGTTCAACAAACTTGGGGTGTTTAGGCTTCCGAGGCGGGAAATCCATGGAGATGGGGCAAGGACCCCCTTTGGCAGCTTGGGCAGCTTGCTGGTTGAGCTAGGTGCTACGATGGTGCGGACCCGGCATATCATCGAAACCTGGGTGCGATAGAGGACACCCTTCTGCCGGCTCCGTGTGCTTGGAGGTTCATGGTACTTCTTAACCAATTCTAACTGTACTGATAGCCGTTCTTATAACCATATTCCAGCACATAAGGGGCTTATAAGTGGGTGATAAGGACAGTCACAAATTGGCTAATTAAGTACCCCATGAATTCCAAGTGAGGCCCGTTCCCATCTCCGCCCAACTTGTCCTGCTTGACGAGTGGCTGAGATCCGCCCGGGGCCCCTGAGTTTAGGGACCCTCTACCCTCAATCCTATATAACCATCTCTAAAATCTCTGAAAACCCACAAGCCTCAAGGCCCCTACCTCGTTCAGCACTGCCTCCAACTGCTCCTGCAGCTGTTGTGTTCTGGGTTTCGGCTTTCGATTTTGAGGGGGGGGGGGGGGGGGGGGGGGGGGGGGGGGTTGAGGGTTGAGGGTTGCGGGCTTAGGGGGTTTGAGGGTTTAGGGTTTAGGGGGTTGAGGGTTTAGGTCCTAAGCCTCAAAGCCTGACTGTGTGGTGCGGAGTCCGGAGCAGGCGGACCTGCCCTGAGCAGCATGAACGGCAGAACAACTCTCGCAATAAATCTCAGGATGCAGGATGAAGACGACTCCACATCTCCCTCTTAAGGGTAGCTACATGGTCCCTTCGCATGGGGCCCTTGAAAGGGGACCCCTGATATATCCCCGATTACAAGGCCCCATACTTCAGAACCCACTAAAGGAGGTAAGGGACCAGATTGAGGGCCCATTAAACTACTCTTAGATCTCATCAATCCCTATGAAACCCCTGCCCCGCAATCTAGCAAAGCACTTGAACCTGGCAACCCTAAGAACTTAAACCCCAAAGCCTGGAGCCTTAGACCCTACATCCCGGAAATCCAATCTCAATCCTGCAAAAAAACCTAAGAACTTAGACCCTAGACTCTTAAACCCCAAGGCCCAAAGCCCTGCAATTTCACCAAGCCCTACGCGGAGGACATCGGGTTTAGGGTTTTGGGTTCAGGGTTCAGGGCAACTGAAGATGCACTGCTGCATCCCTTGCTGTATAGGCCACGTGGTCACTCAAAAGCCCTGTGGCCTGCTAGTGACTGGTAAATCTGCTGCTGCGTGGGCTGGGGATCGCCAAACTGAAGGGTTCTCTCCGACTGGGGGAATACGACCGGCCACCAGCCTGGGCGACTGCGGCAGGTATTGTTCTCCCCAAACCCTGAACCCTAAACTTCTAAACCCCAAACCCGAAACCCCAAGCCCTAAACCCCTCCCACCCCACACCCCACCCCCCCTCCTCTGCCGCCCGGGGCGGCCTTGTTGTGGACGTTCGCGAACCGCGGCGCAGGGAGGCCTGCCTGGTGGTTTAGGGAGTGTAGGGTTTAAGGTGTCGGGTTTAGGGTTTAGGGTTTCGGGTTGAGGGTTTAGGGTTGAGGGTTTCGCGTTAAGGGTTTAGAGTTGAGGGTTTCGGACTTGGGCCTGGGCGGTTCAGGCTGTTGAAGGGCTTCGGAGGGGTTTAGGGTTGAGGGTTGAGGGTCGAGGGTGGAGGGTGGAGGGTGGAGGGTGGAGGGTGGAGGGTTGAGGGTTGAGGGTTGAGGGTTGAGGGTTGAGGGTTGAGGGTTGAGGGTTGAGGGTTGAGGGTTGAGGTTTGAGGGTTGAGGGTTGAGGGTTGAGGGTTGAGGGTTGAGGGTTGAGGGTTGAGGGTTGAGGGTTGAGGGTTGAGGGTTGAGGGTTGAGGGTTGAGGGTTGAGGGTTGAGGGTTGAGGGTTGAGGGTTGAGGGTGAGGGTTGAGGGTTGAGGGTTGAGGGTTGAGGGTTGAGGGTTGAGGGTTGAGGGTTGAGGGTTGAGGGTTGAGGGGTGAGGGTTGAGGGTTGAGGGGTGAGGGGTGAGGGTTG
>CAJNDS010001102.1:0-30000 GCA_905221605.1 Symbiodinium natans
TATCTGTACTTTTAACTGTACTTTGTAACCATATTGGGGCACTTCGGGGGCTTATAAGTGGGTTATAAGTACAGTTCTCTTTAGTGAATAAGTACCATGAACCTCCAAGTGAGCTCTAAACATGCACACGCGCTCGCCCGCGGCTTTCAAGTATCTATATTCGCATTTATGAAGTTTGCCTACTGCCCCGATACGGGCATGTCCCAAAATGTCCCAATATTTTTGCCCCCCCCCCCCCCCCTCCCCGCTAAAATGAACAACCGTAACATGGTACCCCAGACCTGAAAGCCTAAACCCTCCCCGGCCCCTAACCCCAAATACTAAACCTCAGAAGCCGTGAGCCACTCCCTAAACCCTCAACCCTAAACCTAAACTCCTAAACCTTTCGGGCGGGCACGGAGAAGCCCCCCGTGGAAGGCGTGGAACCAAATCATGCACGACATCGTGGCGGACTCGGGGAACTCAGCGTTTTCTGGGAAGCCCTAAACCCTAAACCCCTAAACCCTAAACCCCTAAACCCTAAACCCTCTACAAACCCAAAACCCTAAGAGTTGTAACTCTAAGACAACGGCAGTTCGAGTCAGCGCAGGTTTTGAAACTGTGAGTGCGAGTTGCTGTACACTGGGTTAATGGTGCAGGCTGAAGGGTTTGGGGTTTAGGGGTTAGGGTTGTTTCGGAACACAGGCTGTAGAGCTGCCGGGCTACTTGCTACAACTGTCAATGTGGTGCTTCAGACTATGACTATGTCCCACGGTCTCGCAACACCATTGATGGCTGTGCTACCGGCGGGGAATCCCTTAAATCATCAGTTTGCGCGAACTTCCCTTAGATGTAAAAGTAGCACGGCTGCGGCCATGCCACTGGCGGACTGTCGAGTCACAGCTTACATTGTGGGTGGGGCGGCGAATGCTGCAGCAGTTGGGCAGGGCTTTGGGCTTTTCTAGTTTTGGATGCCCAGCAGTACCCTTGTTTATTGTTTTCAGGGTGGTGCACATATATATATATATATAGTATCATATATATATATATGTATCTGTGCATATATGCATATATACATGGGCAAGCAAAGGGGCTACCTTTTTTCTCCTAGGCTAACGCGGGACCCAGAAACACTTTGCTGCCAGCCTCCCCCTTAAACCTTATAAGCCCTAAACCCTAAACCCTAAACCCTAAACCCTGTTAGAAGACAGAGTTCTCAACAGTGATGTCCAGGTTGAAGCGTTCATGAGCCCCCACTGTAGTGCTCCATACAACTGTTGGGTACCCAAAGAGCCCAATACCTCGTCATTAATGAACTGGGTCTTGGAGTACTATACTTTAATACTTTTTTGGGTTTTGGGTTCCTATTATAGCTACTTATTACCTAAAAAGTATATACTTTTTTTCCAGGGTCTACTCCAAAGCTAAGTGAATATAGCTTAAATCACATATTCAGGATCCCGAGATAAGACTGAGGTATATTCCTTGAGGTATATTCCTGAAGTAAAGGGTACATCTTGCCCCGCAGCCAGAGAGATGTATGGGTCTTCGGGGAATTGAAGGTTTGCGAGTTGATGGGTTTAACCCTAAAACCGCCTAAAGCCCTAAACCCTAACCCGAAACGCCTAAACCCTAAGCCCTAATTACACCCTAAACCCTAAGCCTAAACCTAAACCTGACTATGGGGCTTTGGGGCTTAGACAAGCTTATGCCTAGGTAGGAGAAGGGGGGCCCTTAAACAGGAGCCCTTCTGAACCCTCTTCTGGCTCTCTTCAACAGGGACCTTATTCAGAGGGTCTGTATCCCCAAGGGTCCCTAAACCCTAAACCCTAAACCCTAAACCCTAAACCCTAAACCCTAAACCCCAAACCCTAAACCCTAAACCCTAAACCCTAAACCCTAAACCCTAAACCCTAATCGTATCCCCTACTTAGTGCTTTCATGCCTTCGGACAGCTGGTCTGGCACCCTGAGTCCGAAACCTTAAGGCCACTGCTGGGAGGATCGGGACTAGGGTTTAGGGTTTAGGGTTTAGGGTCAGGGTTTAGGGTTTAGGGTTTAGGGTTTAGGGTTTAGGGTTCAGGGTTTAGGGTTTAGGGCCTTAGGGCCGTAGGGTTGATGAATCTAGACATTTTTTGTTTGCCACGATGTTTTTAACTACCCGTTATACCCTCACCCTGGGCGGACCTAGAAACCCCAAGCCTTAAACCAAAGATGCGTCCCAGGCACGGACCCCTCGGGAAATTTTCAACTCCGGCGACTGGTGTACGCCGTGGCCGCAGACTTCGAGAGCTTAGGGCTGTTAGGGTTTAGGGTTTAGGGTTTAGGGTTTAGGGTTTAGGGTTTAGGGTTTAGGGTTTAGGGTTTAGGGTTTAGGGTTCAAGGCCAAGTCTACTGTGTTATTAGTCGTTGCGTCTTTAATTGCGGGACTTTGTGGCTGAAGGTTTCGGGTTCGGGTCATCACAAAGGGCAGTTGCAAGAGGGCCCTCGAAGCACCCTAAACCCTAAACCTCCACACGTCGTCTCTGATCCTTGCCCCTCCCCCCACGCGATGGATCAGGGTTACAACTTGGGTGGGTTTCGGGTTCAGGGTTCAGGGTTTAGGGTTTGGGGTTTGGGGTTTAGGGTTTAGGGTTAGGGTTTTTTGGTCTGCAAGGCCAGACTACCTCTTCGACACCTACCAGAACTACGAGGCAGTCGCGCCGGGAGGGCTCGAGCCAAAACCCTCAAAACTCGAAGTCCTAAACCCTAGAGCTCGCCATGCAAGACCTAAACCCAATCTTCAGTAGCGCTGCAGCTGAAACCCGGCAGACAGGGCACGGCCCACCTGGGTTTCCCACAAGCCCATGTGGTTTGGTGAGTACGGTTAGCACCTGAACCCAAAACATAGAATCTGGTGTTTGGGCTGTCTGGGATAGATGTTGTCCATCTTCGGGCACATGCGGTTTAAGGGCGTACTTGGACCTTCAGGCGACCTACTGGAACCAGCTTAATCTTAGATTCACAACCAGCTTAATCTTGGATTCACCTATAGGATCCAGCGTCTAGGGTTTAATCCGTGCTTCTGATTAATAGGAGTGCCCACCCCCCCCCCCCCCCCCCCCCTCCGGGAATAATGCCAAAGGGTCTTTCCTGGGCTGGGATGGGGGGGGGGTGGGCGGGGTGGGGGAGGTGCGCGGCAAGGGCCTGTCCTCTTGTGTCCTTTTCCGCTCCGTGGGCCCGCCGGGCTTTCCATCATTTGAGGGGGTTTTATTCATCCCAAATTCTGGCCTGAGTTCCGGCCAAGGGGTAGGTCAGGAGCGAATGATTTGGGCAATGATCCTAGATGAAAAGTAGTAAGAAATCGCAGTTTGCTGCTGCAGCCACCAATTCCAAAAAATCCGAGAGCACGTCGTATCATTACTTAAGCAATTCAAAATCTCTGTGCTTCTCGTCCTCGCAGGCCCGCGGTCTTTCGATTATTCCTGTAGCCTTCAGCAATTCCATTTTTATTGGGCCCTTTTTTTGCTTTAAGTCCAGGGGGTTTGTGCATTTTGGGGCTTTTGGCTCCCGCAATGGAAAGCAGTCTTCCCGGAGGGTTCGGGGCAAAACATAGTTGCTGTGATTTTCGGGGGCTTTGTTAATCAGATCCTCGGATCAGCGCTTATAGGATTTGCGGTCTAGGGGGGTTGTAAGTCCCATGAACCTTCAAGCCCTACTCCCCAGAACCATTTGGGATGCGGCCCTGGGCCCCAATCCCCAAACCTTAAACCCTAATAAACCCTCAAGCCGCAAGCCTATAAAGCCCTCAACCCTAAGTCCCCCTAAACTCTAGGAAGGCCCTGTGAAAGCTCGCGGTTGCTGCAGCGCCGCAAACGTGTCATTCTTATCCTCCACTTGCCCAGTCAAGACCCGGTGAAGGCGAAACTGAAAGGGTTTACGGTTTAGGGTTTAGGGTTTAGGGTTTAGGGTTTAGGGAGCTCAAGGACATGCGTTTTGCAATTTCGCGGTCGGCGTGGATTTGTTTTTTGCAGCGCCTGCAGGTTTTCAAAACCAGAGGCGCAAACCGAAGCTGCCCAGGATTACAAGCCCTAAACCCTAAACCCTAAACCCTAAACCCTATAAACCCTAAACCCTAGTTCAGAGACTTGTTGCAGGTTTCTTGCTGTCATGCAAACTTGGGTCGTGCCCCTGCAAAAATTGAGTAGGTTCTGGAAGGACACGGTGCGCTTACCTAATCCCTTATAAACCTTAAAACACTAAACCCCTAAACTCCTCCAGCTGCAGCCAATTGTTTCAGGGTGCCCTGTCTTCGAAGGCTTCCGACATGTCGTCTTACAGAATAAAAGGGTATCTTAGGTATCTTCCTCAATTCTCCGCAGGAACGAAACCCTATCCCTAAACCAGAAATACAAAGTACCGTAAACCCCACTTCCCCCAAAATTTTGAAACCCTAAGTCCTCGTAAAGCAAGCAAAGCCCTAAACCCGAAATCTAGATCCTAAATGCTAAATGTTGTCAATGATATATCCGTAGCCCTAAGCTCTTATACACCATAAAGTCTGAAACCTTCTGAGCCCTAAGCCCTAAGCCCTAAACCCATTGAGCGGCCCTAAACCCTCAACCCTAAACCCCAAACCTTGTAGACCCTACCACCCATTGACGTGGGGCTACGGCAGAGTCTCCCGGAAGCTGCTCCCTAAACCCTAAACCCTAAACCCTAAACCCTAAACCCTTTATAAACCCTAAACCCTAAACCCTGAACCGGCTTTTCCCTGCCGGCGCGTAGGTCCTGGAGGAGAAGTGCCTCATTGAGAGGCCCGGACTCCTCTTGGGTGGTAGGGCTTAGGGTTCAGGGTTTAGGGTTTTGGGCTTGGGGTTTAGGGTTTAGGGTTTAGGGTTTAGGGTTTAGGGTTTAGGGTTTAGGGTTTAGGGCTTAGGGTTTAGGGTTTAGGGTTTAGGGTTTAGGGTTTGGGGTGTTTAGAAGATTCAGGTCCCTGAGCCCGAAGCCTTAACAGTCCACGGGCGAATTTGGGGTTTGGATTTACGTACGTTTGCTAAAGTAGGGAATGAGGAATTTAGGGTTTAGGGTTTAGGGTTTAGGGTTTAGGGTTTAGGGTTTAGGGTTTAGGGTTTAGGGTTTAGGGTTTAGGGACAGGGTTCAGGGTTCAGGGTTTAGGGTTTAGGGTTTAGGGTTTAGGGTTTAGGGTTTAGGGTCTCATCAACCCCTCTTTCTACGTGGATGATGTAGGGTACTTGGAGGTTCGTGGTACTTAAGAACCAGTTATAACCTTACTCAGAATCCACTTACAAGCCCCTTAGTTAGCCTAATAAGTTACTAATAAGGTTATAATTGGGTTATAAGTGCACTTACTATTTTTGGTTAGTAAGTACCCCCTAGGTTCCTGCCATAATTCAGGCTGTTTAGGGATAATTAGGCCGAACTAAGGCTACGTAAGGGGAGAATCTAGGGGGTAGCCCTACACCCTACACCCTGAACCCTAAACCCTAAACCCTATAGAGGGGGGGACCCTTTGTCCCTGTGTGAGCACTCGGCCTTTTCTTTCAAAAGGAGGCCCATACTTAGGACCTCTGTAACCACCTCTAGAGTCTGGTGGCAGGCCCAATAGTTGCGTCAGCTCAGACATTGTTGGGAAGCTGGTTCCCTACGCGTATTGGGTCCGGGACTCAGCTTGGCGGAGGGTTCATTTGGGGTTTATAGGGTTTAGGGTGTATAGGGCATGACCTTAACGTTAAGGGGGTAAGGGGCCCCCATGCCCCAGCTTTGTTGTAGTAGTGGCAAATTCTGGAATCTCTTCCCTAGGTCTCCGTAGGGTTCAGGGTCATGGGGTTTAGGGTTGAGCGCTATGAGGGGTGGGTTCAGGGTTTAGGGTCAAGGGTCGAGGCTTTACCTAGTCGCTGGCAAGGCATGTCCATCTCTGAACACCAATAGGCTGATCCTCTTCCTGCCTAGAAAACTCAGTCGAGAAGCCCTAAACCCTCAACCCTCAACCCTCAACCCTAAACCCTAAACCCTAAACCCTCAGCCCTCCCAAGCCCCCTTAGGCCCTGAACCCTATGCCTCAACCCCTTAGACCCGACTTATATGCTTAACGCCCCGGAGCCCAGGCTGTAGGGTTGTAACCACGGGCCCTTAGTATGTTTCCTTACAAACCCTTGTTTACAAGAATTTAAAGGGATCCGAAGTATGGGCCCTGATCCTGTATAGTATATATACACATATATATATATATAAGGGTTACAGGAGACCCAAATGAAGGGCCCATACTTTGGATCCCCTACTAATGACCCTAAACCCAAAACCCCTTACCCTAAACCCTAAAAACCCTAAAAACCCTAAAAACCCTAAAAACCCTAAAAACCCTAAACCCTAAACCCTAACCCCAGGTGACGTACACCCTGTTCGTCTCGATCATGGTCATGAACCTGGTCATTGCGGTGATCCTGGAGAGCTACGAGGCACCCTGGGAGGTTGCAGGGTTTAGGGTTTGGGTGTGGGGGGCAGGGGTTTAGGGTTTAGGGTGTAGGGTGTAGGGTATAGGGTGTAGGGGTTTAGGGGTTAGGATGCTGGAGTCGGGGTTTGTTTAGGATTCAGAGGTTCCAAGGGGGCGCGAGAAGGGTGCCATTGCAACTTGAAGGTTTAAAGCTATCCCCGGCGTACCTAAACCCTACCAAACCCTAAGATCTAAACCCTAAACACTAACCTCTACACCCCTAAACCGTAAACCACAAAACAATCAACTCCAAATCTTTTCCTTAAACCCTAACCCTAGCAAGCCCCCCCAGTGTTGCCAGGAGGGCAAGGGCGAGAAGGAGACGGAGATTCTGGAGTACTGCCTGAAGGCTCCCCCATTAGGCTCCTATGGGCGCTTTATTTGCCAACCCGAAAACCTAAATCCCTAAAGCCCTAAAACCCTAAACCCGAAATCCTAAAACCCTAAACCCCTAACCCTAAACCTAGAGCCCTAATATCCACAATACTCAAACCCCCCAAACCCCAAACCCTGAACCCTAAGCCCTAAACCGTAAACCCACCCATGGTCTGCACCGTGTTGTAAAGCTTCCTTCTGGCAGCGTGAGTGCCTGAACCAGTTTAGGGTTTAGGGTGTAGGGATGTGCCATCCCAGGAACCGCAGCAGAACGGAGAGACACATAATGTAGTAACAGAGAGAAAATGGACCCGCAGTTTAGGTCCCCTCCCCCAAAACCTTCTTTCTAACAGCCCTGAACCTTAAACCCTAAACCCTAAACCCTAAACCCTAAACCCTAAACCCTAAACCCTAAACCCTAAACCCTAAACCCTAAACCCTAAACCCTAAAACCCTAAACCCTAAACCCTAAACCCTAAACCCCCCCCCCCCAAACGCTCAGTTGTGGAAAGAAGCCGATCCGGATCTGAGATTGCCGCGGCCTCAGGCTTGGTCTTGGCCCACACATCTCAGGGTGGGTTTAGGGTTTAGGGTTTAGGGTTTAGTTACATGGTCCCTTACTATGGGCCCTGAAAAAGGTTACCCGTTATACACCTCTTATATTATACCCTACACAAATTGAGGGCCCATTCATCAGCTACGGACCATGTTCAGTGCCCATGAAACTACCCTCAGAACTCATTTGAAGATTTGAAACAACTACGTTTAGGGTTTCGGCGGTTTAGGGTTTAGGGGGTTTAGGGGGTTTGGGGGTTTAGGAGTGTGGGGTTCCGGGTTCAGGGGTTTAGGGGTTCAGGGAGTTAGGGAGTTAGGGGTTTAGGGTTTAGGGCGTTTAGGGTTTAGGGTTTAGGGTTTAGGGGTTTAGGGTTTAGGGGGTTTGGGGGTTTAGGGGTGTGGGGTCCAAGGCGGTTGCCGATGGCTGAAGCCGTGGTGTTCGTGACAGATGCCGGGGCCCAACCGTGCCCTTGGGGGTTCTTGGAAGCGATTTGGCACGTTGGCTGTTGAGATGATAGTAGGGTTTCTATAGGGGATACTAAGTCAACCCTAAACCCTAAACCCTAAACCCTAAACCCTAAACCCTAAACCCTAAACCCTAAACCCTAAACTACTAAGTAGACATACTATATAAGTCAAGAGAGCTTCCAAGTAAGGGTTGTCCGTAACTCCCCCCACGTGTACCCCTCGATTCGTACCTATGAAGGGCTGTGGGGAGGGGTCCAGTTGAGGTTTTACGGGTTTAGGGTTTAGGGCTTGTGGGGGTTGATTTTAGGGTTCTTATGGGAGGGAGGTTCATGGGAGCGTAGGTACTCAGGCAACCTAAACAAAATCTTAGGGAGCCTTGCGAGAAGTGGGGAGTTTTAGGGAACCTTGGGTTACAAACCCCCCTTGAAGCCCTCCCTATTTTGGGGTTTGGGGGGTCAGGTTATTTGGGTACCCAAACCCAAAGCCGCACGGGCACATACCGCGGAATCTAAGACTGTTGCAACTGGATACTAGTTTTAGACGTGTCTAAAAAATAGTATCCAGGTTCTGTCTAGAGTAGCTTCTACAAACAGCAACTACCGTAGCTGTCCTTTCCCGAAGTTTTTTCTTGGGTGGGGTTTGGGCTCCAGACTCGTGCAGTCTTCGAGGATGCGCTTCTGATTGCACTTCGCAAAGAGAGCGTCCTAAACCCTATAGACCCTAAAGCCGAAACCGCGAACCCTCAAACTCTAAACGCCAAGCCCTAACCCTACACCCTTAACCCGACCCAAACCTCTAAACCCTGACATGGGAGAGAGAGGGGGGGGGGGATGCTTTGAGGCGGTGAAATTCGGCTTGGCGCTCCAAATCGAGGACGCCCACACGAGGACGGGATTGGGGTTTCGGGTTTCGGGTTTTGGGGTTTTGGGGGTTTTGGGTTGTTTTTGGGGGGTTTTGTTTTTTTTTGGAGGGGATTTGGGTTGTTGTTTGGTTTTTTGATGGGTTTGGGGATGTTTTTTGGTGTGCCCTTTCAAACTTTCGTAGCTCAGAAAGCACACGAACCAACTTCCGCAACGTCCTTCAGTGGCTTCTGGGGACTTAGACAGGCCCCTGCAGTGGTGTAGGGGTTTAGGGTTTAGGGTTTAGGGTTTTTAGGGTTAGGGTTTAGGGTTTAGGGTTTAGGGCCAAAGTTTAGGGGTGGTCTTACGGAAACAGGGTCTAATGTTTAGGACTCAGGGTTTCGAACGTTTTGCGGTTGTCTGTTGAACGCTTAAACACCAAGAACCTCGACCACCCACAGTGTTTAGGGTTGGGATATTACTAGGGTACAGCCTCCAGACAAAATCCTCCAGACGAAATAGACTGGAGGCATCAAGCGTTTCGGGTACCCTAAACCCTAAACCCTATACCTTAAACCCTAAACCCTAAACCTCTATCACTCCCTTAGCTCCTCCATGCCTCGGCCCGAAACCTTACATCAAGCCTTCAGCCTGTCTTTGGCTAGGTAGGACCGGTTTAGGGTTTAGGGTTTAGGGTTGAGGGTTTAGGGTTTAGGGTTTAGGGTTTAGGGTTTAGGACCTTGGCCATTGGGATACTTGTGAATTTCTCCCGTTTTAGGGGTTCAAGAGTGTCATCATCTTCAGGAATATTTTCTAGAGGGTTCAAAGGGCCAACCTAGTTGGGCGTAGACCCTAAGCCCTAAGCCCTAAACCCTAAACCCTAAACCCCGGCTGACGCGTGCGCAGGAAGGCAGCCTTAATGCCGAAGTGCGACTCGGGAATGCCCTGGGCCGAGAGGGGGGCGGGTCTCTGGGGGTTTAGGGTTTTGGGTTTTGGGTTTTGGGTTTTGGGTTTGGGGCTTTAGGGCTACTGGGCTCTGGGGTTTTGAGGGTTTTTAGGCTTAAGATTGCAAGGGATTTTTTTTAAGTTTTTGGCGTGGTTGAAAGGTCAAAGATCTTGGCATCTTGGCCATAGGGCTTAAGGCTTTATCGCGCTTGAGTTTGGGGGTCTAGGCCTTCGGGGCTTGAGGGTTTAGGTTTTCTTTCACTCGGATGGATCGGAGGAGTTGGATGTTTGGTTCCGGGACAGTCCCACGAGCCCCCGAGATTCGAGCGCTTTGCGAAAGCCAAGTCCAAAGTTTCTTGAAGTGCTCGGCCCGTTCCGCAAAGCCGCGACTTCGGCGCATCCGTCGACGTGTTTCACGTCGTCCGATTTGGGCAAACCCACTTGGAGAAGCATTTTTTTAATACCCTGCTGCCTTGCTCGCCAAAGACCGTGCTGCCCAGCGGGTGAACCCTAAACCCTAAAGCTTGGAGTTTGATCGTCAAGTCCAGCTGAAGCGGGAAGCATGGAGCGGGGAACCGAGCGCGACATTCTCTGTCTCCGTGGGCTCATAGCACTACTTGAGCAGAGGGGCTAGGGCTTTTTTGAGTCTGAGGTTCTTCGGGTCTTCTTTGGCTAGGTGAAGGGTTTTATGACCTCTAGGAGACTTCTCTTGGATATGTCTAACCCTCAGCCGTAAAAGCCCTTCTGTTTTACTGGCCGTTAGAAGGGAAGGCCCTCAACCCCAAGCCCTAGACCCGGCATGCCCTGCACAGCCCCTTAAGAGAGTTCTGGGGTTAGCGCACTCATCGGTTGAGGGAGCATGATTTTGAGAGCCGGCGTGGAATTTGTGGGGGTTGGAGTTTTGGGGTGTAGAATCTCCATGTACCCCCCCAAAATCCTAAACCCTAATTAAACCCTAAACCCTAAACCCTCTGAGTAGTCTTTTTTTGGGCCCACCCGCCCCAGGATCACGCAGCTTCCCATGAAGTTCATCCGGTCGATGGACTTGCCTGTTGATGCAGCCGGAGAGGTCCCCCAACCTTTTAAGCCCTGCAGGGCCTAGTAGGGTTTAGGGTTTAGGGTTTAGGGTTTAGGTTTAGGGTTTAGGGTTTAGGGTTTAGGGTGTAGGCTTACAAAACAAAACCTGAACCAAAAGTGGGCCTAGTAGAAAATCTGAGCGATCGGAGCTTAGGGTTGAAAGGCTTTCAGGGTCTAGGCTTTAAGAAATACACAAAAAGGGAGTGCGCCTCTTGATTTTTCAGGGTGTAATCCTAGGGCAGTTAAGGGAGGAACGGCTTGAGGCCCTGTACCCCTAAACCTTAGGGATTCTTGGAAATATTTTTTGGGTACTTTAATTCCTAAGAGACAGCAAAAATTAGAATTTTTGCTATTGTTCCAAGTTCAGCATAGAAACCCTAGACTTGTACACTGAGCCCTTCTTCAAGGCCGCTCGGGTTGTTGTCGAACTGCTGCAACCCTAAACCCCAAAACCCGAGACCCTAAAACCCTAAACCCTAGACCCTAGACCCTAAACCCTAAACCCTACATCCAAACAAACCCTAAACCCCTGAATCTTCATCCTTTTTCAGCCTCGGCCCTCAGCCCAAACCCAAGCCGTGGCAGTTTGTTGCCTTCTGCTGGGTGCGTTAATTAGAGCTTAGGGTTCAGGATTCAGGGTTCAGGATTCAGGGTTCAGGATTCAGGGTTCAGGGTTCAGGGTTCAGGGTTTAGGCGTCACGTGCCTCCTTGTGAGGATTCCAAGGGGACACAATCAGCCTTCAACCCGAAATCTTGAGCTCGTCATCAAGGACACAACAAGCACCAGGGAGTCGTCCTTCTTCCAACAAATCCTTCAACAGGACGCCACACACTCATAGCTTTCAGAAGTTACTGCCGGCTTCGGGTTTGGGTTTGACGCGTTTAGGGAGTTAGGGGTGTAGGATTTAGGGTGCAGGGTTGAGGGATTTAATTCGGGGTTTGGAATCTAGGTTGTTTATGCTTGAAAGCCGAAATTTTTTGGAGCTGTTCCGCTGGCCACAGAAGGAACCCATCCCCTAAAGACTTAAACCGATTAAGCCCGACACAAATCTTCAACAGTAAGCCCTGTCAAGAAGTGGGCCCCGATGCCCAGAAGATCTGGAGAACGGCTTTCGGTGGGGGTCAGTGTGAGCTCCAGTGGAATGCTGCGACGGGGCCCTGCGTGTGGTGCCAGTCGGCAAGCAGAAGAGGAAGACGATGTAACCAGGAACCTTTTTTCTTGCATGCCTGTCCACACTGGCCTGGCCAGGGCACAGTCATCATGCAGCCGTGCGGGCACAGTCACATTGCAACTCAGAAGGACTTCATTGGCAATAGGGCCGGCCGACAACAGTGGGTGAAGAGATTCAGGTTTCAGGTTTGATTGAGGGTGTCGAGTGCTTCAGGTCCCGAGGTCTTTCCTGGTAGGGGCCTGCACCCTTGCAATCAAAACTGCCAACCCCCAAGCCCGCAAATCCTAAAGCCTTCGAAGCGTTTGAAACCCTAATTTTAAGAAGCCCCAGAAACCTAAAGCCGAAAACCCTGGCCCTGTAAACTATAAACCTTTGACAAAGATTTTAGGCAGCATTTTGAGGCAAACAAAAGCATTTGAATCCACTTCTGACGCGAGCAACGTGTGTGCCACAACCCCCGGGCTTTTTACCCAACCCTCCCGCTTTTTTAAGCCGGGCAAGTTTGCGTGGAAGCATATGAATCATCTCCAACAAAACAAAACAAAACAAAACATCTGCACAAAGGGTTTAGGCGGCTGTCAATGAGGCCCAATGCCCACTCGACAAGCTCAAAACGCCCTAAAAGACCTTACACCCTTAAAGCCCTAAACCCTTAAGCTCCGAAGCCCTAAAAGCCGTAGAAGCCTTAAACCCAAAAACAACCTAAGGCTCTAAACCCTCAAGGCCCTACAGATCTTAAACCTCAAAACCGTAAAGCTCTATACCCTAAAAGCACCAATGACCTCCTAAGCCCTAAGCCCTAAACCCTAAAACCCTAAAACCCTAAAACCCTAAAACCCTAAAACCCCAAAACCCCAAAACCCCAAAACCCTGAACACTAAATCCTAAACCAAAGACTCGAGACTCCTTGTTGAAGGTCACTTTCATCTCGGCCCTGCTACAGGCGCGGCAGTTTGGGGTTTGAGGGCTTTGTGTTTTTTGAGGGTTTAGGGTTTACGGTTTACAGTTTAGGGTTTTGGGCTTTCAGGGCTTAAAGTTTGGGGTGTAGTTTAGGATTTGGGGCTTTTAGGGTGCAACGTTTAGGTTGTAGGGTCCAGGGTTTGGGCGGGTTTGGGGTTTAGTGATTACAGTTCCCTAGAGCTGGAAGGTCAGACCTGTTGCCTAACGTTTCGCCTCAAGGTGCACGAGCACCAAAAAAAAACCAAGCCTGACACACGAACAGCAAAGCTACGCGGCAGACAAGTTTGATGCTGGCGAAGGGCACGGTGCGGCCGCTCCGAATGCACACGATCCAGAAGTTGAACAGGCTTGGGGCACACACTTGGTGTGTGCTGCGGGTAGGCCGAGTTTGGTCGAGAGCCATTCTGGCTTCAGACTCCCCACAGCGAGACTCAAACGGAGAGGGACAGGCCAGGCTGGACATGTGGGCGGCTCCTGAAGCACCGGAGCCCCAATCCCATGAACCCTACACACCCCTCAACTACCCTACTCCTAGAAGCCTCCCCCATGAACTCCCTCCTCCCAACCTCCTACCCTAAACCCTACACCCTAAACCCTAAACCCTGAACCCTAATTAAACCCTGAACCCTGAACCCTAAACCCTATATAAACCCTAAACTAAACCCTACCCCCGCGCCCCCGCCTCCTCACCATAACCCACCCCCCCAAACCCACACACTCCTCTAAAGACCCTAAACCGCGCCCCCCCCCCCCCCCCCCCCCCCTAAACTCTAAATTTAAATACCCAAGACCCCAAAAGGTCAAACCCTGAAACTCTGAAACCCGGAAACCCCAAAACCCAAACCCTAAATCCTAAACCCTAGCCCCCCCCCCCGCTCCCCTAAACCCTAAAAGCTTAAGACCCTAAATCCTAAACCCTAAGCCCTAAGCCCTAAACCGAAAACCGTAAACCCTAAACCCGAAACCCGAAACCCTAAACCCTAAACCGTAAACCCTAAACCCTGAACCCGGAACCCTGAACCCTGAACCCTAAACCCTAAACCCTAAACCCTAAACCCTCAACTAAACCCTCAACCCTAACCCTAAACCCTAAACCCTAACCCGCGCCCCTCTAAAAGGTGTTAAAGCTCCTTTGCCACAAATGGGACCCGGATCTCATGGGTGAGATCGATGACGTGGAGGCCAAGGTTTAGGGTTTAGGGTTTGGGGTTTGGGGTTTTGGGGTTCCGGTTTGTAGGGTTTGGGGTTTAGGGTTCAGTCGAAGGGTGGTTTGGGGGGTCTAGGGCTTTTTAGGCTTGGGCTTTGACGCTGAATGCATTTTGGGTTGTAGCTTGGGGTGTTCCCCAGCACTCTAACAGCCCATAGGGATTGTAGTACCCCCCCCAATTATGATCCCTGCCAAGGTCTGCTAGCATACGGTGCAACATGCAAAGGGTAGGTTCTGTTTCAGGACCTTAGTCTTGTGGGTTTTAAGAGGGCTCAGGGTGTACGGCTTTAGCGGTTTGGAGGTTTGAGGGTTTTAGAACTTTGGCGTAATCGTGTCATCCTACGCAGTGGGTTAGAATTGAGTCCCTAAATCCTAAACCTTCAGCCCTAAACCTTAAACCCTAAATCCCAATCCCCCCCCCCCCCCCAAACCCGAGGACTGGGATCTAGGGGGCTTAAGGATGGGAAATTGGGGGTGTCTAGGTTTTGGGGTTAGGGCTTCGGACCCTAAACCCGAAACCCTAAACCCTAAAACCTAAACCAAACCCTACATCCTGAATCCGAATGTTGGGGGATTGGGCTCAAAGTTTAGGATGCTTGCCGGGGATTTTCGGGGTTTCCAGCTGAGGGGTTCGAAGGGTCGTTTGGTTAAGGTTTAGGGGCTGGGATTTAGGGTTTAGGGTATGCCCAGAGGCCTCGGTTTCTGTTTGTTTCATGGTGCAGGGTTTACTGGGTTGTGCTTTTTCTTTCCTTTCAAAGAAGCTATTCATATGGATCTTTCAAAGGGTTTAAAGCACAACGCGGTTTAGGGTTTAGTGGTTCTGGGGCCCGGGTGCGCGCCTTGTGGAGACATCTTGTTTTTGTTTCAGCATTCGCCTGATGCGATGTTTTTTTATTTTTTTTTGTGGGGGAGGGGGTGGGGTCCCAATTATGCGGGCACACGGTTTCTATATGTCTCACGGGGGCAAAACCAATTTAGGGTTTCGGGCCCAAGTACCATACTAAGGAGTCTTTTGAGGCCCCGGGTTGCGGGTTTGGGGTTGTTGGAGACTCACGATCCAGATTCCCCTAAACCCCTACCCCTTGAACCCTGAACCCTTAGCCCTAAACCCCAAACCCTAAACCCTAAACCCGAAACCCGAAACCCTAAACCCAAACCCTTAACCCTAAACCCTAAACCCTAAACCCCAAACCCCAAACCCCAAACCCCAAACCCTAAACCCTAAACCCTAAACCCTAAACCCTAAACCCTAAACCCTAAACCCTAAACCCTTCAGGAGCGTCTGGACCCAAAAGTGGCAGAGAAGCTGAAGATGCGCTGCACCCAGGATGGCGTGTGCAGGCTGAAGGTGCAAGGGTTTAGGGTTTAGGGTTTAGGGTTTAGGGTTTAGGGTTTAGGGTTGCTAGTTTAGGGTTTAGGGTTGCTACAGCATTGTCCATCTTCCTGCAGCTTTTTGCGGTACTTTAACCCCCCTAATGTTAACGTCGCTTTAATAAACCCCCCCCCCCCCCAAAAAAAAAAAAAAACTTGTTTTGGTCCGCGGGGTTTGGAGGGGTAGAAAAAAACGAGTGGGTGCCAATAATGCGGATTCTGGGGGTCTTGGGGGGGGGGGTTAGCTGTCAGGGTCTGTTGTGCTTGGTCTCGAAGGGTTCTGCTTGCTCTCTGCAGCACCTTTTGCTCTGTGGGCCCGACTTGTTCTGTTTGTTGGTCTGTTGTCCTGCTCTGCTGCCATGGACCGTCGCTCTGTGGCCTCTTGGCTCTGTCTGGTTATTTGTTCTGGCTGTGCGTCCGGGTGGGGAGGGGGGGGGGGTTAAAAATTCGAATCTGAGGAAATGGAGATCTCCTCGGCCATGGCTGGTGCTGGGTCTGAGGCCCCCCCTGACCCGGCCACTGGGCTGAAATTCCTTCTCCCTCAACCCCACCCCCAAGTCTGAACCCCCCCAGAAAGATCTGAGGCCTCTCTGAATTCCTTGCTCCCTGGTGGGGATGGATCTGGTGCCGCCCCTGGTGTCGTCTCTTGGCACCAAGATTCTGCTTTCCCCCCCCTCTGTAACCTCTCCTCCTTAATTAATTCAGGGTGTTCTGGGTTTGGGGTTTAGGGTTTCCACCCGGAGGCTGCCGGCACGGGCTCTGGTGCCCCTGGTGCCCCTGGGGCTGACTCTGGTGTCTCTTGGCACCAATTTTCGCTTTAGGGTTTAGGGGTTAATTAGGGTTTAGGGTTTAGGGTTTAGGGGTTTCTGCCTGGAGGCTGCTGGGCCTGGTGGCAATGGCTCTGGCCCGGGCACTGGCTCTGGCCATGCTCTGGTTTTTTGGCGGCAACGTTTTCCTTTCCCCCCTCTGCAAACCTCCCCCCTAAATTAATTAGGCCTCTGGTCCACCCAAGGCACCGCAAGGCCCCCACGGTTCTGGTGGCTTGGATGAAGTTCTGCCATCTGGCCCTGTGCCTTTTCTGCAGAGGTGTAATCTGTGGGCTTGGGCTCTGTGGTTTAATCAGGGTTTAGGGTTGGGGTTGGAAGAATTAGGGTTTAGGGTTGGGGTTTAATAAGGGCCAGTTAGGGTTTAGGGTTCTCGGATCTGAGGGGCCTCTGCCGGCTGGATCTGGGAAGCATTACACTGCCAGGGTGCAGTTTCTTGGCACCCACCAGTAATTAGCCTTTTCTGTAATTAATGAATGTATTTAATATATGGTTTAATTAGGGTTTGGGGGTTTAGGGTTTAGTGTAGCATGAAGACCCTGCTGAGGGCTCTGGCGCACGAGCTCTGGATCTATGACACTGGCCGGGACGGGCGCGGATGGGTGCACTCCGCACCCTGTCTTTAAGTACTGTTTTTTCTCTAAATGAAACCTTACTGAAACCTTAAACCCATATTAATGAAACCCTAAGCCCTAAACCCATAAGGCTGGGTACAGCCGGCGGTCGGTGCTCTCGAGCAGAATCCGTGGGGAAATGGAACGTTTCCTTCTCTGCGGCGGTGCCTCGCCCATTTTTGTATTTGGGGTTTAGGGTTTAGTTTGGGTTTAGGGGTTAGGGTTTAGGGTTTAGGGTTAGGGTTGAGTGATGGCGTCCCTGGAGGCAATCTGCGCATGTGGGAGCACATCTGTCACTGGACAGCATGGCGGGGTTCTGCTGTGGTTAAGTTTGGGCTTAACTAGGGTTTACAGTGAAGGGTTTGGTAGTTGAATCCGAGGCTATCTGGCCCTGTTTGTCTGCCAGAATGAGCTGCTGTACTCTGGCGTCCAGGAGGACCTATAGAATCCCTAAGTGTCCCTAAATAACTAGGGTTTAGGTTTAATAGGGTTGAGGGTTTAGGGTTTAGGGTTTGGGTTCTTTTCCTGAATCTCGACCCTGGAGGATCTGCAGATGGACATGCTGCAGCGCATCAACGACAACTGCCGGTGGGCCTACAATCTGCTTCTGGGATTCTCAACAGTCTAGTGTATCTTAGGGTTTAGTTAATCAGGGTTGAGGGGTTGATGAGGGTTTCGGGTTTAATTAGGGTTTAACTAGGGTTCGCCATCTGAGGTCTGATGTGTTTCTGGCTCGCAATGCCCTGAACTCTGGCCAGGAGGTGGGTGATTGGACCCTCTGGCTCCAGAGCTGTTTCTTGTCTGGTACTGGTCTCTTTTTGCCTTTCTAAACAAGGGTTTTATGCAAGACCCCAATTCAACCCTGAACCCTAATAAAACTCGAATTAAGCCCTAATTAATTAATGAAGCCCTAAACCCTAAACCCTACACCCTAAACCCTCATCCTAGGCTTGGTCGACATGAAGCAACATCAGACGTATTTGCGTGACCTGGCGGCCTTTAACCAAAGGAGCTGGGCCAACCTTGTCGACCAGGCCTGGGATTGAGGGCTCAGGGCTTTGGAGTGTTTAGGGTTTAATTAGGGTTTAGGGTTTAGTTAATTTGGGTTTATTGGGTAGTATTGTGAGCCCCTTTTCAGGTCTGGTGGCCTGACGCCTACATGCGCCCCCAGCTGCCAGCTCTGGGCTCCTCTGCTGCCCCCTCTGGCTGAGGCCCTTTCAAGTTTTGGGTTTGGGGTTTAAACCCCCTAACTAAACCCTAAACTCTAAACCCTAAACCCCACAACCTAAATCTGGTTTTGTTCGGGACCCTGACAGGTGTCTGCGACTCTGGCTGGTGCATCTCTGAACCCTGCTCCGGTCGAGGCGACAAGGGTTTAATTAGGGTTTAGGGTTTAGGGTTTAGGGTTTAGGGTTTAACCCGATGGGTGAACCTTTCTGAATCCTCCTCCCTAACTAAACACCAATGCAACCCTAAACCCTAAACCAACTTTCCCTAAGCCCTTTTAATCCCTCCTTCTGGGCAGGATCTGCTGAGATCTGGTATCTGATCTCTCTTTTATCTGGCCGAGGCCAGATCTGGAAGGGGGGGGGGAGGGGGGTGGTTTAGGGTTTAGGGTTGAGGGTTAGGGTTGAGGGTTTAGGGTTTAGGGTTGAGGGTTTAATTCGGGTTGAGGGTTTAGGGTTGAGGGTTTAGGGTTGAGGTTTTAGGGTTTAATTAGGGTTGAGGGTTTAGTGCACTAGGGTTGAGGGTTTAGTTATAGGGTTCAGGGTTTAGGGTTTAATTAGGCTTGAGGCCTAAACCCTAAACCCTAAACCCTAAACCCTAAACCCTAAACCCTCAACCCTAAACCCCCAACCCTAATTACGGTTGAGGGTTTAATTAGGGTTCAGGGTTGAGGGTTTAGGGTTGAGGGTTTAGAGTTTAATGAGGCTTGAGGGTTGAACCCTAAACCCTAAACCCTAAACCCTAAACCCTAAACTCTAAACCCTAAACCCTAAACCCTAAACCCTAAACCCTAAACCCTAAACCCCCAACCCTAATTACGGTTGAGGGTTTAATTAGGGTTGAGGGTTTAGGGTTGAGGGTTGAGGGTTAATTAAGGGTTGAGGGTTTAAACCCTAATTAAACCCTAAACCCTAAACCCTAAACCCTAAACCCTCAACCCTAAACCCCCAACCCTAATTACGGTTGAGGGTTTAATTAGGGTTCAGGGTTGAGGGTTTAGGGTTGAGGGTTTAGAGTTTAATGAGGCTTGAGGGTTGAACCCTAAACCCTAAACCCTAAACCCTAAACCCTAAACCCTAAACCCTAAACCCCCAACCCTAATTACGGTTGAGGGTTTAATTAGGGTTGAGGGTTGAGGGTTTAGGGTTGAGGGTTGAGGGTTAATTAAGGGTTGAGGGTTTAAACCCTAATTAAACCCTAAACCCTAAACCTTTAGGGTTGAGGGTTAAGGGTTATGTGTATATATATATATGTTTATATATATATATATATATGTATGTATATATATACACATGTATATTCATATAATTATATAATTTCTCACCATATATAAATATGTGTATAAATATAAATACAAATATAAATATAAATAAATAAATAAATATATATATATATATACAATTACAAGGAGGGTTTAGATGATATGTTTTTATTTTTCCTGTGTATATACACATATATATATATGTATCTATACATATATACATATATGATTATATAGAATTACATATGTATAAACACGAACACAGTCCCTCACCCCCCCCCCCCCCCCCCCCCCTATGCGGCTCAACCCTAAACCCTTAACCCTTAACCCTAAACCCTAATTAATATGGGCAGGCTCTGCTGAGATGCCACGCTCTGATCTGAAGAGCAGACTCTGCTGGCTCCCGCTGTTAGGGTTTAATGGTTTAATTAGGGTTTAGGGTTTTGGGTTCAGGGTTCCAGGGTTCAGGGTTCAGGACTTAGGGTTTAACTTGTTTAGGGTTCAGTTAGCTGGGGTTTCTGTTTTGTTTTGTTTCTGTTTTGGAGCGGTCGAGCTCAGCTTTTTTAAGAAAGCAAGCACGCGGTGTCTGAAGGTGCCCAAAACAATCTGGTTGCAAGTGCAGCTGCATGTCTGTCGCACACATGTCTGGATTGAACATTTGGTTGACAAATTTATTGTTGTCTGCACATGAAAAGTTTCGGCTGGCCTTAATTACTGTTCTTAAAATTTTGGGACTCTGAGAGAGCCATGGGCAAAGTTCTGAAGAAACCTTCTGCGAACAAGTCGACAAAGAAGCCTGCTGCGAAGCTTCCCCCGTCTCCTCTTCCTGAGTCTGAGGCGTCTGGTCTGTGCACGCCAGACAAGAAGCCTGCCCCGCAGACCCCCAAGGCCCCTCTGAAGGAGAAACCTGACGACCTGGGGTACTCTCAACAGTCTCCGGAGTCTGACGCAACCACTCTGCAGATGGAGGGCGTGAGCGAGGAGGCCCTCTTGAACGCCCCTGAGCCCTTTCTTGGGATCTGGGACAGTCTGTCCGAAGATCAGAAGGATCACCTGCGGAACTTGAACTCTGATCCGCTAGCAGAGTAGTTTAGTTGGCTTCTGTCCAAAGGATCTTGGCCAGTCGCAGGCTGATTCGGCTCACGGCTTGCGCTTAAAAAAACATTCTGCTTCGCTCCTTGCTTCGCTCGTGTCTGAGACAGTCCTGCTGCAGTTTGAGTTTGGAAGCTTGGTTGATTCTGTTTCGCTGATTTTTTGGCACAGAAGCTCTGTACTCTGAAGAGAGTCTAGCATGGCTGCGAATGCTGCGAGCTCTGCTGCCACCTACGCTGCTGTTCTGACTCTGAAGCGACGCTTCGGGTTCTGCGAAGAAGCTGCAGTCGAGATCTGTGCCTTTCTCGATCTGCCTGGCTGCGACAAGTGGTGGTGTCTGGCCACTGGTGAGCAATTCACCGATCTGGCTGACGGAGGCTCTGCTCGGAGCTGGACACTTTCTGGGTGGCTCTGCAGCAGACGAGATGTCTCTGTCGGATCTCGTCTGTGGCTGCCTTGGGCCTCTCGGGTCCATGTGATGTCTGCAGAAGACATCTCTGAGCTGGGCCACTCTGAGGCCCAGACCCCCACTTCTGAGCGTTCTTCTGTCTGCGAGGCGGACTCTGAGTGGGAAGACGTAGAGGGCTCTGAGTCTGAGACTTCGGTAGCTCTGTGAAGCAGCCAAGCAAAAGGTTTTGAATCTGAGACTTCTGTGGCTCTGTAAAGCAGCGAAGCAAAAGGTCGGAGGAGTCTGAGGGATGGAGTTTCTTGCCCCGTCTGTTGACTGCCTGGCTTCTGCAGATAAGGCACCTCTCTGCCACTCATGTTTTTGTTCTGCAGGCAGGCCATTTTGGCCACAAGACTGCTTGTCTGTAGGCAGCTAGATCTCGCAGCAATGGCTGTGGAGATTTCTTCTTCTGAAGATGAAATGGCTCAGCAGCCTGAGACCGCAAGGTCTGCTTTGGTTCTACCCTCTGCAAGCTCTGCTCTGGTACCAGCAGACCCAGCAGACAAGTCTGGAGGCAGCTTAGCTTCTCTGTGTGCTTCTTGCTTGAGAGATGAAGTTAAGGAAACCCTGCTCTCAGATTTCTGGCAATTTCCTGAATTCCAGGATCCGGAGGCTGAAGTCTTAAGCTTCAGGGGTTCTTGTCTTGAGACTTAGACCAGGGCCCGAAGGCTGAAGTCTTAAGCTTAAGGGACTCTTGTCTTGAGACTTAATTACAGGAAGCAATTTAAACTTAAGGCTTCTTGGTCCCCCCCCCCCCCGTCGCCGAATTCATTATTGCCACCCTTTATTATTGTCATTTTCGAGGCCCGTAAGGGGTACCCTTGCCGGACTTGTTTTCGAGCTCCGGCGGATAAGGATTTTAGTAAGGAAACCGAGCTTTCAGACCTGTGCCGGTTTCCTGAATTCCAGGACCCGAAGGCTGAAGTCTTAAGCTTCAGGGACTCTTCTCTTCAGACTTAGACCAGGACCCGAAGGCTGAAGTCTTAAGCTTCAGGGACTCTTCTCTTCAGACTTAGACCAGGACCCGAAGGCTGAAGTCTTAAGCTTCAGGGACTCTTCTCTTCAGACTTAGACCAGGACCCGAAGGCTGAAGTCTTAAGCTTCAGGGACTCTTCTCTTCAGACTTAGACCAGGACCCGAAGGCTGAAGTCTTAAGCTTCAGGGACTTTTCTCTTCAGACTTAGACCAGGACCCGAAGGCTGAAGTCTTAAGCTTCAGGGACTTTTCTCTTCAGACTTAGACCAGGACCCGAAGGCTGAAGTCTTAAGCTTCAGGGACTCTTCTCTTCAGACTTAGACCAGGACCCGAAGGCTGAAGTCTTAAGCTTCAGGGACTGTTCTCTTCAGACTTAGACCAGGACCCGAAGGCTGAAGTCTTAAGCTTCAGCGACTCTTCTCTTCAGACTTAGACCAGGACCCGAAGGCTGAAGTCTTAAGCTTCAGGGACTTTTCTCTTCAGACTTAGACTAGGACCCGAAGGCTGAAGTCTTAAGCTTCAGGGACTGTTCTCTTCAGACTTAGACCAGGACCCGAAGGCTGAAGGATCGTCTGAGGGACTCGATCTTGTCTTTTTCTTCTTCTTGATATTATTCTCAGCACTCTGCCAAGTTCTTCTGCTGGCAGGCTTCTGGCCGCGGACTGAGAAGCAGACGACCTTGCTGCGGTTCTGCAAGCCTGACCACCCGGAAGCTTACCTGCCGGCTCTGCGAGACAAGCCCGCTCCGCAAGCCAAAGGCAGGCCTATGTCTGAGGCCATGAAGCAGGTTCTCAGAGAAGTTGCATCTGAGCAAGCTGCTAAAGCAGCCTCTGAGAAGCGGCGCCTCGAGCAATCTGGTGTTCGCCAAGAGTTTGAGAGGAGGCGGAGGCAGGGCGGCAGGCCCAAGGGCCGCAGGGCCAGCCGTAGCTCTGAGATGCCTCTGGCGGTCCAGCATGCTCTGACGCTGAAGATGAAGAAAGCGCTGCCTGACTTCAGCTCTGAGCACACCTTGCTGACAGCGATGAGCAAGAAGATGGGCTTGTCTTTGATGAAGGTCCGGAAGATCTGGCAGCGCAGAGACATTCTGGCGAGGTTGCAGAAGCACCATGGCTTCGCTCTGCAACCTCACGTCTCTACTGGGGCCAAAGGCCTGAAGAGGACTGCGACGCAGCGCCGGTATCGTGGATACCGTCTGCCTGGTGGTGGGAGGAAGTCTGCCTTCACGGCTGTCCGAGACAGTCTGCTTGTCTGGTTTGAGACCCAGCGCTGCCACGGCCACTCTGTCAAGAAGGTCCACATTCTGGAGCAGTGGCGTCTGCTGATGACGAAGGAGCTTCTGGATCTGCGGCAGCAGTCTGAGGCTGCTGTGGACCGCCACGAGCGAGCCGCTCTGCTTCAACTGGTCTCTGAAGGTGAGAAGCAGCTCAAGTCTTCTGCGGTGGACTCTGGAAGGAACCGTCTCAAGCAGTTGATGAAAGATCTGCGAGCGAAGGACATGGTCCCGGACCTGAAGACTCAGGTCTCTGAGGTTGACGAGGTGGTTCGTGCAAAGTTGACCTACCAGGCCCTGGACCACACCCTCTGGTTGACCTGTTTCGGCCCTGAGGCAGAACTGCGGGAAAGGGTCAGCAAACCTGCTGTTCTGCGTGCCAACCTGCAGTCCATGGTCCTGCTCTTCGCCGACCAGGTGCCCCTGTGGTTGAAGTCTGGTTCTGAGAAGGAGGTGTATGCGAAATGGGAGTCTGACCCGTACCCGCAGTCTCTGCTGAGACAAGAGCTTCTGGACCACCACACCCGCACTCTTGCTGACCGGACCTCCGACAGCCAGGTGCCGCCTCTGCTGTCGGCTGAGCTGCCTGCTGTGACTGAGAAACGCAAGAACTCTGGACAGCGTCAGAAACGGTCTTTTGCTGACCCTGATGCACACAGGTACCGTCTGACGTACGAGGCCAGACAGGGTCTGTACAACCTCTGCTCCGATGCTCCTCTTGTGGGCAAGGTGCTGCCGGGTCTGTTAGTTGTTCATGGAGCGCATGCTCGATTGAACAACATAGACTCTGCTGGCAAGTTCATCTCTGATGAGACCTTCGAATACAACGGCACTCTGGTGGTGCGGAAGGCGAAGACCTCTGCCGGCCGTCTGCTCTTTGGCTGGCGGAAAGCCAGACAGTCTGACCCAGAACTCTTCAGACGTATCTCTGTGATGAGTCAGCCGTCTGCGAACGTAGATGGCGTCATCTACGTCTGGGCCCAGCAGGAGCTGGCGGCTCTGACGCCTGTCTGCATCCAGCAGCGAGACTGCTACGCTGCGGCCTGGTCCTCCTCTGCCGCCGAGTCTCTGCTTTACAGCAACCGTCTGCAGACCATTATTGGTCCTAAGATGACTGCGAGTCTGCAGTTGACTGACACAGACTTCTCTCGGAGCTTCAAGAGTCTGTGTCGCTCTGAAATGGATCGTCTGAGGCCAGCAAGGGGTTTCTGAAGTGTCTTCAGGGTCTCTGAGCGATTGTTTCTTCTGAAGCTCATCTGTTCCCTTGTCAGGCATGCTGGCCAGACAGCTCTGTTCGCCTCTGGGAACAAGGAGATCTGGCACTGCTCCCACCTCGATCTGATCCGCTGTGTGGTCTCTGCACAAGACGAGATGTCTCGCAGGCAGGACGAGAAGGACTGGATCGTTTCTGGTCTGAGGCGGAATGGCATTCTGGCTTACAAGCCTGACTTGAGCTCTGGCAAACTGGTGCCTCTGACGGATGCAGAGTGCTGCGGCCAAAGCATGGGTCTTTAGGCTGCATATATTGAGGTCTGACGATTTCATAACGATCTGATGCTTCTGTAACTGGCACTCTGTCTTTCTTAACTGACGACGTAGCTTTTTCTTTTGCAGGCTCTGCTCGCACGAAGCCATCCTGGTTGGAGGACCGCTTCCTCTGGCGTGTGGGCTCTGTGCCTGTGAAGCCGGACTGGTCTGCCATCGCTGGCGCCCAAGCCGTTGCGGATCTGGTGGAGTGGTCGCTGAACCATCCTCACGTGCTGTCCTCTGAAGAGGAAGCTCTGCTCGCTGTGCCTGAACTCCCCGAGGATCTGCAAATCCCGTGCATTGAGTCTGGGGTTCTGACCCTGAGTCTGGATCTTCAGAGGACAGCCTGGCGGAAGCAGCTGGCCACCTCTGATGACGCTCTGGCAAAGAAGCGGGAACGCAGGGATGTCAAGGCCATGCTGGCTCTGGCTAAGAAGAAGCTGCATGGCAAGCTTCTGGAGGCCATGAGGCATCGTCTGAAGACGATGTCTCAGCAGCAAGCTCTGGCTCGTCTGGTTCCTCGTGCTGCTGAGCCCAAATCTCAGACAAAGAAGTCTGTCAAGAAGAATCTGCTCAAGACTGCAAGCAAAGCTGTGGTCAAGAAGATGGGTCTGGCCAAGGCCCTGAAAGAGCAGAAGGCTCTGGAGGACCAAGAGGCTCTGGAGGAGCAGAGTGGCTCTGCCAAGCCACCCAGCACAGGCCGGGTGTACGTATAGGTCGGCCTTTATGTAGGTCGACCGTATAGTTCGTTTAGGTTCTTCTTTAGCTATACAACACGTTTACAAAACGGGGAAAACACGCATGCTCAATTAACTTATATATGCGTGCGAAGCGGGAAACTTCAAATACTATGCGGTTGAGGGTTCCGGTTTATATAGGGCATGCATGCATGTGAGTGCGGCCATCTTCATTTTTCACGCGCGCGGGTTGGAGAAGCCTCCTGTCCATCGCATAGCCGCCATGACAGCATAATGCTCCAGAGCTCGCACACTCATTGTCTTCGGGTGAGTGTGTTCAACGATCTTCCTTGCACATGTGGGTGGATGGACAGGGCTGCACGCACGTATGTATGCATGTATCCAGGCCACTCAATTGCAGGCTAGGTACTTCATTTTGGCTATCAGATCCTCGTCCAGGAAGCAGCTGTAGTATCTTGGGTTGCCAATGTCCGGGATAAAGTCCAGGATCCTTATAGTGAAAGAAGAAAACAAATAGGACACGCATGTGTGTGAGCCTATATAAATCGATCTGCTACTTTTTCAACAATATATATATATATACATATAATATATATATATATATATATATATTAATTTTATATTTATATTTATATTTATATTTATATTTATATTTATATGCACGTATATATCTATAAATACATACATATATATATATATATACTTATACATATATATAGTATATATATATATTATCAAGCATGCATGCACGGATGATCTTCATCGCAAGGCGGGCTGCACATGTTCCAGTATGTGAATTTTTGGTCTGAGCTGGTATCTGAGGAGGTTCTGGCTCAGTGCCCACTGGACCATCTGGTTGTAGTGGAACCGATAGGACAAGTACGCATGCTGTGCGAGAAGTTCCGGATGGTCGTCGCTGCAGGCATCGACATTGAAGTAGCGCCTATAGATCTTATTGCATGGGCATGTCACACAGTGGAGGCTAGGAAGCATTATACCCCATACAGCCAAAAACCCTACAGCCCAAATCCGAAACCAGGTATTGTATATGTGTGCTGCAGAACGTGTTTTGCATGCATGCATGCATGCTTTTTCAGGCAGGCTTCCCATGCTCAGCAAACAATGTCAGCAGCGAGGCCAAAGCGGAAAAGAGATTGGCTCGGCAGGCATCGAGGCGGTCACCAGTCTTCCGGTGCATCTCGCGAGAGAACTCCATCAAAAAGTAAATCACGAATCTCGAAGCAGCACCTTTCAAGAACTTCTGGGACACCCTTGGGTAGGTCCCAGGTCCATCTGCCAGCATCGTTTTGATAAGGAACAGCTTGGGGCTCGCTTTGACAGTGACTCCTGCACATTTGCATGCATGCATGCGTGTGAAATCGACTGGATTGCGCTCGCATGCTAGGCAGTACGAACAGCCAATGATCCTTCGGAGGCACACCAAGTGAAGTACTTCTGGGCGATGACATCCAGGCGGGCGTCCCTTGATCTGCCATCCAAAACCCCCTTGTCCGAGAAGTCCAAGAGAGCGCTTGTAATGCAGTCTGGGCTGATCTGCAGATCCAGCACATGCAGGATGTCTGGGAAAATTCCTGTTTCAGCGCTCGGCTCATAAGATGCACATGCATGCTAGTCGACTACAGAAAACAGACAAACATGGAAAGAGCTCGGATAAAGTATTAATGAACTTTGGACAGAAAACTCCGAGGTGAGAAGCCAACCATGCCAGTGATGACATTCTGCCCATGCACGGCCACCCAGTCTTCTCTGGTCTGCAGCACCCTAGGGCATTGGCACGTGTCAAGGGGAATGCACCCACGCACGCATGAACTTGTCAGCCGCGCACTTCTACGTGGCAAGGCGCGTCTCTCTGTGCGCTGCATCTGGACCGTACTCTGTGTACAGCATGCGAGCGTCGCCGCCTGGTTTCAGGATCTGGGTGGCCTGCATGCGTGCAGATTGAAATCGACAAATTTAAAATTCTCTATATATATATATATAACAATTGGCCGCTCCGTCTGTATTCATGCATGCGCCTCACAGTAGTGGCAGCATTCGACACGCTTGGAGTGCCATGATCCTCAGCAGCATGCATGCGTATATCTTACTATATATAGGGTTTATAGGGTTTATAGGGTTTATAGGGTTTAGGGTTTAGGGTTTAAGGTATAGGGTTTAGGGTTGAGGGTTTATAGTTTACGGTTTATAGGGTTTAGGGTTTATAAGGTTTAGGGTTTAGGGTTTGTAGGGTTTCAATCACTAGTAGCATGCATGCACACACATATACGCGCGGAGATTCTTTTGAAGTTCAGAATCTTGTGTAGGAAGTCCTGGTCGCCCTGTAATCCACCGAACACCGCACGCCAGGGTCCGGCGAGCTTCTTGCCAGCATTTAACGACCTGACAGAACCTTTGGGCCACGGAGATCCGAAAGGATCTGTCTGAGGCCAGCGGCCATCTCCTCAGCAAGCGTGCTTCGGTACACATGAGTGCATGTGCATTCGACTGCATGGATATAAAATCGTACATGCATGTCATTGCACCGCACGGCGCCTAAACATCGAAATGACCATGCGATAATCTCCAAAAGTAATTTGCGGCAGTCCTGCAAGGCGAAAATATAACGCACTATATATATATATATATATAGCTGCATAGGCTGCATATACATGCATGCGCATGATCGATTGTACCGGACTGTCCTCGCCGGAGGTGGTGGTGCTTCGAATTGCTATCCTTGGAATGCATGCATGTACAAAAACGGAAGCCTCAATCACATGATGCATGCATGCATGAATGCATATTATATATATATATATTTAAGTGCAGAAGCGGAATTCGTGTGTCCAACGTGTTGGTGCGCCCTGGCACCACCGAAACGAGGCTTAGGAGTTCGAAGTTGGAGCTGCCTGCACGTGTCAAATTAATCCATCGATGCAATCTAGATCATGCACGCATGCATGGCTGCATGAGCATGGCACCGAAAACTTCAGCGCCGTCCCCGTAGAGGCGCCAGGGGATCGTGTTTGCCAAAAGTACCTTCTCAGCAGCATGCGTGCAATATATGTTTTCTAAGAAATATATATATATATATATATATATATTGTAAGAAATATATATATATATATATATATAGATATATTTGCAGTTGAGATACGTCCGAACCGAACGCTTCTTTGACTTGGTCCGATAGATCGCCATTGTTCGCCCAGAAGCGTCTCAGCTCCTATAGATATAGATAATATATATATATATATATACATATACCATATATGGTATACCCTAAACCCTAAACCCTAAACCTTATAAACCCTAAACCTTATAAACCCTAAACCCTCAAGGCCAGGATAAATAGTAATGGTATGTGATTCATTACGAGTAGCTCGTACAATAATCCTGCAGTTCACAATCGCAATGCAAGGAACCAAAAGGATTCAAGCTGCAGCCCCTTTCAGCCTGCACCCGGTTTGGGAGGTCCAAACCGGGAAGCTCCAAGTCCCTCCAGCCTCTCCAGCCCAAGCCCCCCCTCCAGCCCTCCAGCCCCTGCCCCCTCTAGCCCCCAAGCCCTGCAGCCCCCTCCAGCCCGTGAATTTGCTCGATTTTGCACCCCCCTTCCAGCCCCAGCCCTCCAGGTCTGCACCCCTCCAGCCCTCCCTTCCAGCCCTTAGCCCCTCCAGCCCCTCCAGCCCCTCCAGCCCCTCCAGCCCCTCCACCCCCCGGCCTCCCCTCCAGATAACAAAAACGAGGTAAAAACAAAACCCGGCAAAACCCGGCAGAACCCGGCAAAAACCCATTCAATGGTCAAATTCTAATACATGCAAGACACGTCAGGGGTGCCGCTCAAGAGGCTGTGGAAAAGTTCATGGTTGCCGTACGTGTACAGCTGCGCAAAGATCTCATGCGGCAACAGGACGCCGATCCGCACAGTCTTCTGTCTAGACCCAGGAGGCAAGGGCACCTGACGAAAAAAAATAGTGGCATGGCGGGTTGTTAGCTGCAATGTATTCTGAGTGCCCTGCTCGCGGCACCTGCAGCCTTTAAGCTTGCAAGTTCGATATTACGAAAACTCGCCAATCTGACTTGCAAGTGGGTGCGTGACCAGCATGACATGCGATCAGGCAACTCGTACGGCTCGGGCAGGCAAGACCGCCAGCTTAATGTCAAACTCCACGCAGCGAACTCTCGCTCCAAGCCCCAGCCCTGCTTGGTTTCGAATCGGTCGGCTAATCTCAGAATATCATTCCTTGCCAGGGCCCGCCACAGGCACCCGCATGTATACACAAGCTCGCGTACTTGCATGGACTCACACGGCACAGCGCATGCATGGGAATAAATATCAGATAGAGCACGGAACCAAATAATGGGGAAGCTCTTTGATGGCCGCCAAGGTCTTTGCCAGCCGCGTCATAGATGCCTGCAGCGATAAACCCTAAACCCTATAATCCTCAAACCCTAAACCCTTTGAACCCTATAAACCCTAAAACCCTAAAACCCTAAAACCCTAAAACCCTAAACCCTAAACCCTAAACCCTATATTAAACCCTAGCATATATATATATATATACACATGTTAATTTGCACTTGCGTGTGTGTCCATATATATTATAAGGCCTCCCCCTTCAGG
>CAJNDS010001103.1:0-34581 GCA_905221605.1 Symbiodinium natans
CCGACCGAATTTACTTTCAGAGCCTGAGATTCTCGATCCTCCCAGCAGCTCTTTGGGCAAAGTTGACTCATAGAGGGCCTTTTCTGTCCTTTTTCGTCCTCCAAGACTTCTCCAGTTGCTGGGTCGTGTCGCCTTTCCATCCTTACCTCCCCCTTTGTAACCCCGGCGGTCTTTGAAAGACGATCTCGCAGCTCTGCAGGTCACAGCGGCTCCGTTCCCGATTTGCAAGGTCCGGCCTTCCATAGGTTAGACCGTTATTTGACAAGTCCCAGAAGGCCTTCATGACACCCAGAAATCACGAATCACCTTGCCTGATGAAAACATATTGCGCCTCAAACGTTCCTTCTGCAAGCTGCTCGCCAAGAAAAGCTCCTCGCAGGGTTTCATGCAGAAGTCGCCGGATGCCAGGAATGCCCGACCCATCTTGCGCATCCAGATCAACCTGTTCCAATGCCACCTATTTAGTGACCAGGGGTCCATACACAGTACGAAACAAAAGACCCGAACAATCTTCGCCAGAGCATAGAATCGATTCCCATAGCGATCTCCTCACGGTCGAAGTCCTCCGTCCACATCGGACAGCTACCAGTACCTCAACGAGGAGAAGGTACGACATGGAAGCCCGCCAAGGATCAGCTTCAGTTTTCCGGACAAGGCCACATCCAATGCCGCATAGGTGTCATCAGCCATGACAGCTTCCCATTGGGTCACTAAGATGACCGCCTCTTCCTTCTTGTCTCTTTTTGCAGTAGGCACTAGCCACTAGCTTATGCTGGCTTTCCCACAGAGGAGATGCCACCATTTGCGCTTCCTTCAAACCACGGCGGTTTCATGAATTCCACGGCAACTTCTTTCCATCTGGCTTCGCAGCGCACACATTCAGCCTTCGCAATCAGCTGAACTTCCAAGCCTCTCTCCGCCTCCAGACACCCGTTCACCACCACTGGTATTTCAACTCGACGAGGAGGGGTGATTCTGGGATCAGGTAACTCGGCATCCGATTTCCATGAGGCCATCGCCACGATTTGAGCCGTAGCTCTGACGGTGAGCAAGGTTCTACTCGGAGTCTGGTGCAAAAAGGCTTCGCCATCATCCAGAATCGAGTGCGAAGCCAAGTCTCATCCTCTGCGCCTCGATGCAGTGTCTTGCGAGTCCACCAGCGCCCGTTCCCTGGAGCATCGTCCAGCCGTCGCATCAGCCTGAAGAACTTCGACACCTCAAGCCTTAAGCATACAAGCAGAATCAAGCATACCAGGCATACCTTAGCCACCTCCTGGTAGAACTCTCTTGCTGCGATGACGCCGAGGACGATGCTGAGTCGAAGCTGGGCCGGCATCGTGTCGCCAGCAGATGCTCTCTGTCTTTGCCTTCCTCACGGACGCCTGTGTCCCCCACGCTTTGCACCAGCGACGCCATACTTGCTCCACACGCTTTGCACCAGCGACGCCATACTTGCTCCAGACACTCCGAGGTGCAGTGCTACTGTACATGATGGCCTTGCACTCCCACCCCCACCCCCACCCACCCACCCCCACCCACACCCACCCACACCCACCCCCTACACAATAAAGCGCCATTCATGCACGGCCATCGTTGGAGGGATCCAAGAGCACAGGAGTGACACCACAGCAGAAACAAGGAACTACTCGTTCCGCCTGCAACTCGCACTCCCCGGTCTCTCCATGCAGGACAAAGATGCGCCTACTGCCACTGGCAATCATAGCTGCGCGGGCCTTGCTGCTGGTGTTCTTTCTGTAGTTGAGACTTTGTGCAGCAAGGGCATCGCTGGTTCGTGCTGTTACCAAGGTGGCAGCACAAGAAGAGGCACCCGCAACTGCTGAGCAGAAGGCAGTTCCCCAGCACGACCTGACATGCCGTGACAGGCTTTCTGGTTCATTTAAATGATATCTTGGGGCTTTGACAAAGCCTGGAAGGTTTATGGAATGTTACCCGTTGTTCCGTCACAGTTTCGCAAACCTGACCGAGTGCACAGGCACCTCCACGAAGACCGATCCTCTCGACTGACATTTTCCATGAGACTGCAGAGCTCTTCTACGACGTGTATGCTGGGCACTTTTACATCTGTGGTCAGCTGTAGCACTTTGCAGCATATTGCTTGCTAGCCTTTGGTTGTTCTGTCAAGGACTCCTTGCACAGCAGGTTTTTGAAGGCGCATATCGACAAGTCTTGGGCTCGGTAGAAGCCAAGGTTGGCCCTGACTTCTAGCAGACTTAGATGACGAGTGACTATCTTTCATGACGTTTCCGACTCAAGGCATTCAGCAACGCTTTCTGCCAGCGTTGCAGAGATTTTGCCAGCAGATCCTGTTGTCGTTCGGCTCCCGGCAGTCGACACTCCCAACTCTCCAAAGGGATCAGAGGCGTAGCACGGGGGTAGGACGGCGTAGGGCGATTAGCAGCATGGGGTAACTGAGTGTGGTACAGGCAGACCTCTTATTCACAAGCCACAAGACAAGCCCGCCGTGCTTCCTAGACTCTAGACACTGCAGACCTCCGTCCCTGTAGGCATGGCTGGAGAACACCTTGTGATACCTTCGGTTCAGGTTGAGCCTGTCACGTGCAAGTGGGCGCGGTCTAGGTATGTAACTGGCTCCCGGGCGTCTTTCCGCGATATAGGGTTTGTAACAACGCCGTTCTGCTTGCGACAAGCCTCCGCGACAAGCCTTTGCACAAACCCCTTCTTGGAACTGGAACCTTCGGCACGCAGGCATCTAGACAGCGCGCGAAACAGCCGCGACAAACCCCGCGACATGCGCATGAAACAAGTGGGTGCGACATACGTATGTAACACAGGCAGGGGTCGGGACACCGCGACATACCCCTATTTAGAGCCACAGCCAAGTGTGACGAGGAAGCGTGCAAGACGCTCCAGTGCGATGCCAAGCAGGTCGGGACCTGAGTACCGTATGGGAAATCGGCTGGGCAGCATGGCTTTCGCAAGAGCCGCAGGTCAAAGATGCAACCAGGACTTCACAGGACGAACTTGATAATGATGCCCAGCGTGGCATGATGTCTCACAGCATCACAGCCAGCAAAACAAAGTTTGCTCGAAACATCTCGAAACAATTTCCAACAGGACTACGCCCTGCGGATGTGGGAGACTGCGAAGCTCAGGATGACTGAGATGGAGCTGTTCCATTCTTAGCCGGCCGAGTCAATACTACCCCCCTGGCCTCAAGATCATGCACCGGTGATCTCGCTCCCGAGAATAGTTCCTAGGCCATCCTTGAAGTGAGACGCTCATGTCAGCGCGTGTCCTGCCATCGTTTGCATGCTTGTGTTGATCTTGTGTTGGCAAGTTTGGCTGTCAAGCAACAGACTCTGTGCTAGCAGAGCCATGGCTGCACATCGCAGGGGCGGAGTGCTGTGGGCTGCTTTGCTGAGTGGACTGGCCTTCAATGCATACATTGTGAGGACGCGTGGCTTTCAAAGCCTGTCTCTACTCAACATGTGATGGTAGATGGTAAATGAAGCATATGTTGACTAGATTCTGTCATCTGCTCAAAGAGTTGCAGAGCAGACCACAGCCTTTGCAGCAGTTGCACAAGACAAGTCCTGACTTGCGTCAGACGCCCTGCCTTCTTGATGACGGAGACGCACCAAAAGCCTGTGCAATCCCGTCGCGGCTTCGCTTGGGCAGTTGGCGCTGGGCTGCTTTCGGAGCCATCTTGGGCAGAGGAAGCTCCGAAGAAGAAGAAGGAGCGCCCGCTACTCGGCTCGAACATCTTGCAGCCAAGTCCCGGGCACAGGCAAAATGCACTGTGCAGATGGGGCGACAAAAAGCCTCGGGGTCTGAGGCCTGAAAACTTGCTGGCCGATGGCTTTGCGTCCAAAGTACCGCCTCTCAACGGCCGGGGGGGGGGGCAAAGTGACATGCAGAGTTGTAAACGCTGTGTGACCGCCTCGGCCAAGCTCGTTGCAGGTGCTTGTCTACACGGAGTCGAGGTTGTTCTCAGGGTTGAGAGTGAGAATTTTGCAGAATTGTTCAGCACCACAAGTGCCCTTGGCATGCAGCCATCCCATCGAGTACGCCACAAACAACTTCTAGATTGCCGGGCTACGACGGGCAGGATGCGCGACAATCAACTCCTGAAGCCTGAACAGCCCAAAGCCTATGTTGTTCAGCCTGACCAATGTTCAGCCTGATTTCTCGTGCAAGGATTGGTGTGGAACCTTAAACCCCCCTTAAGAGATGGTGGTTACCCAAGGCTGAGAGCACTAAGCCTCAGTCCGCATCGGAACCTCTTACGATTGTGCTCCGCCCTGGTGCTAGGACACGATTGCGCGCAATGACATTTTCATTCAGTACGTCGCAATACACTAATACAGACTCCAGTCATCTCACGTTACCTCCATTCTGCGCAAACGAGAAGGGTGACCTGTTCGTGAATCCGACTGGCACCGCAGGCCGCTGGTCAATTGTATTCGGGAAGAAGATTGCCGGAAAGACCAGCTCCAAGCTTTTCTGTCTTACGATGCTACGAGCCACGATGATTGGTCGAGATTGTGTCCGTGTGTGTTTTTTAGAGATTCGTTCAAGCGAGGCTTGTTTGGCACTTCAAAGCAAGACGGTACGGACCATGCATTCAAGGGTGGTGAAGTGTGAAGTGCCAAGGCCAGTCTACAAGAAGGATGGTGAGCAGCCGGGGACCCCGGAGTTGTGCTCACCCGGCGTCACTTTCGAGCAGGGACGCATCTACGAGGCTGTTCCTGATGAGCAACGACTGCGGTGAGTTCCAAATAGACACGGTGGCAAAGGCACCATGCTATCTTCAGGAATGCACGAACTCGAAGGTTTGCCATCCAACGAAGAAGTGCATCGGAATTGACCGCCAATGAAGTAGGTTTTAGTCCAATTAACCAAGATTTTTGCTTTATCTCCACCTGAAGTTAGCTTCTGCTGCAATCTCGACTTCTGTGCTCTAATGTTGCAATCCTTCCCTCAGCATCATTCTGTTGCCAGTTATCGTTGACACAGTGAGTGTCAGCCGCCTGTTTGTGGCATTTATCATGTTGCATATGTTGCATGCTTGCGTCCGAAGCACCACGAAAACCTTGTGCGCCTTGGGAGGCATCTTGTGATGGCTCGATCGGCATCAAGAAGGTACACATGCAGACTGTTCGCTGCTTGCAACGTGCAGTAAAAGGAACTTAACATGCACTGGAGCAGAGCAGGTAAATGCAGCACATGTGCAGAATCGGCAGGGCTTTCTCCTACTGTATTTCGTGATCTTGCAATGTCTTGCATACACACTTCAGTGGAGTTGCTCGGATCCTTGAGCACCGGCACATGACTTCCAGGAGTCTGGCTGGCTTATCAATGGCAAGAGTGCCCCTGACTTCAAGGCCATGCGAGCAAACCTGCAGCAAGAGTATGCAAGAGTGTGGTACAGCAGACATCTTAACATATCCTACGTACTTCCTACGTAGCCCAGTCAGCTCGCACTGTGCCACGAGTGCGAAGAACAGGTCAGGCCAGAGACAAAGGAAGACTTCCAGAAGGTTGCCCTCATGAGCCAGGCAGCTCCCGTGTCTTGTTCCTATGAAGTCTGAACAAACACGTTTCTTCACGAGGGCCAGCTGGATTCCATTGTCAAAGCCGACATGGAGAAATTTGAGCAGCAGTCGTCTGTCTCGACGCCTCTTGGATTTATCTGGTTGAACGCTTCGAGGCATGCATAAAAATGTAACGGCTCGGTTAGGTTTCCGTGCTTAAACCTACGGTTCGGTGCACACAGTTCCGGTTGTTCAACCTCCGGACGGTTCGTAAACCAGGCAGCTCTTGGAACGGCTTCTTGCACTACGTCACTAGGGAGCTTTGGGTGAAACATCGTTAACCTACGCGGCTGCCGAGGGTCGACAACCGTCTCGTGTTATCTGCGCGCGTCTCTCCTACAAGGAATGGTCGGTCTCGTGGTCACCAGAAACTCTACGTTACATGGTTTGTTTCTTGCGATATCTGCCCTACATGGCTTGTTTCTTGTCCATTGTGATGTCGCGAAAGTTCTGGTGCTACCTCCCTCCATCTTCTTGTTCGGGTCAGGTCGGTTCAGCCTGTTGGTACATGATCGGCTTCGCCTCAAGTCCCACCTGCGGGTCATGCAAATTGGGCGATGAGCGTGCACAGAACAGTTCGGCAGCACGGCATTGACAGAGTCTCCCTCCTTCCCATTCCTTCCCTTTGGATACCGGCAGCCCAGTCGTGCCAGAAGGGTCCCCCCCCCCCCCCCGTAGCTGCGAAGTTAGGCACTGCGGGTTGCCAGATTATATGTTTGATTAGGAGGTCCGCGGAAGGCAGGCCACTCCAACTTCTATATGCATAATACTAGCGGCAGGCCTGTGACCTGCATCATGCATGAACCGAACGTCCAACTACGTCGCCCTTGACAGCAGTTGGTCAGCTGGCGTGCTGGCCGACACATTCTTGAGGTCATCGGCATAGCTTTGGAAAGCCTCTCTCGGAGCAGTACGCAATTCGGTAGCTTTGGGGATCTTTGCGGCTTGAAACCTCCAGGGACCAAACCGCACCGCAGGGGCGAGAGCGCAGTCCGAGAACGCAGTCCCGTTCCCAAAGCAAAACGATGCAAAGCGCCCCTTTCGAGCTGTTGGGGGTCTTGGAGCGGGCACGCAGGGGAGCAAGAAATCTGCACACTTGGGGCCTGAAACCTCTAAAAGCCACACTCGCAGGGGAGTGGGGCTACGCTACCGTAGAGTCCACATATTATTTAATTGTTTATTGGAATCGTTTTTCAGTTCGGTTTCTGAGGTTCCGGTTCGCGGTTCCCAAAAACATCCTAAAGCAACCTCGCCGTCCCAGCAGTTCCGCAGGTCCGCAGGATTCGTGTCCCGTTCGTGGTTCCAGTTCGGTTCCTATCCTTTTCATGTCTGACAAAGCATCTGGTAATTCGCTGCGGCAAGGTTCCGAGGAAGAATGGATGAAGATGATGAGGCGTGTCGCTGAACCACTGGGCAATGTCTTGCTCGGATGCGCTCAGTGCGCTCGCAGGGCTTATTTAGGCAGTGAGGTGGAATGAGGCGTTGTCGGCGTCAGGGCAGAATATGACAGGATTCCTGATGCATTTTTGGACCTGGAATACACTTCGGCTCGGACTGTGCAGGCTGAGCACACATGTGTTGCCATCTTAGGCATATAAACAGCAAGAAGCAAGAACAAAGAAGATCACGTCAGCAGTGATTCTGCAGAATGAACACGACCAAGGACATGTTAGCCGGGCAGACACATACGCTAGATTACGCTAGTCTTTCTGTGACCCGCCATGGACATCAAAGTGCTCTCCTCAATTGTTTTGTGTTTTCTTCATGGAGCATGCCGGCCTCACTTGGTGGAAGATACGGACTCGCAGAAAAGGGTGCAGCGTTGGAAGCTGCTTGCGCAATTGAATGTCCACACTACATTTAGTTGACAAACGTACAGTTTGATAAGAATGACGACCCCTTTACAATACAAGCTTGCGAAGTCAGGTGCTGGAGGTAGATGACCTCCCGGCAGTGTTCTCAGAACAAAGAGACCATGTCAAGATATGTCAGGTCATCCTTCTAAACGACAGAACGACAGGTGCACATGCTTTTCAGTGCGCGGGCATACACAGATTTGCAGCATGTGGTCATCAGTGTCTGAGGCCAACACCTTCTTGTCGCTGAGATACGGGGACACCCGAAAGCAGGCATGCTGACATGTGTCACTGAAGGGCTGCCTACGGCCAGGGCTGTTGGTTTTTGGGGATTTTGGGGGTCATGGTCAGGAGGCTTCCGATCACTGAACTGTATGTTCTCGATCCACAAAGGGTTGGGTCGTATGAGCATACTCCTGCGCTTGGACGAGTTTCTCCATGAGACTGCCTTGGGTGCCTGAGTGTTAATGTTGGGAACTTTTTGGGAACGACATGCATGAAATCCATTAAATGCCGCTTCAACACCTCCGTTGTGAGGAGTGATGAAGTGACAGAGTTTTCAACACCTTCATGAACCAATGAGTGACTCACAGGACTTACGGCAGAGACAGAAGCAGACCGAGGGAGAGAGAGAGAGAGAGATTTCCTTTCCTCCCTCGTGGGTTTCTGGGTGTGGTTCGTGGATTTGGGTGGATGGTCGGTCGTTGGGGGGAAAGGAAGGACATGAATAGGCGCCCTTTACCGATCACAACCTGTCCAGGCGAAACCGCTGGACCAATCCTCTCGAGTAAGAACCCTCACCTTCCCCTACCACCTTCCCCTACACTGCCAACCTGTAGTGCGGGGAGTTCGCATTTTCGAACACCATTCCCGGCCCGTAGTGGGGGAACTTTGTCCTACCTTCCCCAGCTACCAAAAGAACAGTTCACGTAAATCGGTAGACCTGGGGTAACCCAGTAGCGGCCCTCAGAATTGCACTTTTTTCCCCTACACTTCGTGGAGGAGCGGGAATTGGCGCGTGATAGTCGCGCGTTGACAAGCAGACTGGGGCGCGCGTCAGCGCGGAGCCTGCTCCATGCCCCAAAGAAAGAGAGAGAGAGAGAGAGAGAGAGATAGCGGGTCGCAGACTGGACCTTGGACTTGTGCGTCCCTCGGGGCAGTTCCCCTTTCGGGGCGGGCAAAGCATGCAGAGAGAGCGAGAGAGAGAGTGAGAGAGCACGAGGAGAAGAAGAAGAAGAAGAAGAAGAAGAAGAAGAAGAAGAAGAAGAAGAAGAAGAAGAAGAAGAAGAAGAAGAAGAAGAAGAAGAAGAAGAGCACGGGTAGACGAGCCCCGAGGTTCGGCCCTCGCACAATGAAAGAAAGAAAGGCAAGACACCGGGGGTCAAAGGCACGCAGGAGAGGAAGACACAAGATCCCGACATCAGGTACGCCAGGTGAGTGCCAGACGCAAGCTCACAACGAGTTTTCCAGAGTCGTTTGTGATTACAAGGTATTCGAAGCGAACCACACACAAGACAACCACGCAGAAAGGGGCTTGCCTTGTCTCAGGGGAGGGAATGCATGCAAGGGGCGTGGCTCGGAAAGGCCTAGGACCCTAGGAAAGGTCAGAAATCGCAAACAGCTTCCACCCACGAGCATTTGCCGAACAGCCTTGCAGGCACCATTCCGTGCTGGAGAGACCTTCGCGTTTGCGCCAAATGGGGCAAAGCAGCCAAAAGCCTTCACGGTGGATGTCTTCCAGAAGGTCGGCGGCCGGTCTGCCGCATATTGATGTTCGAACTGACATGAAATTGAATTTGAATTTTGAGTGTGAATTGAATCCAAAATGAGTTTGAATCTGAATTGAATTGAAGTGAGCCGTTGCACCCGGACCGGCCATGACTTGACTAAAGCAGGTGGCATCCTCACAGGTGAGCTTGGCAGGCATCTCTGCACTTGGTGGAAGCTTGACCAACGTGGAGAGCCTTGCCTAGCAACCTAGTATTTGTTTCCTATGCCTCTTGCTGCCTCTTTATGTGTATGGTAGGCATGCTCGGATTTGCTTAGATCAGATTCCAGGATTGAAACTCTGGACATTGGCTGTGCGCCGCTGAAAGCATCCTTTGAAGCTTCTCTACGGTCTTTTGACCAGGAGGAGCATCCTGCTTAACAAAAAACCACCAAACAAAGCAGCTTGGCGACTAGACTCTGTACCACTCCCACGTCGGAGATGCTAAGAAGATGCTCAGAAAGCATGTGCCTCACAATGCCCCAGAGTCAAATGATCTGTTGTGGCTTATTGCATTGATGTTAGGGAGCTGGCTCGTAGCTGGAAAGCTGATAGGTCTCAAAACGCGTGCCACCTTGGTCGCCTCTGCTGTAGGACATAGCCGGGTTAGGATTCCCCCCGCTCTCTCATGGGCGTCCCGAAAAGGTCCCTGAACGGGTCCCTAAGCGGCGAAGGGAAGAAGCGCCCCGTAGCAGTGACTAGCTCTTTCGGTGGCCAAGGTTGGCACCGTGAAAGTGCCGAAGCCCTAATTTCCGCAGAAGCCCTAAAAATATTCAAGCCCGAAAGCCCGAAAATGCCAAGAAAGCGCAAGCCCTGCAGACCCGTAGAGCCCTAATTCCGACCAAGCCGCGCAAGATTGGAACCTTAAATCCATAAAGGCCCTAACCCTGAAACCCTGTGGACCGAAACCCGAAATCCCACCTTTCTGGCACTTCTCCATGCTGCGAGTGAAGGGGATCCTTTACATCAGGTCCGGGTAGGGTGTTCTCGAGTCGGGAGCTGAGCCAAGCCTGGGGGCCTCAGCGAACTAAAGCCGCACGTCATACAACCCACATACGCAAAAATCGGCCGGAATCGGCCTCGCATAGCCTCCCAATCCACAAATTACAACGCACCACTCGGCCAGCAAAGTTGGTCATGTTGGTCACACCAGCCCTCCTCAGCTGTCATGTTTTCGGGATTTGTCGGCCAAAGTGCAGGCAGAGGGAGAGCAGCAGGCAGCAGCAGAAACCCCCCCAAATCGTGGCGTTGGCAGGAGAAGCCAGGAATTTCCCGTGGTCGAAATGCCGCGGAGCGCGCGAAGCAGTACATGGAGCAGAGTGGAGTGCAGCAGTTTCTACAGGTGCGGAGAAGTGCAAGCGGCATGCTGCTTTCAGACACCGACATGTAAGTACTGTAGCGGTCAGTAAGCCAGTTGTCAGCACATGGCGGAAGCCCCAGTCACAGGAGATGTTCACTCAGCTCCTCGAGCGCAAGCCGGAGGATTATCTAGGTTTTCTTGCCGATTTCATAGAGCAGAAACAGGAAGAAGCAGATCATGCTGAGCTGCAGAATGACATTGACTTCTCCTCGGAACCTGGCTTGGGAGAGGATGCCCTGCCAGGGTTCGCAGCCTTTCCATTACCAGATATCTCCAAGCACAACAGCATTGCCACGGAAGTGTTGCAGGCACAGCCCGAGCTCGAGCAACTTGCCAACCTCCGCACGTCCACCGGTGTGTCGTTGGCGCAGTGCATCAAGCCTGCAGTAGACTGCCCAGGCCATCCGATGGTCAAAGTGGCTGGCGCATTTGCTGGGGACGCGGAATGTTACAGCTTGTTCCAGCAATTCTTCGACCCTCTTGTTGCTGCTCTCAGCTGCGGCACCATTTGCAACGGCGCACCCCAGCCTTCGGATGGGGATGTCTCCAAGATCTCAGGTGCCCAAATAGACCCAACTGGCAGCTACGTTGTTTACACAGTCTTGGAGGCACGCCGGAATGTCGCAGGAATTCGCATGCCTGTTTGCTGCTCGAGGGAGGAGCGCCGGGAGGTTGAGAGGCTCTTGTCCTCCGCCCGCTTACGTGGCACATACCTCCCATTACGTGGCTCCAAGAGCGGCAAAGGAATGGCAGCATATCAGGAGGAACGGCTGCGGAAGGTTGGCATGTTGTTGACGGAGCCCGACTCCAAGTTGAAGCTGGCTGCAGGCTTCGGACGGCACTGGCCCGATGCACGCGGGGTTTTCGTTTGCGATGCCCCGGGGGTCTTCATTTGGTGCAATGAGGAAGACCATTACCGGTTCTTCGCTCGGCAGGAGGGCTCGGAGCTCAAAGAGCTTTACGAGCGCTTGGCAAGAGCCGTGTCTTCAGTTGCGGAGGCAGCCGCCTCTGCGAAACAAGAATTCGCAGCTTCCAAGCTTGGGTGGCTGACAACGTGCCCCTCACGTGTCGGGGCGGCCTTGCGGGTGACACTCACGTTGCGGATCCCATTGCTGGCGAAGGCCGTCGATCTTCCGGCGCTCTGCGAACGCTTGCATTTACGCTGCGACTCCAGCAGCTCCGCCATCTCCGGCAATTTGTGGCAGGTCCACAGTTTAAGCAGCCTTGGAGTGTCCGAAGTGGAGTTGATGAATGAAGTGATCCAGGGCTGCAGACTCCTTGTGGGACTGGAGCAGCGCTTGGAGCAGAACACGTGCATCGATTCCATCGAGGCTCTCCCGGAAGTCGCCGACCTTGCCGGCTACCCGAGCCACTTCGCTCTTGAGAGCTATGTGACACGTTTCTTGCTTCAGGGTCAGGGTATGGTAGTTTCCCCAAAATTGTTTTCAGCGCTTTTTGAGGTGCGTGGCTCCAAGTCAACTCCAAACAAAAAAAGTCGGTTCTTGCCTCATCTATCGCCCGTTGGAACTTTGTCTCCACGGTCCCGCTAGTCCCCGGTGGCCTCACGCAAGCTCGATGCTACGTTTTTTTTCTCTCCCGACTCCTTTCAAAGGGCACGGCCACTGTGCCACATGAACACAGCATGCGGGCCCGTGAACCTGACATGGGGTTTGCACACAACTTTTCATGATGCAGTCTTCTCGCTGTAGTGCGACTTGAAACCGTTTCTCAGGGTTGAGGGTTTTGGATGTCATGGGGGTTTGGGGTTTGAATGTTTGAGCTTTGAGGTTGTAGGGTTTCGGGACGGCATGCTTGCAGACCCTCGGTTAGTATATTTTAGGGTGAGCCAATTTTCGTGACTCCCGCATGGCTCCCTGGTTCCTGAACCGTCCACCACCACTTCCGAGTGCTTATGTAAAACACTATGCTTCACGATGCCGCGAATGCTCATGTCTGCCCACATCGGCACGGAGTGTGTTCATGCCGACTCATGCCCGCCAATTTTTTTAATGGTGCAAGCCTTCAGTCGTGCAAAATCTCCTTGCTTTCAATGTCGAGTTCGAGGTCCTCGGTCTCAAGTTCTTGTAGATCTTGCAAAGCCATTGCCTTCATTGATTGGTCTCGGTCAGTAAATAACTGCATATATATATACATATATACATCTACTTATTCATTTGATATTTTTTGTTCATTTAATTCTACATATGTAGGTGTCAAGCCTCCTGCTGTCGCTTCTTAGATAGAAAGGCAAGACGGCAGAGCAAGCCATGTTTATCTGACAGAGTTGTTTGGATGTGCCCATTTGGGCTTTGTCGAAGCGTGCATGCCAAACCGTAACAGCTTCGAAAGATTGTGAGGCTATCCCGCATTGGTTCAGCAACTTCATTGCATCATGCAACGATGATGGTAAGGCGCGTCGCTCTGTGCTGCACGCTTGCATTACCTCATCCCCGCCAACACCCACCCTCCTGCCCGCTTCCTATTGTAAAGCGAGGCAGGAGGGCAGCTTACAATGTCCAGTGCCTCATGTGGAGAGGGGAGGGGAGGCGGTTTACTCAGAGTCCGAAGATGGGATTTTTGCAAACGGTCCCCCTGGTCCCCTGTGTCCTCACGTAAGCTCGATGCAAGGTTGTTTTTCTCCCGACTCCTGTCAAAGGAGCACGGCCACTGTGCCGCAGAAACACAGTCAGAGTCCGATTATGGGATTTTTGCAATATTCTTCTGAGGCCTTCGCAGGGCCACAGTTGGCCCAGGTAGTTGGCGAGGGGTATGGCTTTGCAGCACATGTCATTCCATCTTGAGGAGCCGAAGGACTCCACAGTCTACAATTAGACTATGGTATACTCTGAGCCGGGATGCTGTATTTCTAAGTGGCCCGGTTGGGCACGTTCCTACTGCAATCAATGGTGTCGACATTCAAGTTCTTGCTTACAACTATGCGTGCAGGCACTCGGCATGCCCTGACTTCAAGTGATGCATGTGGCTTCAGTGCCATGGCAAATCCTAACGCAGTCAGAATGATTGGGATGGCAGTTCAATTCTTTCAAGCTCGCCACGGTCTCACAATATTTCACTCTTGCGAAGCACAGTCTCACCAACTTGTATGCGATCACACCTTCTGTCCGCAAAATTGCATTTTCCGTGCGACAGTGAGAGTTGCAGGAGAGCAGAGTGACTGAGACATGTTTGGTGTTCGGCCGCTGATGGTACTGGGGGCGGGGGGGGTGGAGGGGGGGGGAGCTTAAGCTGTGGCATCTTGTGGTATAATGTCGCATGATGTCGCATGTGTTTATCGACGGGGACCTGGTAGGCTTAAATACATGCTTCCACCCGTGTGGCCACCATGCGTACAAAGCGATACTCGCATGAAAGTGTGTGTGGCGACTTCTGTCCTCACTGCATGTACTGGGGGAGATGTTATTCCAAACCAGGTGATGTAGGGCAGAGGATCACATATGCAGGATCGTTCCGGCGGAACCCCGCTGAAGCTATGCCACCTTACGACTAGAGAGGGCGAGGCAGGCCAGGCCAAGGACAGGAAAGCGCGAGGTTGATGCAGAAAGCTGCCAGAAATCCAAAAACGAGTTGGATCCAGTTGAAGGCTTTTCCTCGACAGCTGATGGGAGGATCGAACTACCACGAATGGGTTTATGGACGGACGTCCGACAGGAGGACGACTTCTCCAAGCGCGGGGAGCAGCTCACCATCGCAAGCCCAAGCAAAAGAGATCAAGCGAAAGCACTGCGAAGGGTAGTCTTCGAAGTCTGCCTGCCCAAGAGCGCAAAGGGAAAATGTCCGGAACTGGACACAGGACACGGCACTCTGAGTAGCTGTTGGCAGGTGGTGGGGGACAGGCTCATGCAGAAGTTGGGAGCCTGTTGCTCAGTCCAGCAACGCCATTTCGTGTTGCAGTGCCTTGAAACAACGCAGTTAGACTTGCGAATGTTGGGGTTTTACACTCGAAAGTGCCTCTGCTATATGACGTTAGATGTTCTTGAGGCCAAGATCAGGGAGGGCATGTGAGTCGAGGCACCAGGCCTGGCGCTAGAGTGTTGCCAAGCGGAACCGTGAGAAGGCCGTGGTCTCCGCTGTATAGTAGATAAATGTTTCAATTCTCGGGCCTCGCCATGAAGCGCGTTCACAACCAAATACGGACTGCACAAGGCATGCGTCGGCATACGTAAATCATAGCAGAGCGCGAGGCCCTTTCCTCTGCTAGCTACGCCTCAAGGCGAATTTTCTCAGATGCCCACGCACCCGACTGATCGCTCCATATCGTTCCACACGTCTCAGCCCGTCTAAGATGCTGACGAGATCAAGACTGGTGTGAAGAAGGGCTCAACATATGCTGTGCACATTCGTGCCAAGGAAAAAGGGCCTTCTGTCTTAGTCAGGAGCCTGTAGCATGACAAAGGCCACTTTGTTCTGAGGCTGCTGACTCAGTACACACACTTCATCGTCGATGCATTTGAGAGCGTCGGCGCCCCAGGAAGTATCTGTCAGGCTTGCACACTCCATCTTGAGCACAAACCGCGAGCAGACTGTTCAACAGACCCACGCATGCAAGGCAATCTGCCCACCAAACCCCATCAAAAGCAGTCGTGATGTTGCAGTTGCAGGGCACACTCATTGTTTGTGATTCGACAATGCACCATTGAAGCGAACACAAAGCAAGTTCGCTTCCATGTTAGCCACGAGTTCCAGAGCTTGTCGCAATGAATGCAAACACGCACAACAGACATGCAGACATGGGAAGAGTAGATGCCAGGTGCTGCCAAAGTATACAGGTCTAATTGCAAGAGTCCTGAGCTCAGGGTGTTTCAAGCTGTTTTGGTCCGGGCGTTGCATGGCGTTGCGATGCATTGCGTCAAATCACGAAGCGTTCAGTATGTGTCTTGTACTGAAGCCAGCCGCTTGTCCTGGCAAACCGCCGAGACTCCTGGAAATCTCGTCCTTTTTGTGCTCTACATTGCAGCTGCAGTGTGCGCAGACTGGTTTACGGCAAGCAAGCCAGACCCTTCCGTGATACGGTGAAAGAGGGCCACGTCTCGCATGGTCGCAAGCCGCGTGCGAGGTACTCTCTGGTGAAGTTGGGACTCTTGGCATTCTGGATATCTTCGGCTCTTCTCTGTTGCATGTGGAGCGCTCAGCTTCATGATGAAGGAGCCCTTGCCTGCGTTGACCAGGATTCCCCGTGCGTCCTGGACGAGTTTTGTAGATGGCCTGTCATGGGTTGCATTCATCCTGTCTCCAGGTGTTGCTGCGGATGCCGTTGTTTTCGGAAGAAGTCCTCAACAGCCACAGAGCTGCAGATGGAACAGCCCAAAAAAGTGTATAGGCTCGCGAGCTTGCATGAGTCATCGATCTCTTGAGGAAGAGCCTTCGAAGAAGAATGGCAACAAGGCCTCCAAGGCGCATGATTCACAAGATGGCAAGTCAGCTGACAACGAACAGTTTGATGCTGTCCCCGAGCATAGGCGGCTGAAAAGGGCAAGGCAGCCACGGCGCCAGCGAACGCGACCAACAAGCGCGGCCCCCAACGGGTCCCTGATGGTCTCCGATGCGCCCGACAGAAATCCGTATAGGTCCATGTGAATCCATGTGAGTCCGTGGCAAAGGTCCGCCCAGAGCAAGAAGAAATGAGGTCCTGGAAGACTGCTCGCTGCAGTCATGCAGATCAGCAAGAAGCAGAGCTGCATTTCGCGCAGCTTCATCGTCGTTTTGCAGATGGCTCACTATGCTGCAGCGACAGCTGGCTGCAGTGTTGCAGCCATGGAGATGTGGCTACACAATCGCCACCGCTTCAGAAGCGGCATCGTAACTTCTTAGGCCGATCTCACCAAACTTTGTGAACAAACCTATTCTCAAAACAAAGGCGGAGGCTCATGCGTAACTAGTCTGGTGCTTTGCCAGTATGGTCTCGGTTCCACATCTCCCACTCTTGCTTGATATTACTTATCCCGTCGTAAACCGTAGAGACGAGCTGCATCTCGCATGGCCAAGAAAGCCATTGCTTGTTGTGGAGGCGGACGAAGCCCGTCTTAAGGCCACAGGCCCCAAACCTCGCATCACCGAAGCATGCGAACAAAGCGCAGAAGAGCGAGAGAGGGAGGGAGTGGGGAAGTGATTGAAGCAAACGAAGCTCAAGCTTCTTGACTTGTTCACATGGCCCTTTTTCTCGTTCGCAGTACGGCGCCTGGAACAACGGAGCCATGCCACTATCACAGGAGTGGCTGGTGCAAGAGGAGCACAGATTCAGATGCCTCCAGGATGCTTCGTGAAGCCTGGTGCGAGTGCGTGTGCGTATGGGTGTTTGTGTGTGTGTGTGTGAGAGAGCGTATGTGTGTGTACGTATGTACGTGTGTGTACGTGTGTGTACGTGTGTGTACGTGTGTGTACGTGTGTGTGTGTGTTTATGTGTGTGCTTGTTCTTGGTTAGTTGGTTGGATTGGGCTGGTCGATAGCCGGAAGTTGGTGACTAGGGATACGAATCGTTAACCGCCGATCATCCCATTTATCCGGCACGAAAGGCAGCCCAGCTGGCCCTGTGTGCGTAACCACTCGTACAACTGGATTGTGGGAGATTGGTGGGGCCGGGCCTCGCGGTTGACCGTGTTGGAGTGCCTTCCAGCGACCTGGGGACGGTTAGTGTGCACCTCTTTCTTGGCAGTGCCCTTTGGGGAAGGAGCCCATGGCAAGCCTTTTTGGTGAGCCCTCTGGGATGACTTCCATGGCCCGTCCAGATCGAGAGCGCCCGAACGGGCCGGACACACGACCCAGAACCAGCGAGGTTGTGCGAGACTTCATGGTGAGTGAGCTTGGTCCGCCCTTCGACGTATCCTGGTCCTGCTGCTGCTGTCACCATGGGCCCGGTGGTTTTCGGGGGTGGTGTGGTCTTGTGTGGTGTGACAAGTGTGGTGTATGCGTGGCACGGTGTATGCATGGAGTGGTGTTTGCGCGTTGTCGCAATTTACTATGTGTTGTGTTCCGCAGTGGTGATGTGCAGTGTGTGTGTGGTGTGCATGGTGTGGTGCGTTGTTGGGCATGTGTGTGGTGTGTGTATGGGGTGCGGTGTGATGTGAAGCATGTACGATGCATGCGTGGCCTGGTGCATGTGTGATGTAATTGTACGTGGTGCAGGTCGAACATGCACGAGTGATTACCATGTATCTGTCCATACATGAACCCCTTCTAGCAACGATGCAGAACCGTTAGTTAAGTTGAACAGCACGGTATATACGGTCCTCTTCCTTTCTCGAACGTGCGCGCAGTAATAGATTTGTCCACGCATGAAACTCCTCTAGCAGCGATGCAAAACCAGTTAGACACACAAAACCATAAATATAACAGCCAAGTATGGAACGCATCTAGCAACGATGCAAAAAACCATTCAGAAGCGTAAAATCACAAACATAGCAGCAAAGTATTTACGATCCTCTTCCTTTCTCGAACGTGCAACCATATATCTGGCCAGATACGAAACCTATCCAGCTACGATACAAAACCATTTGGACACATAAGACCACACATATAACAGCAAAGGATTTTACCGTCCTCTTCCTTTCTCGAACGTGCATGATCAGTTCTCAAGGATTTGTCCATACATGCAACCCATCAAGCAACGATACACAACCGCTTACTTAGACGCATCGAACCACAAATAGGACTGCCATAATTATACGCATGAAACCGCAAAGGTGACAGCGAAGTATTTGCAAGCCTCGTTCCTTTTTGCATGCTTGCCTATATATCTGTCCAGATATGAAGCCTATCTAGCAACAATGCAAAGCCATATGTTGCATGTGTATTTATATGTGCGTTGGTTGTGGCGAATGCGCGGTGTGGTGTATGCGTGTGTTTACAGTGTAAGTATATGTGGTGTGGTGAATGCGGGAATGCATGTTTCGGTGTTTTGCAGGGTGCGGGGTATGCTTGGTGTGATGTTTTGCGGTGTGCAGTGTACGCATTGTGCGGCGTACACGTGGTGCCCTGCATGCATGGCGCGCTGTATGCGTGGTAGGGTGAGTGTGTTGTGTAGTGTGCGCGTGGTGCGCTGGAGCGGTGTATTGTATGTGTTGCGCAGTGTGCGTGTGCAGACGTGTGCGGTGTATGTATTTGTTGTTTGCAACCGGTGTATGCGTGGTTTGGGATTTTATGCACGGTGTGGTGCATAGCGGCATAGCGGATGCGTGGCGCGTGCGTGGCGAGGGTGATGCCGTTGTGAAGAGCACGCGTGCTGCTGTGTGGCTGTGTGTCGGGTGCGGTGCATGCGTTGTGCAGCGCGCACGCGGTTCAGTGCAGGTTGTAGGGTGCATGGTAGGGTGCATGCGCTGTGTGGTGCATGATGGTGTATGCGTGATGCAGTGTATGTGTGGTGTATGTGTGGTGTATGTGTGGTGTATGTGTGGTGTATGAGTGGCGTATGTGTGGTGTATGTGTGGTGGTGTATGTGTGGTGGTGTATGTGTTGTGGTGTATGTGTGGCGGTGTATGTGTGGTGTATGTGTGGTGGTGTATGTGTGGTGTATGTGTGGTGGTGTATGTGTGGTGTTGTATGTGTGGTGGTGTATGTGTGGTGGTGTATGTGTGGTGGTGTATGTGTGGTGTTGTGGTATGTGTGGTTTAGTTTAACGAAGTATTTGTTTGCGAGCCTCGTTCTTTTTTGCATGCTTGCCATATATCTGTCCAGATATGAAGCCCATCTATTGCATGTGTATTTATATGTGCGTTGGTTGTGGCGAATGCACGGTGTGGTGTATGCGTGGTTTAGGGTTTAGGGTTTTTAGGGTTTAGGGTTTAGGGTTTTAGGGTTTAGGGATTAGGGTTTAGGGTTTAGGGTTTAGGGTTTTAGGGTTTTAGGGTTTTTTAGGGTTTAGGGTTTAGGGTTTTAGGGTTTTAGGGTTTTAGGTTTTAGGAGGGTTTAGGGTTTAGGGTTTTAGGGTTTTAGGGTTTTAGGGTTTTAGGGTTTTAGGGTTTTAGGGTTTTAGGGTTTTAGGGTTTTAAGGTTTTAGGGTTTTAGGGTTTTAGGGTTGAGGGTTTCGGGGTTTAGGGTTTAGGGTTTTTTAGGGTTTTTTAGGGTTTAGGGTTTTGGGTTTTTAGGGTTTAGGGTTTAGGGTTTTGGGTTTTTAGGGTTTAGGGTTTAGGGTTTTGGGTTTTTAGGGTTTTAGGGTTTTAGGGTTTAGGGAACCCTGGACCCTAAACCTTAAACCCTAAAAACCCTAAATCCTAAAAGCCTAAACCCTAAACCGTACACCTCAAACCCTAGACCCCAAACCCTAGGGTTTAGGGTGTTTAGGGGGTTTAGGGGGTTTAGGGGGTTTAGGGGGTTTAGGGTTTTTAGGGTTTAGGGTTTAGGGTTTTTTAGGGTTTAGGGTTTTTAGGGTTTTGGGTTTAGGGTTTAGGGTTTTGGGTTTAGGTTTAGGGTTTAGGGATTTTAGGGTTTTTAGGGTAGGGGTTTAGGGTAGGGGGTTTAGGGTTTAGGGTTTTAGGGTTTAGGGTTTAGGGGTTTAGGGTTTAGGGTTTAGGGTTTAGGGTTTAGGGTTTAGGGTTTAGGGTTTAGGGTTTAGGGTTTAGGGTTTAGGGTTTTAGGGTTTAGGGTGTCGCTTTAGTTGTATGTTGGTGCCGAAAAGAAAAAAGGCACCAACATACGCGCGGCCGGCTGTCGATCCCACCCCAAAAACCACCCAGACCTTAAATCACCTTTCAAGGCCGGGGCTCGCCAAACGTCAGGTTTGGACCCCCCAAACGTGCAGGTTTCCAGGTTTGGACCCCCAAAACGTGCAGGTTTCCAGGTTTGGACCCCCAAAACGTGCAGGTTTCCAGGTTTGGACCCCCAAAAACGTGCAGGTCTCCAGGTTTGGACCCCCAAAACGTGCAGGTTTCCAGGTTTGGACCCCCCAAAACGTGCAGGTTTCCAGGTTTGGACCCCCCAAAACGTGCAGGTTTCCAGGTTCAGACCCCCAAAACATGCAGGTTTCCAGGTTTGGACCCCCCAAAACGTGCAGGTTTCCAGGTTTGGACCCCCCAAAACGTGCAGGTTTCCAGGTTTGGACCCTCCAAAAGGTGCAGGTTGCCAGGTTTGGACCCCCAAAACGTGCAGGTTTCCAGGTTTGAACCCCCAAAACGTGCAGTTTCCAGGTTTGGACCCCCAAAACGTGCAGGTTTCCAGGTTTGGACCCCCCAAAACGTGCAGGTTTCCAGGTTTGGACCCCCCAAAACGTGCAGGTTTCCAGGTTTGGACCCCCAAAACGTGCAGGTTTCCAGGTTTGGACCCCCAAAACGTGCAGGTTTCCAGGTTTGGACCCCCCAAACGTGCAGGTTTCCAGGTTTGGACCCCCCAAAACGTGCAGGTTTCCAGGTTTGGACCCCCCAAAACGTGCAGGTTTCCAGGTTTGGACCCCCCAAAACGTGCAGGTTTCCAGGTTTGGACCCCCAAAATGTGCAGGTTTCCAGGTCTGGACCCCGAAAACGTGCAGGTTTCCAGGTTTGGACCCCCCAAACGTGCAGGTTTCCAGGTTTGGACCCCCAAAACGTGCAGGTTTCCAGGTTTGGACCCCCAAAACGTGCAGGTTTCCAGGTTTGGACCCCCAAAACGTGCAGGTTTGGACCCCCAAAACGTGCAGTTTCCAGGTTTGGACCCCCAAAACGTGCAGGTTTCCAGGTTTGGACCCCCAAAACGTGCAGGTTTCCAGGCTCAAAACGTGCAGGTTTCCAGGTTTGGGCTCCAAAACGTGCAGGTTTCCAGGTTTAAACCCCCCAAAACGTGCAGGTTTCCAGGTTTGGACCCCCAAAACGTGCAGGTTTCCAGGTTTGGACCCCCCAAAACGTGCAGGTTTCCAGGTTTGGACCCCCCAAAACGTGCAGGTTTCCAGGTTTGGACCCCCCAAAACGTGCAGGTTTCCAGGTTTGGAGCCCCCAAAACGTGCAGGTTTCCAGGTTTGGGCCCCCCAAAACGTGCAGGTTTCCAGGTTTGGACCCCCCAAAACGTGCAGGTTTCCAGGTTTGGACCCCCCAAAACGTGCAGGTTTCCAGGTTTGGACCCCCCAAAACATGCAGGTTTCCAGCTTTGGACCCCCAAAACGTGCAGGTTTCCAAGTTTGGACCCCCAAAACGCGCAGGTTTCCACTTTGGAACCCCCAAAACGTGCAGGTTTCCAGGTTTGGACCCCCAAAACGTGCAGGTTTCCAGGTTTGGACCCCCAAAACGTGCAGGTTTCCAGGTTTGGACCCCCAAAACGTGCAGGTTTCCGGTTTCCAGGTTTGGACCCCCAAAACGTGCAGGTTTCCAAAACGTGCAGGTTTCCAGGTTTGGACCCCCAAAACGTGCAGGTTTCCAGGTTTGGACCCCCAAAACGTGCAGGTTTCCAGGTTTGGACCCCCAAAACGTGCAGATTTCCCAAAACGTGCAGGTTTCCAGGTTTGGACCCCAAAAACGTGCAGGTTTGGACCCCCAAAACGTGGAGGTTTCCAGGTTTGGACCCCCAAAACGTGCAGGTTTCCAGGTCTGGACCCCCAAAACGTGCAGGTTTCCAGGTTTGGACCCCCAAAACGTGCAGGTTTCCAGGTTTGGACCCCCAAAACGTGCAGGTTTCCAGGTTTGGACCCCCAAAACGTGCAGGTTTCCAGGTTTGGACCCCCAAAACGTGCAGGTTTCCAGGTTTGGACCCCCCAAAACGTGCAGGTTTTCAGGTTTGGACCCCCCAAAACGTGCAGGTTTCCAGGTTTGGACCCCCCAAACGTGCAGGTTTCCAGGTTTGGACCCCCCAAAACGTGCAGGTTTCCAGGTTTGGACCCCCCAAAACGTGCAGGTTTCCAGGTTCGGACCCCCCAAAACGTGCAGGTCTCCAGGTTTGGACCCGCCAAAACGTGCAGGTTTCCAAGTTTGGACACCCAAAACGTGCAGGTTTCCAGGTTTGGACCCCCCAAACGTGCAGGTTTCCAGGTTTGGACCCCCCAAAACGTGCAGGTTTCCAGGTTTGGACCCCCGAAAACGTGCAGGTTTCCAGGTTTGGACCCCCAAAACGTGCAGGTTTCCAGGTTTGGACCCCCAAAACGTGCAGGTTTCCAGGTTTGGACCCCCCAAAACGTGCAGGTTTCCAGGTTTGGACCCCCCAAAAACGTGCAGGTTTCCAGGTTTGGACACCCAAAACGTGCAGGTTTCCAGGTTTGGACCCCCCAAACCCAAACGTTGAGTTTTGGGTTAGGGCTCCTCAGACAGGGTTTGGGGTTCTCTCTGTATCAGGACCAGGTCCGCAAGTGCAAGCGACCTTAACGTTTCGTGTCCTGTAAAGTAAGTTGTCTTTGTTGTGTCGTGTACACTCCACAACCTTTCCGCGATCCCTAGACAGGGATTTAGGGTTTAGGGTTTAGGGTTTAGGGTTTAGGGTTTAGGGTTTAGGGTTTAGGGTTTAGGGTTTAGGGTTTAGGATTTAGGGTTTAGGGTTTAGGGTTTAGGGTTTAGGGTTTAGGGTTTATAGAAATTGTATAGGGTTCAGGTCCCAATAAGTTTTGACCGAAAGTTTTGACCGAAAGTTTTGACCGAAAGTTTTGTTTTTTGGAACTATGTTTTAGTTTTGGAAGGGGGTCACCAAGAAAATACAAATCGACGCTACCGTTTCCGGGGGGCGCTGCCCCCCGAGCCCCCCGCCAGGACTCCTCGCCCTGGACCCCGCCAGCAATCCAGGTATATAGAAATTGTATAGGGTTCGGGGGTCGGAAAAAACCCCTTTAAAATGGCCACTGCTCTGGTCACCTGGGTTTCTTTTTTGGAACTTGCCTTAATAGAAATTGTATAGGGTTCAGGTCCCAATAAGTTTTGACCGAAAGTTTTGACCGAAAGTTTTTTGGAACCGAAGAGTTTTTTTGTTTTTTGGAACTATTTTTAGTTTTGGAAGGGGGTCACCATCAAATACAACTTCGACGCCACCGTTTCCTGGTGTGCGCTGCGCCCCCCGAGCCCCCCGCAGGGCGGACTCCTCGCCTGGACCCCCGCCAGCAAATCCAGGTATATTAGTAAAATTGTATAAGGGTTCGTGGTCGGAAAAAAACCCCTTTAAAATGGTCCACTGCTCTGGTCACCTGGGGTTCCTTTTTTGAACTTGCCTCTAAGAAATTGTATCAGGTTCCAGGTCCCAATAATTTTTACCGAAAGTTTTGACCGAGACAAGTTTTGACCGAAAGTTTTGTTGTTTTGGAACTATTTTTAGTTTTGGAAGGGGGGTCACCAAAAGAAAATACAATCGACGCCCCGTTTCCGTGTTGCCTGCCCCCCGAGCCCCCCGCCAGGACTCCTCGCCCTGGACCCCGACAGCAATCCAGGTTTATAGAAATTGTATAGGGTTCGGGGGTCGGAAAAAAACCCCTTTAAAATGGCCACTGCTCTGGTCACCTGGGTTCTTTTTTGGAACCTGCCTTAATAGAAATTGTATAGGGTTCAGGTCCCAATAAGTTTTGACCGAAAGTTTTGACCGAAAGTTTTGACCGAAAGTTTTGTTTTTTGAAACTATGTTTTTAGTTTTGGAAGGGGGTCGCCAAGAAAATACAAATCGACACCACCGTTTCCGGGGGCGCTGCCCCCCGAGCCCCCCGACAGGAAAAAAAAAAAAAAAAAAAAAAAAACAAACCACCCCTACCTCCTCGCCCTGGACCCCGCCAGCAATCCAGGTATATAGAAATTGTATAGGGTTCGGGGGTCGGAAAAAAACCCCTTTAAAATGGCCACTGCTCTAGTCACCTGGGTTTCTTTTTTGGAACTTGCCTTAATAGAAATTGTATAGGGTTCAGGTCCCAATAAGTTTTGACCGAAAGTTTTGACCGAAAGTTTTGACCGAAAGTTTTGTTTTTTGGAACTATGTTTTAGTTTTGGAAGGGGGTCACCAAGAAAATACACATCGACGCCACCGTTTCCGGGGGGCGCTGCCCCCCGAGCCCCCCGCCAGGACTCCTCGCCCTGGACCCCGCCAGCAATCCAGGTATATAGAAATTGTATAGGGTTCGGGGGTCGGAAAAAAACCCCTTTAAAATGGCCACTGCTCTGGTCACCTGGGTTTCTTTTTTGGAACTTGCCTTAATAGAAATTGTATAGGGTTCAGGTCCCAATAAGTTTTGACCGAAAGTTTTGACCGAAAGTTTTGACCGAAAGTTTTGTTTTTTGGAACAATGTTTTAGTTTTGGAAGGGGGTCACCAAGAAAATACAAATCGACGCCACCGTTTCCGGGGGGCGCTGCCCCCCGAGCCCCCCGCCAGGACTCCTCGCCCTGGACCCCGCCCGCAATCCAGGTATATAGAAATTGTATAGGGTTCGGGGGTCGGAAAAAAACCCCTTTAAAATGGCCACTGCTCTGGTCACCTGGGTTTCTTTTTTGGAACTTGCCTTAATAGAAATTGTATAGGGTTAAGGTCCCAATAAGTTTTGACCGAAAGTTTTGACCGAAAGTTTTGACCGAAAAGTTTGTTTTTGGAAACTATGTTTTAGTTTGGAAGGGGCACCAAGAAAAATACAGAATTCGACGCCAACCGTTTCGGGGGGCGCTGCCCCCGAGCCCCGCCAGGGACTCATCGAACTGGACCGACAGCAATCCAGGGTATATAGAAATGTAAGGTTTCGGGGGTCGGAAAAAAACCCCTTTTGAAAATGGCCACGCCTCTGGTCACTGGGTTCTTTTGGGAACTGCTCTTAATAGAAATTGTATAGGGTTCAGGTCCCAAAAGTTTTGACCGAAAGTTTTGGACGAAAGATTTTTGACCCGAAGTTTTTGTTTTTTTGGAATATGGGACGCTTAGTTTGGGAAGGGGTCACCAAGAAAATTACAAATCGACGCCACCGTTTCCGGGGCGCTGCCCCCCGAGGCCGACCCCGCCAGGACTTCCTCGCCCTGGACCCCGCCAGTAATCCAGGAGAATATAGAAATTGTATAGGGTTCGGGGGTCGGAAAAAAACCCCTTTAAAATGGCCACTGCTCTGGTCAACTGGGTTTCTTTTTTGGAACTTGCCTTAATAGAAATTGTATAGGGTTCAGGTCCCAATAAGTTTTGACCGAAAGTTTTGACCGAAAGTTTTGACCGAAAGTTTTGTTTTTTGGAACTATGTTTTAGGTTTGGAAGGGGGTCACCAAGAAAATACAAATCGACGCCACCGTTTCCGGGGGGCGCTGCCCCCCGAGCCCCCCGCCAGGACTCCTCGCCCTGGACCCCGCCAGCAATCCAGGTATATAGAAATTGTATATGGTTCGGGGGTCGGAAAAAAACCCCTTTAAAATGGCCACTGCTCTGGTCACCTGGGTTTCTTTTTTGGAACTTGCCTTAATAGAAATTGTATAGGGTTCAGGTCCCAATAAGTTTTGACCGAAACGTTTTGACCGAAAGTTTTGACCGAAAGTTTTGACCGAAAGTTTTGACCGAAAGTTTTGTTTTTTGGAAGTATGTTTTTAGTTTTGGAAGGGGGTCCCCAAGAAAATACAAATCGACGCCACCGTTTCGGGGGGCGCTGCCCCCCGAGCCCCCCGCCAGGACTCCTCGCCCTGGACCCCGCCAGCAATCCAGGTTTATAGAAATTGTATAGGGTTCGGGGGTCGGAAAAAAACCCCTTTAAAATGGCCACTGCTCTGGTCACCTGGGTTTCTTTTTTGGAACTTGCCTTAATAGAAATTGTATAGGGTTCAGGTCACAATAAGTTTTGACCGAAAGTTTTGACCGAAAGTTTTGACCGAAAGTTTTGTTTTTTGGAACTATGTTTTAGTTTTGGAAGGGGGTCACCAAGAAAATACAAATCAACGCCACCGTTTCCGGGGGGCGCTGCCCCCCGAGCCCCCCGCCAGGACTCCTCGCCCTGGACCCCGCCAGCAATCCAGGTTTATAGAAATTGTATAGGGTTCGGGGGTCGGAAAAAAACCGCTTTAAAATGGCCACTGCTCTGGTCACCTGGGTTCTTTTTTGGAACCTGCCTTAATAGAATTGTTATAGGGTTCATGGTCCCAATAAGTTTGACCGCACACAGTTTTGACCGAAAGTGTGACCGAAAGTTTGTTTTTTGGAACTATGTTTTAGTTTTGGAAGGGGGTCACCAAGAAAATACAAATCGACTCCACCGTTTCCGGGGGGCGCTGCCCCCCGAGCCCCCCGCCAGGACTCCTCGCCCTGGACCCCGCCAGCAATCCAGGTATATAGAAATTGTATAGGGTTCGGGGGTCGGAAAAAAACCCCTTTAAAATGGACACTGCTCTGGTCACCTGGGTTTCTTTTTTGGAACTTGCCTTAATAGAAATTGTATAGGGTTCAGGTCCCAATAAGTTTTGACCGAAAGTTTTGACCGAAAGTTTTGACCGAAAGTTTTGTTTTTTGGAACTATGTTTTAGTGTTGGAAGGGGGTCACCAAGAAAATACAAATCGACGCCACCGTTTCCGGGGGGCGCTGCCCCCAGAGCCCCCCGCCAGGACTCCTCGCCCTGGACCCCGCCAGCAATCCAGGTATATAGAAATTGTATAGGGTTCGGGGGTCGGAAAAAAACCCCTTTAAAATGGCCACTGCTCTGGTCACCTGGGTTTCTTTTTTGGAACTTGCCTTAATAGAAATTGTATAGGGTTCAGGTCCCAATAAGTTTTGACCGACAGTTTTGACCGAAAGTTTTGACCGAAAGTTTTGTTTTTTGGAACTATGTTTTAGTTTTGGAAGGGGGTCACCAAGAAAATACAAATCGACGCCACCGTTTCCGGGGGGCGCTGCCCCCCCGAGCCCCCCGCCAGGACTCCTCGCCCTGGACCCCGCCAGCAATCCAGGTATATAGAAATTGTATAGGGTTCGGGGGTCGGAAAAAAACCCCTTTAAAATGGCCACTGCTCTGGTCACCTGGGTTTCTTTTTTGGAACTTGCCTTAATAGAAATTGTATAGGGTTCAGGTCCCAATAAGTTTTGACCGAAAGTTTTGACCGAAAGTTTTGACCGAAAGTTTTGTTTTTTGGAACTATGTTTTAGTTTTGGAAGGGGGTCACCAAGAAATTACAAATCGACGCCACCGTTTCCGGGGGGCGCTGCCCCCCGAGCCCCCCGCCAGGACTCCTCGCCCTGGACCCCGCCAGCAATCCAGGTATATAGAAATTGTATAGGGTTCGGGAGTCGGAAAAAAACCCCTTTAAAATGGCCACTGCTCTGGTCACCTGGGTTTCTTTTTTGGAACTTGCCTTAATAGAAATTGTATAGGGTTCAGGTCCCAATAAGTTTTGACCGAAAGTTTTGACCGAAAGTTTTGACCGAAAGTTTTGTTTGTTGGAACTATGTTTTAGTTTTGGAAGGGGGTCACCAAGAAAATACAAATCGACGCCACCGTTTCCGGGGGGCGCTGCCCCCAGAGCCCCCCGCCAGGACTCCTCGCCCTGGACCCCGCCAGCAATCCAGGTATATAGAAATTGTATAGGGTTCGGGGGTCGGAAAAAAACCCCTTTAAAATGGCCACTGCTCTGGTCACCTGGGTTCTTTTTTGGAACCTGCCTTAATAGGAATTGTATAGGGTTCAGGTCCCAATAACGTTTTTTTTCACCGGGCAACCTCCAAAGAGGACAGCCGAGAAGTTTTGTTTTTTGGAATTATGTTTTTAGTTTTGGAAGGGGGTCCCCAAGAAAATACAAATTGACGCCACCGTTTCGGGGGGCGCTGCCCCCCGAGCCCCCCGCCAGGACTCCTCGCCCTGGACCCCGCCAGCAATCCAGGTATATAGAGATTGTATAGGGTTCGGGGGTCGGAAAAAAACCCCTTTAAAATGGCCACTGCTCTGGTCACCTGGGTTTCTTTTTTGGAACTTGCCTTAATAGAAATTGTATAGGGTTCAGGTCCCAATAAGTTTTGACCGAAAGTTTTGACCGAAAGTTTTTACCGAAAGTTTTGTTTTTTGGAACTATGTTTTAGTTTTGGAAGGGGGTCACCAAGAAAATACAAATCGACGCCACCGTTTCCGGGGGGCGCTGCCCCCCGAGCCCCCCGCCAGGACTCCTCGCCCTGGACCCCGCCAGCAATCCAGGTTTCTAGAAATTGTATAGGGTTCGGGGGTCGGAAAAAAACCCCTTTAAAATGGCCACTGCTCTGGTCACCTGGGTTTCTTTTTTGGAACTTGCCTTAATAGAAATTGTATAGGGTTCAGGTCCCAATAAGTTTTGACCGAAAGTTTTGACCGAAAGTTTTGACCGAAAGTTTTGTTTTTTGGAACGATGTTTTAGTTTTGGAAGGGGGTCACCAAGAAAATACAAATCGACGCCACCGTTTCCGGGGGGCGCTGCCCCCCGAGCCCCCCGCCAGGACTCCTCGCCCTGGACCCCGCCAGCAATCCAGGTTTATAGAAATTGTATAGGGTTCGGGGGTCGGAAAAAAACCCCTTTAAAATGGCCACTGCTCTGGTCACCTGGGTTCTTTTTGGAACCTGCCTTAATAGAAATTGTATAGGGTTCAGGTCCCAATAAGTTTTTTTTCACCGGGCGTCCCTCCAAAGAGGACAGCCGAGAAGTTTTGTTTTTTGGAACTATGTTTTTAGTTTCGGAAGGGGGTCCCCAAGAAAATACAAATTGACGCCACCGTTTCCGGGGGGCGCTGCCCCCCGAGCCCCCCGCCAGGACTCCTCGCCCTGGACCCCGCCAGCAATCCAGGTATATAGAAATTGTATAGGGTTCGTGGGTCGGAAAAAAACCCCTTTAAAATGGCCACTGCTCTGGTCACCTGGGTTTCTTTTTTGGAACTTGCCTTAATAGAAATTGTATAGGGTTCAGGTCCCAATAAGTTTTGACCGAAAGTTTTGACCGAAAGTTTTGACCGAAAGTTTTGTTTTTTGGAAATATGTTTTAGTTTTGGAAGGGGGTCACCAAGAAAATACAAATCGACGCCACCGTTTCCGGGGGGCGCTGCCCCCCGAGCCCCCCGCCAGGACTCCTCGCCCTGGACCCCGCCAGCAATCCAGGTTTATAGAAATTGTATAGGGTTCGGGGGTCGGAAAAAAACCCCTTTAAAATGGCCACTGCTCTGGTCACCTGGGTTTCTTTTTTGGAACCTGCCTTAATAGAAATTGTATAGGGTTCAGGTCCCAATAAGTTTTGACCGAAAGTTTTGACCGAAAGTTTTGTTTTTTGGAACTATGTTTTTAGTTTTGGAAGGGGGTCACCAAGAAAATACAAATCGACGCCACCGTTTCCGGGGGGCGCTGCCCCCCGAGCCCCCCGCCAGGACTCCTCGCCCTGGACCCCGCCAGCAATCCAGGTTTATAGAAATTGTATAGGGTTCGGGGGTCGGAAAAAAACCCCTTTAAAATGGCCACTGCTCTGGTCACCTGGGTTCTTTTTGGAACCTGCCTTAATAGAAATTGTATAGGGTTCAGGTCCCAATAAGTTTTTTTTCACCGGGCGTCCCTCCAAAGAGGACAGCCGAGAAGTTTTGTTTTTTGGAACTATGTTTTTAGTTTCGGAAGGGGGTCCCCAAGAAAATACAAATTGACGCCACCGTTTCCGGGGGGCGCTGCCCCCCGAGCCCCCCGCCAGGACTCCTCGCCCTGGACCCCGCCAGCAATCCAGGTATATAGAAATTGTATAGGGTTCGGGGGTCGGAAAAAACCCCTTTAAAATGGCCACTGCTCTGGTCACCTGGGTTTCTTTTTTGGAACTTGCCTTAATAGAAATTGTATAGGGTTCAGGTCCCAATAAGTTTTGACCGAAAGTTTTGACCGAAAGTTTTGACCGAAAGTTTTGTTTTTTGGAACTATGTTTTAGTTTTTGAAGGGGGTCACCAAGAAAATACAAATCGACGCCACCGTTTCCGGGGGGCGCTGCCCCCCGAGCCCCCCGCCAGGACTCCTCGCCCTGGACCCCGCCAGCAATCCAGGTATATAGAAATTGTATAGGGTTCGGGGGTCGGAAAAAAACCCCTTTAAAATGGCCACTGCTCTGGTCACCTGGGTTTCTTTTTGGAACTTGCCTTAATAGAAATTGTATAGGGTTCAGGTCCCAATAAGTTTTGACCGAAAGTTTTGACCGAAAGTTTTGACCGAAAGTTTTGTTTTTTGGAACTATGTTTTAGTTTTGGAAGGGGGTCACCAAGAAAATACAAATCGACGCCACCGTTTCCGGGGGGCGCTGCCCCCCCGAGCCCCCCGCCAGGACTCCTCGCCCTGGACCCCGCCAGCAATCCAGGTATATAGAAATTGTATAGGGTTCGGGGGTCGGAAAAAAACCCCTTTAAAATGGCCACTGCTCTGGTCACCTGGGTTTCTTTTTTGGAACTTGCCTTAATAGAAATTGTATAGGGTTCAGGTCCCAATAAGTTTTGACCGAAAGTTTTGACCGAAAGTTTTGACCGAAAGTTTTGTTTTTTGGAAATATGTTTTAGTTTTGGAAGGGGGTCACCAAGAAAATACAAATCGACGCCACCGTTTCCGGGGGGCGCTGCCCCCCGAGCCCCCCGCCAGGACTCCTCGCCCTGGACCCCGCCAGCAATCCAGGTATATAGAAATTGTATAGGGTTCGGGGGTCGGAAAAAAACCCCTTTAAAATGGCCACTGCTCTGGTCACCTGGGTTCTTTTGGAACTTGGACTTAATAGAAATGTATAGGGTTCAGGTCCCAAAAGTTTTGACGAAAGTTGTGACCGAATAGTTTTGACCGAAAGTTTTTGTTTTTTGGAAAAACTATGTTTTAGTTTTGGAAGGGGTCACCAAGAAAAATACAAGCGACGCCACGTTTCCGGGGGCGCTGCCCCCCGAGCCCCCCGCCAGGACTCCTCGCCCTGGACCCCGCCAGCAATCCAGGTATATAGAAAGTGTATAGGGTTCGGGGGTCGGAAAAAAACCCCTTTAAAATGGCCACTGCTCTGGTCACCTGGGTTTCTTTTTTGGAACTTGCCTTAATAGAAATTGTATAGGGTTCAGGTTCCAATAAGTTTTGACCGAAAGTTTTGACCGAAAGTTTTGACCGAAAGTTTTGTTTTTTGGAACTATGTTTTAGTTTTGGAAGGGGGTCACCAAGAAAATACAAATCGACGCCACCGTTTCCGGGGGGCGCTGCCCCCCGAGCCCCCCGCCAGGACTCCTCGCTCTGGACCCCGCCAGCAATCCAGGTATATAGAAATTGTATAGGGTTCGGGGGTCGGAAAAAAACCCCTTTAAAATGGCCACTGCTCTGGTCACCTGGGTTTCTTTTTTGGAACTTGCCTTAATAGAAATTGTATAGGGTTCAGGTCCCAATAAGTCTTGACCGAAAGTTTTGACCGAAAGTTTTGACCGAAAGTTTTGTTTTTTGGAACTATGTTTTAGTTTTGGAAGGGGGTCACCAAGAAAATACAAATCGACGCCACCGTTTCCGGGGGGCGCGGCCCCCCGAGCCCCCCGCCAGGACTCCTCGCCCTGGACCCCGCCAGCAATCCAGGTATATAGAAATTGTATAGGGTTCGGGGGTCGGAAAAAAACCCCTTTAAAATGGCCACTGCTCTGGTCACCTGGGTTTCTTTTTTGGAACTTGCCTTAATAGAAATTGTATAGGGTTCAGGTCCCAATAAGTTTTGACCGAAAGTTTTGACCGAAAGTTTTGACCGAAAGTTTTGTTTTTTGGAAATATGTTTTAGTTTTGGAAGGGGGTCACCAAGAAAATACAAATCGACGCCACCGTTTCCGGGGGGCGCTGCCCCCCGAGCCCCCCGCCAGGACTCCTCGCCCTGGACCCCGCCAGCAATCCAGGTTTATAGAAATTGTATAGGGTTCGGGGGTCGGAAAAAAACCCTCTTAAAACAGGGGGTGCTCTCGACACCTTTTTTTGGAACTGCCTTAATAGAAATTGTATAGGGTTCAGGTCCCAATAAGTTTTTTTTCACCGGGCGTCCCTCCAAAGAGGACAGCCGAGAAGTTTTGTTTTTTGGAACTATGTTTTTAGTTTTGGAAGGGGGTCCCCAAGAAAATACAAATTGACGCCACCGTTTCCGGGGGGCGCTGCCCCCCGAGCCCCCCGCCAGGACTCCTCGCCCTGGACCCCGCCAGCAATCCAGGTATATAGAAATTGTATAGGGTTCGGGGGTCGGAAAAAAACCCCTTTAAAATGGCCACTGCTCTGGTCACCTGGGTTTCTTTTTTGGAACTTGCCTTAATAGAAATTGTATAGGGTTCAGGTCCCAAGAAGTTTTGACCGAAAGTTTTGACCGAAAGTTTTGACCGAAAGTTTTGTTTTTTGGAACTATGTTTTAGTTTTGGAAGGGGGTCACCAAGAAAATACAAATCGACGCCACCGTTTCCGGGGGGCGCTGCCCCCCGAGCCCCCCGCCAGGACTCCTCGCCCTTGACCCCGCCAGCAATCCAGGTATATAGAAATTGTATAGGGTTCGGGGGTCGGAAAAAAACCCCTTTAAAATGGCCACTGCTCTGGTCACCTGGGTTTCTTTTTTGGAACTTGCCTTAATAGAAATGGTATAGGGTTCAGGTCCCAATAAGTTTTGACCGAAAGTTTTGACCGAAAGTTTTGACCGAAAGTTTTGTTTTTTGGAACTATGTTTTAGTTTTGGAAGGGGGTCACCAAGAAAATACAAATCGACGCCACCGTTTCCGGGGGGGGCTGCCCCCCGAGCCCCCCGCCAGGACTCCTCGCCCTGGACCCCGCCAGCAATCCAGGTATATAGAAATTGTATAGGGTTCGGGGGTCGGAAAAAAACCCCTTTAAAATGGCCACTGCTCTGGTCACCTGGGTTTCTTTTTTGGAACTTGCCTTAATAGAAATTGTATAGGGTTCAGGTCCCAATAAGTTTTGACCGAAAGTTTTGACCGAAAGTTTTGTTTTTTGGAACTATGTTTTAGTTTTGGAAGGGGGTCACCAAGAAAATACAAATCGACGCCACCGTTTCCGGGGGGCGCTGCCCCCGAGCCCCCCGCCAGGACTCCTCGCCCTGGACCCCGCCAGCAATCCAGGTATATAGAAATTGTATAGGGTTCGGGGGTCGGAAAAAAACCCCTTTAAAATGGCCACTGCTCTGGTCACCTGGGTTTCTTTTTTGGAACTTGCCTTAATAGAAATTGTATAGGGTTAAGGTTTGACCGAAAGTTTTGACCGAAAGTTTTGACCGAAAGTTTTGTTTTTTGGAACTATGTTTTAGTTTTGGAAGGGGGTCACCAAGAAAATACAAATCGACGCCACCGTTTCCGGGGGGCGCTGCCCCCCGAGCCCCCCGCCAGGACTCCTCCCCCTGGACCCCGCCAGCAATCCAGGTATATAGAAATGTAGAGGTTCGGGGGTCGGAAAAAAAAAAACACACCCCTTTAAAATGGCCACTGCTCGGGTCACCTGGTTTTCTTTTTTTGGAACTGCTTAATAAAATTGTATAGGTTTCAGCCAATAAGTTTTGACCGAAATTTTTGACCGCAAGTTTTGTTTTTTGGAACTATGTTTTAGTTTTGGAAGGGGGTCACCAAGAAAATACAAATCGACGCCACCGTTTCCGGGGGGCGCTGCCCACCGAGCCCCCCGCCAGGACTCCTCGCCCTGGACCCCGCCAGCAATCCAGGTATATAGAAATTGTATAGGGTTCGGGGGTCGGAAAAAAACCCCTTTAAAATGGCCACTGCTCTGGTCACCTGGGTTTCTTTTTTTGAACTTGCCTTAATAGAAATTGTATAGGGTTCAGGTCCCAATAAGTTTTGACCGAAAGTTTTGACCGAAAGTTTTGACCGAAAGTTTTGTTTTTTGGAACTATGTTTTAGTTTTGGAAGGGGGTCACCAAGAAAATACAAATCGACGCCACCGTTTCCGGGGGGGCGCTGCCCCCCGAGCCCCCCGCCAGGACTCCTCGCCCTGGACCCCGCCAGCAATCCAGGTATATAGAAATTGTATAGGGTTCGGGGGTCGGAAAAAAACCCCTTTAAAATGGCCACTGCTCTGGTCACCTGGGTTTCTTTTTTGGAACGTGCCTTAATAGAAATTGTATAGGGTTCAGGTCCCAATAAGTTTTGACCGAAAGTTTTGACCGAAAGTTTTGACCGAAAGTTTTGTTTTTTGGAACTATGTTTTAGTTTTGGAAGGGGGTC
>CAJNDS010001104.1:0-34566 GCA_905221605.1 Symbiodinium natans
CCGAAGAAAAGTTGGCAGACATAGAAATCACGTGGGGTCCCATGGCTTCACCACTCCTCCGCTGCCCGTCACTGCATCACTTTCTCTCTCTCCGTCGTCCTCGCTTCCTCACTCTTTCTCTCACTCTCACTCTCACTCTCACTCTCACTTTCACTCTCACTTTCACTCTCACTCTCACTTTCACTCTCACTTTCACTCTCACTCTCACTTTCATTCTCACTCTCACTCTCACTCTCGCTCTCGCTCTCGCTCTCACTCTCATCCTCACACACTCACAGACACTCTGTCACTCTCTCACACGCAAGCACTTGCTGCTCCAAAACATACGTCTGTTTGGCTCTGGCAAAGACCAGGGTCGATGGTGCTATAAATTCAAAATGCTGTATAGACAGGTCTGACCCATCAACGGCACGTTAACTGCCGCAAGAACTGAGATTGGAGACAGCGCCAAAATATGTCCAAGCATGCGCGAATGCACTTGTGGCATCCGTTCACCAGCCCCACAACCTGACCATTGTTAGAACCCCAATGAGGGTGCTCGGCAACAGCTGATTCGCTAGGAGCACAAGCCGTTCCTGTACAGTAGGTATCCTCGCTGTTCAAAGCCCAAGCCTGCCAAAAGCTTTCATTCTGCAATGTCCAGCAGACGACTCTGCGCAACAGCAGAAAACGTTGAGCCACGTTGGTCAACTTCCCGAGCTTGAAGGGCACCGACAAAGACCTGCAGCTCAACTGGCGGACCAGCAGAATTGCCAGGACGAAGCCCAAGTTCCGGGGAAGTCGGGCGACCCCGCTTTCAGGGCCGCAAAACACAAGCAATTCTGGCTTCGCGAGGACGGGCCTCCACAGTTGCAGTTCTGCCTCACTGCAGCATTACAAAGACGAGTGTGCAGCTGCTTCGGACAAGCTCCCGTGCGCTCAGCGCGACGCTGCCCAAAGAGATCCGGTTGCTTGAGCCCACAGGCTCAAATTCGGTGCCAAAAAATGGGGCCGTCTCGCGGTCCCAAAAAGTGCCGCGAAATGGACCAGCTCCCGCAGCACAATTTGGAACTGAATTGGAGGCGTGAAACCGCGACCCCAAAATTGGGGCCGTTTGGCGACCCCAGTTTTGGGGTCGCGAATTCTTCTATTTTTGGGCTCAATCCCGCGCTTTCCAGACTGCTACACTCAGGCGACTCTGGCCCACAGACAAGCACTTAACGTGGAAAGATCAATTACTGAGAACCACGACCTCCGAGGGCAGCTTTCTTGTGGAAGCGATCAACATGAAAGAAACGTGCACAGGGGAGGCCCACACACGCGAAGCCAGAATTGCCTAGATTTTTCGACCCCAGATTTGGAGTCGCGTAAACTGGCAAACATGTGTACAGTACAGGAACGACTTGGTCTCCTAGGACTTGCTGAAAATCAAGCCCCAAAAATCAATCTCGAAACCAAACAAGTTGGCCTGATGTGGCCTCAAACCCACACGGTCTTGCTTTGTTGCGACACGTTTGTGGCCTGTTGTGGCCTGACGTGGCCTGAAAACCACACGTTTGTGACGTGGCCTCAAAAACACACGTTTGTGGCCTGTTGTGGCCTGATGTGGCCTCAAAAACACACGTTTGTGGCCTGTTGTGGCCTTGTTGTGGCCTCACGGCGTATTTTTCCCCGGAAAAATGCATTTGTGGCCATGGGGACTCGGGACCCTATAATACTATTGAAAGGGTCCCCACGCACAGCAGACGTAGGGTAATGAGGCCAGATCCGAAGACCGACCAGAATTTTAATCCAGGTTTTTCCCAAGTCGCTTATCTTCTAAACTGAACATTGTTACAAGTGTTCAAAGACGACCTATGCTCTGTTAGGCGCCGAAGAAAAGTTGGCAGACATAGAAATCACGTGGGGTCCCATGGCTTCACCACTCCTCCGCTGCCCGTCACTGCATCACTTTCTCTCACTCCGTCGTCCTCGCTTCCTCACTCTTTCTCTCACTCTCACTCTCACTCTCACTTTCACTCTCACTTTCACTCTCACTCTCACTTTCACTCTCACTTTCACTCTCACTCTCACTTTCATTCTCACTCTCACTCTCACTCTCGCTCTCGCTCTCGCTCTCACTCTCATCTCTCATCCTCACACACTCACAGACACTCTGTCACTCTCTCACACGCAAGCACTTGCTGCTCCAAAACATACGTCTGTTTGGCTCTGGCAAAGACCAGGGTCGATGGTGCTATAAATTCAAAATGCTGTATAGACAGGTCTGACCCATCAACGGCACGTTAACTGCCGCAAGAACTGAGATTGGAGACAGCGCCAAAATATGTCCAAGCATGCGCGAATGCACTTGTGGCATCCGTTCACCAGCCCCACAACCTGACCATTGTTAGAACCCCAATGAGGGTGCTCGGCAACAGCTGATTCGCTAGGAGCACAAGCCGTTCCTGTACAGTAGGTATCCTCGCTGTTCAAAGCCCAAGCCTGCCAAAAGCTTTCATTCTGCAATGTCCAGCAGACGACTCTGCGCAACAGCAGAAAACGTTGAGCCACGTTGGTCAACTTCCCGAGCTTGAAGGGCGCCTCCTATCCACAGAAAACACCGACAAAGACCTGCAGCTCAACTGGCGGACCAGCAGAATTGCCAGGACGAAGCCCAAGTTCCGGGGAAGTCGGGCGACCCCGCTTTCAGGGCCGCAAAACACAAGCAATTCTGGCTTCGCGAGGACGGGCCTCCACAGTTGCAGTTCTGCCTCACTGCAGCATTACAAAGACGAGTGTGCAGCTGCTTCGGACAAGCCCCCGTGCGCTCAGCGCGACGCTGCCCAAAGTGACTAGAACAAGGGCAGGTGCGCAGCCAACGAGATCCGGTTGCTTGAGCCCACAGGCTCAAATTCGGTGCCAAAAAATGGGGCCGTCTCGCGGTCCCAAAAATGGTGCCGCGAAATGGACCCAGCTCCCGCAGCACAATTTGAACTGAATTGGTGAAACCGCGACCCCAAAATTGGGGCCGTTTGGCGACCCCAGTTTTGGGGTCGCGAATTCTTCTATTTTTGGGCTCAATCCCGCGCTTTCCAGACTGCTACACTCAGGCGACTCTGGCCCACAGACAAGCACTTAACGTGGAAAGATCAATTACTGAGAACCACGACCTCCGAGGGCAGCTTTCTTGTGGAAGCGATCAACATGAAAGAAACGTGCACAGGGGAGGCCCACACACGCGAAGCCAGAATTGCCTAGATTTTTCGACCCCAGATTTGGAGTCGCGTAAACTGGCAAACATGTGTACAGTACAGGAACGACTTGGTCTCCTAGGACTTGCTGAAAATCAAGCCCCAAAAAACAATCTCGAAACCAAACAAGTTGGCCTGATGTGGCCTCAAACCCACACGGTCTTGCTTTGTTGCGACACGTTTGTGGCCTGTTGTGGCCTGACGTGGCCTGAAAACCACACGTTTGTGGCCTGTTGTGGCCTGACGTGGCCTCAAAAACACACGTTTGTGGCTGATGTGGCCTCAAAAACACACGTTTGTGGCCTGTTGTGGCCTTGTTGTGGCCTCACGGCGTATTTTTCCCCGGAAAAATGCATTTGTGGCCATGGGGACTCGGGACCCTATAATACTATTGAAAGGGTCCCCACGCACAGCAGACGTAGGGTAATGAGGCCAGATCCGAAGACCGACCAGAATTTTAATCCAGGTTTTTTCCCAAGTCGCTTATCTTCTAAACTGAACATTGTTACAAGTGTTCAAAGACGACCTATGCTCTGTTAGGCGCCGAAGAAAAGTTGGCAGACATAGAAATCACGTGGGGTCCCATGGCTTCACCACTCCTCCGCTGCCCGTCACTGCATCACTCAGGTCGAAGGATGCGGTCTGCCAGCGGCGGTTCGCGCTAGAATCAGCTCGGTAGAAGCCTCCCTGACAATGTGCCCGGCCCTAGCTCACTTGCACATGCCACATACTGCTGCGCTGACCGCTCTGCATGTGGGCCTCGCCGCGGGGAGAGCTGGCGAGTGCAAACTGTGCGTTACGGGTTTCTCTGCTGGGTCGTATACGGGCGCTGCTGTGGCTATCGCTTGGCATGAGCGCCAAAAGCTTCCTGACTGCAAGGGCGATTTTGTCCACATCAAGGCACGTTTGGGCGGCATTGCCATGCCACGGGCCATGCTGCAATATATCCTGGGTTCGGAATTGCGGCACGCTGTTAGTCTTGTCCATCATGAGAGCGACCAGCTTTGTATCTTCCGGCCCAGCCAGGCAGCAAGGATGCAAGCGATTGGCGCGGGAGCGCGTCTCTACTACTTCACTGGACCTGAGTCACTTGGCAGTGGTGGACACTCTTATGGTCACTTTGTCCAAAGTGAAGAGCTATTCCAGCTCACGCCGGGGGATTATGTGCATAAGGAATTGACTAAAAAGATTTGTGGCCTGGCCGACCCCCGGATGGATCGCACAGTGCGGGCAGGTTTGATGGGGGTTGCGTGTGGCTCTGTCCAGCTTTCGGATAAGTCTAAAACTTTCATCAACTCCGTGCTGGGACGGCAAATCAAACGCCCCGATCTGGAGGCTTTTCTCCGGATACCTTCCGCTGAGAACCGGAGCATTGCCAGTCTCCGTGCTGACTGTGCCCAAGTCCTCCTGACGGATGCCAAGCCGCATCTGGCTGATTTGCCGCCCCCGTATCATGAACTTGGTCCCACGATGAAGCTTGTTTTGGGTATGTGGCTCCCCCACCTGTCGTTAGAACGCCTGGTTGACATGCTGGGTTATCAGTTTTTAGCCATGGCCTCGGAAGCAGAAATCGAGGAGGAGCCCTCGGAACAGTATCACTACCCAGAGCAAGCTGCGGTCAAGCGGGCCGCCACCCCTGTGGCGATAAAGCCCGGCACGCATACGTGGCCAATCTGCCTTCTCCATCGAGTTTACCCACGAGCGTCGGTCATGCTCCTTACACCGGAGTTGGCGGATGTCCCTGACTGGGCTACAAAGTGGTTTGCTGTTGCTGGTAAAGTGCCGGCCAAGGGCACTGCTTTGCTGGTTACCTTGAGAGAAGACAAGGGAGATGTGGCCTACCCAGGCATGTTTATCGAGCTCCTTGCCCCGAAGAAGCTTTCCACCGGCCCTGGCGAAAGTAAGGCCATGCAGCCAGTCAATATAACCATTGCCCTGCTCTTGACTGATGAACAGCACAACCAATTCGCGCAACGACCCTCATTGCCGAAAGTCAGCCAGCTTGAAGTTCTGCCCGGAGGAGCCTCTACCCCGCTTTGGGATGCCCTGTTACACATGCCTAGGGAAAGGCAACATGTTGCATTGGGCGTTCCGCTAGAAGACTCGCCTCTTGATGCCATCAGGCAGCCACATTGGTTGCCGGGCTTTCTCACGGATCTAGCGCTTGTCCTCATTATCGGGCTGGTGGTGAGAGGGAACTGGCACGACACATGGGCACAGCTCATTCACCCGGAGGTCTGCCAAGTCTTCAGAGGCAAGCACGCAACGCAAGCTACGCAGGCATCGCCTACTGCGGGTCCGGGGGCTTCCAACACCTTGCAAAGCATCCTTAACCTTTGGCTTGCGGAGGAACAAACCTATCGCAAAGAATGGACGCCGACGCTGCTGAGTGGCGTGTTATAGCCACGCTGCCTGACTCTCCGCTGCCCGGCCAGGAGGACGCCCGGACTCCTGCGCTGTGGCATGCGGAGCGTCTACGCATGTCCCAGGACTCGTTGAGTAACGAGCACGATCCGAGGACTCGCGCCAGCATCTTTGCGCTCGCAGTTGGTCCCGCCTTCCTTACGTGCCTATGTGATACCTTTTGGGGGGCGGATGGACACCTGGCAGCGCTGCTGGGAGCGTGCTCGTACGGCCTGGCCGCTAATCGTACTTCTGTATTCATAACGGGGGCGCCTGGCAGCGGGAAGACACGATCCTGCGCGTTTTTAGGAGTTCTTCTTGCGTGCCTGACGAACCGGCTCACCCTGTACACCGCTCATGGCAATGAATCGGTTCGTGCCTATGTCGAGGCGGTTGATAGGCTCACGACTGCTAGCAATGAATTTGTTCGCAGCCGCATCGTTCGCATACCGGGTAACAAGGAGAAGGACACACATAAGCTCCCCTTTGATGTGCACGATTTGTACCGGGGGCTACTTGTAGCCACGACGCATGGTACGATTGTGGCAAGGCTTAGCTTTCCCTACTCGCAGCTCATTAACCGTCTAAAGGATGTTGAGTTGCTCCTCCGAGATGAAGCCCAGCAATTGGGCACACCGGGTTCCAACACCATCCTGGCGCACATCAAGCATGCACTCGATGTCATGATTGGCGACCACAGACAGCCCGCTGGAGGATCGCGGCCCAATTACCACTTCGTCACGGAGTTGTTGGAGCAAAAGATTTGTGGTCTCAATGCGGTCCCTGCCGACCTCCACACGCCAGCCACCTTGCCTGCTGCCCTTTTGCGGCAAACGGCCCAAAGTTCCGGCCCGTGGAAAAAGGGGCAAGGCGAGATGCCCTCTTGGGGCAAGCCCCACCGCTCCTCTGGAGCGTCAGAAGTGTTTTTCTCAGCGGTCTCGATGCTGGATTCGATTCTCTGTATGAGCATCGTCAAACCGAAGCAAGCCGAGACAGTCATGCAGGCCGCCGGGCTGAAGGCCATTGTCGGACCGGCTATCAACCTCTCGCTCTGTTCATCCATGCGCCTCCCTCCTGAGATTGCTGCCATTCTATACGCATGTCGGTACTCGGAGGCGTGCCGCTTCGATCTGACAGGCGGGGTCCCTCGGCTACTTATGCCACCTGGTCCCACGATGCAGCACCTGCTCGGGCGGCCACTGCGTAGCTTTGCAGGCAGGTGGATGGAAACGTGCCGATGGGTACGGGTGCCAGATCAGGATGAGACCCAAACCAAACTAGGCAGAAGCTACGACCTCAGCATAGTCCTGGCGGACATTGTGCTCACTTTTGGGCACCAGGTTTATTTTGACTCCCCTATCGGGATGGTCTCTCAGTATGCCAGGATTGTTACTCAAATGAAGTTTATGCTGCAGTCGAGTCTCCCCGCAGACCCACTGGGCGATGACGATATGAGCCTACTTGAAGCCTGCCAAACCGCGCAGATTTCCCGCTGACTGGCGCGCCCACCACTTGGAGCCTTGTGACGTTTCGGACCTTCCTCATGAATCACATAGGGTCCCTTAAACGCTTCTTCGGCGCTATCACCACGGCTTGCTCCACTGGCCCCACATTTGGGATAGGTGTCTTTGTGACTTGTCGGGCTTCTGGATTCCTGTTTAGTAGCGAGGCAGGGTTTGCCCGAGCCACCTCCTCCTTCACGAGAGGACTTGGGGCTTTGGTTTTCGTGGCGCCGCACTACTCTGATGGTATAGGTGCATGCTTCCAAATGGCGGCCTGCGCAACCGGAGGCCTGATTGAATGCGCGGAATATGTGCGCACACAAGCCAGCTTGTGGAGCATGGATGGCCCTGGCGTTGCAAAGGCATTACACAAGCAAGCCTTCCGAGAACGGACAGTAGCCAGCATCGTGCTGCCTGCGGAACGCAAAGTAGGGCTGGACCTCTTTGAAGCCCCACCCCTGCATCAAGCGTGGGCCTTGAAGGCCACCTGGGGAGATAAGCGGGAAGTTCTTTACCGCACACTTAAGCAAGAAGGATGGGGGAGCCCCTCTTTCACTTCCAACTCCTACTCGGGCACCATTGCTAGTCTGCAAACGCGCGGCTTCGTCCTGGAGCCCTTGCCCAATGCTGTGTATTGTGTCCCCTTCCAGCCGGTGAGGGAAGGAGATGGGGTCGCCCAGTACCTCACCTGCTTGCTAGGGGATACCAGCATTAGGATGCCGCCCAAGCGGGGATCTGCTCAACGCGCTGACCCGGCTTTCGAACACAAGGCCGGCATAATGCGAGCCCCCCGCGGTCTTCACCTCCTACCTGTTCGTACGGGTAAGGCTGCCTCCGAAACTGCGATTGATGTGGACTCTCCGGGAAACAGCCCTGTGCCCGCGGGTAGTCACAGTCCCGACGTGATAGCTGCTACTGCAGTCGAGGTTCTTACGCCGCTGCAGTCACCAGCCCAAAGCGAGGCTATCACCAACGCGCGCCATGGTGAGCGGTGGGGTACACCATGGCTCAAGCCTCGGGCCGCGGGGGGCTCCATTGCGGCAGCTGTCAGCCCACCTCCGGCAGCTAAACGGGACGTTTCCCGAACACCCTGCGGCACCCCAACGCGGGAGAGAGGACCACTGAGGAAGGAGCTTGCAACGACAGAGCCTGCGGTTGTGCCGGCCGTGAGTCCTAGTGCTCTGGATGCTTGTGTGACGACTCCCTCTAGTGAAGTTGCCCACAGGATCGGAGGGAGTAGCGCCGCCTCGTGTCCACCCCGTAGTGGAGGCAACATTAGGGACCCACCGCCTGGCGTACGACGTCCACCCAGCCCCCGGACACGGCCCATGCACGCAACACTTCCGGAGGGGAGTGGGACGGTTGAGGCATCACAGCCCCCTTGCGCTAAGTCTCCCACGGACTCACTTGGCTTGACGGAACCAAAATCGTATCTCCCTATGCCTCCCCATGGCCCGACGCCCATCCCCGCCAGGCCTGTGCCCGCTGTCCAAGCTCGCAAGGAAAGTCGGCCTCTCGTTTTGGACAAAGATGGCTCTCAGCATCTGGAACCACCAAAAGCCAAGCCTCGAGGGCCTAGCGAGCCCAGCGGCACCCGCGACCCCAGCGCCCCAGCCTGTGCACCCATCATGCAGAGCAACACAGGCTCTGTCTGTGATCTCATGTGGCGAGCACTTGCAGCGGGACATCACTTTGGTAAGAATGTCAAACCTCGGCCCTACATGAGCCTGCGTGACTCGCAACACCTCACAACACACTGCCAGCAGCTTCGGGCATATAGGGCCGATGAGGTGTTTTTGAACGGCATACCGAACCAGCTGCAAGACTCGGAGATGCTGATCGGAATTGCGGACACGCTACTGCATCTGCCTGAAACGTTTCCGGCGGCGTATTTGAAGGTTTATGACCCTATCATCACGCAGTGTCTTAGACTGTCGGGGGCATTGCAGCATTTCGACCTTGCTGTAATGTTGGATTGCCCGGTCCCGCAGCTGGACAAAGCAAGGCTTTCGGAGTCCCTGGTGGGGTATGGCTTTCTTACCACAGCGCAGTACATCGCGGATCTTTTCTCTGCGGTGTCGGACCTGCCGAGTGTCATCAATGCCAGTTTTCCTGCAATGCTCAGCTACGCTGACCCAGATTATTGGCTGGGTGCACTTCTGCTCGCATTCGAGTCCCACCAAAAAGGTCCACTGGAGCGAACGGCCGGGCTGCCCATTGTTATTGGTTTTCCTGAATCTGACAATAAAATTACTGACCTGCAGATCAATGTGCCGCCCGCAGCCATGGTGGCCTTCTTAGCTGGCCGCGCTTATCGGTGTCCCAAGTGCCCTACTACCAAATATGTGATGGACGCGCACAGTGGACTGCCACAAGTCACTGGCCAAGCCTCCCAAGAAGCCTTGCAGGCATGGGCCTCAGCTGCTAAGCACACGGACGTGGAAAAGGCCAGGCTTGCCCAGCCCAACCTGAATACGTTCCTAGGCATCACGCTGCAGGGCACAGAGACACTTGGGCAAAGGCACTATCAAGAATTTAGACCGGACCTCCCCCCTGCCCATTTCCTTGACGCCATCCGGCTTGCCCTTGCGGCCTCGGTGGCCAACCAAAACATTGAACACTTTTGGTCAGTTTATAACTTGGAATGGCCTGACACTTCTCACAGAATGGCTGTTTTTCTACGGCGAGTGTTGCCCCTAGAGTGCTTGCTCTCCTCGCCCATGGCTGCGCCTGTGGAAGTGAACACTGCAGCAACCTCGCCGGAGGTCGTCAGCATCTCTTCCGAAACTAACGAAGGCTCTCCCTGCCCGATGGATGATATGTCGGATGCGGAGGACGAACCCGAGGCACAGGTGAATGATTGGCGCTTCTCGGAGCTGCGAACCACTGACCTTGCAGCTTTGCGAGAAGTGGATGTCTCAGCCCCTTTCCGACTGCCAGTCATCTTCGATGCGCATTGGAAAGGGATCAGCACCACACCCACCAAGCATGGGCCAAAACGTCCCCGAAATGAGTGGTATGACGCCGCCACTGCTCACTGGGCTGCCATTAAGGGGCTCATGCGGGCTAAACATCCAACCAAGCAGCGACTCAACAGCTTCTGGTTTAAGATGTACTGCCATGGCACCTCCAAGGACCCTGATCCTTCGGCCCTACGTGCGGCAGTTACCTCCTTCCCCTATCAGTATAATTACGAAGGTGTTGCGCAGTACCGGCAAATCCAGGAAGCTGTCCGGGTGATGTGGCTCGCGGCCCAAACCTCAATGACAAGATACATAGGTATCCCCATTCCGGACGGCATCCCTGAGTGGGGGGTTGATGAGCAAGAGCTGCCTCCAATGCAGGTCATGCCCAGCCGTACGCGTTCCCATACCACCTCAGATGGCCATCGCTCTCGGCGTCCGGACTGGGAGGGCTCCTGGCAATAGACAGCAAGCTGTCATTTGAGGGCTCCTACTGACGCCATGAACGCGCCATTGAGTCCCTTCATGGCATGCTGCCTAGCGTGATGTGAGCCCTCACATCTCCTCGCCGATACATGCCGCAAGACTACCTCGGGATATTCTTGGTTTGGCAACCCTCTCGTGGTCTATGCCACGGATTGGATCGTGCTTGTCTTCTGTGTGCTCACTGCCTGCACCTGTGAACACCCTTCTGTGTCGGCCCTGCGTTGTGCCTATGGTGACGGGGGGCCTTTCTTTCGTGGTTGCTCCACTGGCCATCTGCCACGGACTGCCCTGGGCCGGTCCTGCCTGGATGTTCCGGCTCTGTCATCGGTAAAACGGCCAATCTTCCTTTCCTCTGCCCCCTCTAGGTGGGCAGGTTGCCTGCTTCTATGTGTTACGATCAATGTGAACCCCTCGGACTAGAGGGTTGACCATCTCTCGTCTGGAAGGTGACACCCCCTTGGCGTGCAACGACGTCATGCCTATTGGGAGAGACCAGCTAGGGGATGCTGCTTCCGGGTTGTGGACACCCCTATGCGGAGATCAGGTTTCCACTTCCCTGGCAATGTGCCATCGAGCACCTGTGAACAACCTGGCCTTCACGAGAGCCATTCTCGCCTGTGCCTGGGTTGCTACGGGGTTCCCTGCCTGCTTGGTGTCTATCTCTGCTTGCGTCAAAGCAGCCATACATGACTACCTCCCCATCGGTAGGTGGCCAAGCGTGATGTGAGCCCTCACATCTCCTCACCGACGTCTGTCAGTTTGGGCATGGACGGGCTGATTCTGGGTATTGAACCCTCAACCCTCACCGGCCAAGGAGATAGTTGCTTGGCCTTGAGTGCGAAGTTTCGACCTTCCTGCGGGGCTGGTGGGGTCCCCGCCTGCTTTGGTTTACCTGATGGCTCTAAGTGGAACGAAGCAGTCAAGCCTGCTTTGGCCGGCGGATGAGCTCTTGTGAGTCAAAGAACGTTGCGCTTTATGCTCGGAGAGGCTCCACTGGCTGACCACCATGGAGCACTCTGGGCTGGTCCTACCCCTTTGTTCTTGCCGTTAAGTCCCCACTGGCTGACCACCATGGGGCAACTTTATACTCCGGAACACGAAGGTTGACACCTACAACGTTCCGTGCTGAGGCACGACTTTGCTCCACCTGTGATGGCGAAACTGTGAACCTTCTCGTGAACGGCCTTGGCTGGCGCTGAATGTATTCGCATTGGTGGCTGCATGACGGTGATGTGAGCCCTCCCATCTCTTTACCGACGTACCTCGCGGGTTTGGGTGAAGGGACCTGATGCGTGCCGATGCGCAGGCCAGTGCCAAAGTGGCGTAGCCTTGTGTGAGATGCCTGGACTGGGAGGTCCCTCGGGGTCATTAAAACCCTGTGGCGTTAAGGGTTTGGTAACTCGCCGTGGACTCTCCCCGTGGAATCGGTAGCTGCTGCTACTCTCGCCTCCCCTCTGACCGTGCGCGGGCACCTCTGAGGGTGGGCCCTTGTGCGCCAGGTAATCGGTAGCTGCTGCTACTCTCGCCCCCCCCTCTGGCCGTGCGCGGGCGCCTTTGAGGGTGGGCACTTGTGCGCCAGGTCGACTGGTGAACCCTGTGCTCGGAGCTACTCCACTGGCTGACCACCATGGAGTGCCCTGGGCCGGTCTTGCCTGGATTGTTCTTGCTGTTAAGTCCCCACTGGCTGACCACCATGGGGCATATGCACATCTTTCATCCCCCCTTGGGAGTCTGACTTGCAACATCCTTTCGCCATTGAGTGTTGGTTGTCTTTCCTTGACAACGATTAAGCGATCCGAACCTCGTCTGATGACCTCGGGTTGACTAACCGCTGTCGCACCAGTGGCTACATGATGGTGATTTTGTGAATCTGGCAATGTCGCATTTTGCGAATCCCCCACAAGCTCTGTGCTTCCTTGTGCACCGGGACTTCATTGACGACCTCGAGTACTGAGTCCGTGGGGTATCTAGTAGTTTAGCGCGATTGCTCGCTTTGTTTCTTCGGTGTCTGTTCTTTGGTGGTTTCGTGTTGTGTCTGGCGGGTTGTGTGCGCTGACTCTGTTTCACCCTTTTCGTCGAGCCCAACAAGACCGGCCTACTGTGCTACTGATGTAGTAAAGAGGCGCCAGTCCAAAAAAAAAAATGGCAGGCTTGGGCTTTGAATAGCAAGGATACCTACTGTACAGGAACGGCTTGTGCTTCTAGCAAATCAGCTGTTGCCGAGCACCCTCATTGGGGTTCATTGTGGGCTGGTGAACGGATGCCACAAGTGCATTCGCGCATGCTTGGACATATTTTGGCGCTGTCTCCAATCTCAGTTTTTGCGGCAGTTAACGCGCCGTTGATCGGTCAGACTGTCTATACAGCATTTTGAATTTAGCACCATCGACCCTGGTCTTTGCCAGAGCCAAACAGACGTATGTTAGAGCGAGAGCGAGAGTGAGAGTGAGAGTGAGAGTGAGAGTGAGAAAGTGAGAGTGAGAGTGAAAGTGAGAGTGAAAGTGAGAGTGAGAGTGAAAGTGAGAGTGAAAGTGAGAGTGAGAGTGAGAGTGAGAGAAAGAGTGAGGAAGCGAGGGCGACGGAGTGAGAGAAAGTGATGCAGTGACGGGCAGCGGAGGAGTGGTGAAGCCATGGGGCCCCACGTGATTTCTATGTCTGCCAACTTTTCTTCGGCGCCGCGTTTTGAACAGTGCATAGGTCGTCTTTGAACACTTGTAACAATGTTCAGTTTAGAAGATAAGCGACTTGGGAAAAAACCTGGATTAAAATTCTGGTCGGTCTTCGGATCTGGCCTCATTACCCTACGTCTGCTGTGCGTGGGGACCCTTTCAATAGTATTATAGGGTCCCGAGTCCCCATGGCCACAAATGCATTTTTCCGGGGAAAAATACGCCGTGAGGCCACAACAAGGCCACAACAGGCCACAAACGTGTGTTTTTGAGGCCACATCAGGCCACAACAGGCCACAAACGTGTGTTTTTGAGGCCACGTCGGCCACAACAGGCCACAAACGTGTGGTTTTCAGGCCACGTCAGGCCACAACAGGCCACAAACGTGTCGCAACAAAGCAAGACCGTGTGGGTTTGAGGCCACATCAGGCCAACTTGTTTGGTTTCGAGATTGTTTTTTGGGGCTTGATTTTCAGCAAGTCCTAGGAGACCAAGTCGTTCCTGTACTGTACACATGTTTGCCAGTTTATGCGACTCCAAATCTGGGGTCGAAAAATCTAGGCAATTCTGGCTTCGCGTGCGTGGGCCTCCCCTGTGCACGTTTCTTTCATGTTGATCGCTTCCACAAGAAAGCTGCCCTCGGAGGTCGTGGTTCTCAGTAATTGATCTTTCCACGTTAAGTGCTTGTCTGTGGGCCAGAGTCGCCTGAGTGTAGCAGTCTGGAAAGCGCGGGATTGAGCCCAAAAATAGAAGAATTCGCGACCCCAAAACTGGGGTCGCCAAACGGCCCCAATTTTGGGGTCGCGGTTTCACGCCTCCAATTCAGTTCCAAATTGTGCTGCGGGAGCTGGTCCATTTCGCGGCACCATTTTTGGGACCGCGAGACGGCCCCATTTTTTGGCACCGAATTTGAGCCTGTGGGCTCAAGCAACCGGATCTCGTTGGCTGCGCACCTGCCCTTGTTCTAGTCACTTTGGGCAGCGTCGCGCTGAGCGCACGGGGGCTTGTCCGAAGCAGCTGCACACTCGTCTTTGTAATGCTGCAGTGAGGCAGAACTGCAACTGTGCACGTTTCTGTCATGTTGATCGCTTCCACAAGAAAGCTGCCCTCGGAGGTCGTGGTTCTCAGTAATTGATCTTTCCACGTTAAGTGCTTGTCTGTGGGCCAGAGTCGCCTGAGTGTAGCAGTCTGGAAAGCGCGGGATTGAGCCCAAAAATAGAAGAATTCGCGACCCCAAAACTGGGGTCGCCAAACGGCCCCAATTTTGGGGTCGCGGTTTCACGCCCCCAATTCAGTTCGAAATTGTGCTGCGGGAGCTGGGTCCATTTCGCCGGCACCATTTTTGGGACCGCGAGACGGCCCCATTTTTTGGCACCGAATTTGAGCCTGTGGGCTCAAGCAACCGGATCTCGTTGGCTGCGCACCTGCCCTTGTTCTAGTCACTTTGGGCAGCGTCGCGCTGAGCGCACGGGGGCTTGTCCGAAGCAGCTGCACACTCGTCTTTGTAATGCTGCAGTGAGGCAGAACTGCAACTGTGGAGGCCCGTCCTCGCGAAGCCAGAATTGCTTGTGTTTTGCGGCCCTGAAAGCGGGGTCGCCCGACTTCCCGGAACTTGGGCTTCGTCCTGGCAATTCTGCTGGTCCGCCAGTTGAGCTGCAGGTCTTTGTCGGTGTTTTCTGTGGATAGGAGGCGCCCTTCAAGCTCGGGAAGTTGACCAACGTGGCTCAACGTTTTCTGCTGTTGCGCAGAGTCGTCTGCTGGACATTGCAGAATGAAAGCTTTTGGCAGGCTTGGGCTTTGAACAGCGAGGATACCTACTGTACAGGAACGGCTTGTGCTCCTAGCGAATCAGCTGTTGCCGAGCACCCTCATTGGGGTTCTAACAATGGTCAGGTTGTGGGGCTGGTGAACGGATGCCACAAGTGCATTCATGCTTGGACATATTTTGGCGCTGTCTCCAATCTCAGTTTTTGCGGCAGTTAACGCGCCGTTGATGGGTCAGACCTGTCTATACAGCATTTTGAATTTATAGCACCATCGACCCTGGTCTTTGCCAGAGCCAAACAGACGTATGTTTTGGAGCAGCAAGTGCTTGCGTGTGAGAGAGTGACAGAGTGTCTGTGAGTGTGTGAGGATGAGAGTGAGAGCGAGAGCGAGAGTGAGAGTGAGAGTGAGAATGAAAGTGAGAGTGAGAGTGAAAGTGAGAGTGAAAGTGAGAGTGAGAGTGAGAGTGAAAGTGAGAGTGAAAGTGAGAGTGAGAGTGAGAGTGAGAGAAAGAGTGAGGAAGCGAGGACGACGGAGTGAGAGAAAGTGATGCAGTGACGGGCAGCGGAGGAGTGGTGAAGCCATGGGACCCCACGTGATTTCTATGTCTGCCAACTTTTCTTCGGCGCCTAACAGAGCATAGGTCGTCTTTGAACACTTGTAACAATGTTCAGTTTAGAAGATAAGCGACTTGGGAAAAAACCTGGATTAAAATTCTGGTCGGTCTTCGGATCTGGCCTCATTACCCTACGTCTGCTGTGCGTGGGGACCCTTTCAATAGTATTATAGGGTCCCGAGTCCCCATGGCCACAAATGCATTTTTCCGGGGAAAAATACGCCGTGAGGCCACAACAAGGCCACAACAGGCCACAAACGTGTGTTTTTGAGGCCACATCAGGCCACAACAGGCCACAAACGTGTGTTTTTGAGGCCACGTCAGGCCACAACAGGCCACAAACGTGTGGTTTTCAGGCCACGTCAGGCCACAACAGGCCACAAACGTGTCGCAACAAAGCAAGACCGTGTGGGTTTGAGGCCACATCAGGCCAACTTGTTTGGTTTCGAGATTGATTTTTGGGGCTTGATTTTCAGCAAGTCCTAGGAGACCAAGTCGTTCCTGTACTGTACACATGTTTGCCAGTTTACGCGACTCCAAATCTGGGGTCGAAAAATCTAGGCAATTCTGGCTTCGCGTGTGTGGGCCTCCCCTGTGCACGTTTCTTTCATGTTGATCGCTTCCACAAGAAAGCTGCCCTCGGAGGTCGTGGTTCTCAGTAATTGATCTTTCCACGTTAAGTGCTTGTCTGTGGGCCAGAGTCGCCTGAGTGTAGCAGTCTGGAAAGCGCGGGATTGAGCCCAAAAATAGAAGAATTCGCGACCCCAAAACTGGGGTCGCCAAACGGCCCCAATTTTGGGGTCGCGGTTTCACGCCTCCAATTCAGTTCCAAATTGTGCTGCGGGAGCTGGTCCATTTCGCGGCACCATTTTTGGGACCGCGAGACGGCCCCATTTTTTGGCACCGAATTTGAGCCTGTGGGCTCAAGCAACCGGATCTCGTTGGCTGCGCACCTGCCCTTGTTCTAGTCACTTTGGGCAGCGTCGCGCTGAGCGCACGGGGGCTTGTCCGAAGCAGCTGCACACTCGTCTTTGTAATGCTGCAGTGAGGCAGAACTGCAACTGTGCACGTTTCTTTCATGTTGATCGCTTCCACAAGAAAGCTGCCCTCGGAGGTCGTGGTTCTCAGTAATTGATCTTTCCACGTTAAGTGCTTGTCTGTGGGCCAGAGTCGCCTGAGTGTAGCAGTCTGGAAAGCGCGGGATTGAGCCCAAAAATAGAAGAATTCGTGACCCCAAAACTGGGGTCGCCAAACGGCCCCAATTTTGGGGTCGCGGTTTCACGCCTCCAATTCAGTTCCAAATTGTGCTGCGGGAGCTGGTCCATTTCGCGGCACCATTTTTGGGACCGCGAGACGGCCCCATTTTTTGGCACCGAATTTGAGCCTGTGTGCTCAAGCAACCGGATCTCGTTGGCTGCGCACCTGCCCTTGTTCTAGTCACTTTGGGCAGCGTCGCGCTGAGCGCACGGGGGCTTGTCCGAAGCAGCTGCACACTCGTCTTTGTAATGCTGCAGTGAGGCAGAACTGCAACTGTGGAGGCCCGTCCTCGCGAAGCCAGAATTGCTTGTGTTTTGCGGCCCTGAAAGCGGGGTCGCCCGACTTCCCCGGAACTTGGGCTTCGTCCTGGCAATTCTGCTGGTCCGCCAGTTGAGCTGCAGGTCTTTGTCGGTGTTTTCTGTGGATAGGAGGCGCCCTTCAAGCTCGGGAAGTTGACCAACGTGGCTCAACGTTTTCTGCTGTTGCGCAGAGTCGTCTGCTGGACATTGAAGAATGAAAGCTTTTGGCAGGCTTGGGCTTTGAACAGCGAGGATACCTACTGTGCAGGAACGGCTTGTGCTCCTGGCGAATCAGCTGTTGCCGAGCACCCTCATTGGGGTTCTAACAATGGTCAGGTTGTGGGGCTGGTGAACGGATGCCACAAGTGCATTCGCGCATGCTTGGACATATTTTGGCGCTGTCTCCAATCTCAGTTTTTGCGGCAGTCAACGCGCCGTTGATGGGTCAGACCTGTCTATACAGCATTTTGAATTTATAGCACCATCGACCCTGGTCTTTGCCAGAGCCAAACAGACGTATGTTTTGGAGCAGCAAGTGCTTGCGTGTGAGAGAGTGACAGAGTGTCTGTGAGTGTGTGAGGATGAGAGTGAGAGCAAGAGCGAGAGCGAGAGTGAGAGTAAGAGTGAGAGTGAGAGTGAAAGTGAGAGTGAAAGTGAGAGTGAGAGTGAAAGTGAGAGTGAAAGGAAGCGAGGACGACGGAGTGAGAGAAAGTGATGCAGTGACGGGCAGCGGAGGAGTGGTGAAGCCATGGGGCCCCACGTGATTTCTATGTCTGCCAACTTTTCTTCGGCGCCGCGTTTTGAACAGTGCATAGGTCGTGTTTGAACACTTGTAACAATGTTCAGTTTAGAAGATAAGCGACTTGGGAAAAAACCTGGATTAAAATTCTGGTCGGTCTTCGGATCTGGCCTCATTACCCTACGTCTGCTGCGCGTGGGGACCCTTTCAATAGTATTATAGGGTCCCGAGTCCCCATGGCCACAAATGCATTTTTCCGGGGAAAAATACGCCGTGAGGCCACAACAAGGCCACAACAGGCCACAAACGTGTGTTTTTGAGGCCACATCAGCCACAAACGTGTGTTTTTGAGGCCACGTCAGGCCACAACAGGCCACAAACGTGTGGTTTTCAGGCCACGTCAGGCCACAACAGGCCACAAACGTGTCGCAACAAAGCAAGACCGTGTGGGTTTGAGGCCACATCAGGCCAACTTGTTTGGTTTCGAGATTGTTTTTTGGGGCTTGATTTTCAGCAAGTCCTAGGAGACCAAGTCGTTCCTGTACTGTACACATGTTTGCCAGTTTACGCGACTCGAAATCTGGGGTCGAAAAATCTAGGCAATTCTGGCTTCGCGTGTGTGGGCCTCCCCTGTGCACGTTTCTTTCATGTTGATCGCTTCCACAAGAAAGCTGCCCTCGGAGGTCGTGGTTCTCAGTAATTGATCTTTCCACGTTAAGTGCTTGTCTGTGGGCCAGAGTCGCCTGAGTGTAGCAGTCTGGAAAGCGCGGGATTGAGCCCAAAAATAGAAGAATTCGCGACCCCAAAACTGGGGTCGCCAAACGGCCCCAATTTTGGGGTCGCGGTTTCACGCCTCCAATTCAGTTCCAAATTGTGCTGCGGGAGCTGGTCCATTTCGCGGCACCATTTTTGGGACCGCGAGACGGCCCCATTTTTTGGCACCGAATTTGAGCCTGTGGGCTCAAGCAACCGGATCTCGTTGGCTGCGCACCTGCCCTTGTTCTAGTCACATTGGGCAGCGTCGCGCTGAGCGCACGGGGGCTTGTCCGAAGCAGCTGCACACTCGTCTTTGTAATGCTGCAGTGAGGCAGAACTGCAACTGTGCACGTTTCTTTCATGTTGATCGCTTCCACAAGAAAGCTGCCCTCGGAGGTCGTGGTTCTCAGTAATTGATCTTTCCACGTTAAGTGCTTGTCTGTGGGCCAGAGTCGCCTGAGTGTAGCAGTCTGGAAAGCGCGGGATTGAGCCCAAAAATAGAAGAATTCGCGACCCCAAAACTGGGGTCGCCAAACGGCCCCAATTTTGGGGTCGCGGTTTCACGCCCCCAATTCAGTTCCAAATTGTGCTGCGGGAGCTGGGTCCATTTCGCGGCACCATTTTTGGGACCGCGAGACGGCCCCATTTTTTGGCACCGAATTTGAGCCTGTGGGCTCAAGCAACCGGATCTCGTTGGCTGCGCACCTGCCCTTGTTCTAGTCACTTTGGGCAGCGTCGCGCTGAGCGCACGGGGGCTTGTCCGAAGCAGCTGCACACTCGTCTTTGTAATGCTGCAGTGAGGCAGAACTGCAACTGTGGAGGCCCGTCCTCGCGAAGCCAGAATTGCTTGTGTTTTGCGGCCCTGAAAGCGGGGTCGCCCGACTTCCCCGGAACTTGGGCTTCGTCCTGGCAATTCTGCTGGTCCGCCAGTTGAGCTGCAGGTCTTTGTCGGTGTTTTCTGTGGATAGGAGGCGCCCTTCAAGCTCGGGAAGTTGACCAACGTGGCTCAACGTTTTCTGCTGTTGCGCAGAGTCGTCTGCTGGACATTGCAGAATGAAAGCTTTTGGCAGGCTTGGGCTTTGAACAGCGAGGATACCTACTGTACAGGAACGGCTTGTGCTCCTAGCGAATCAGCTGTTGCCGAGCACCCTCATTGGGGTTCTAACAATGGTCAGGTTGTGGGGCTGGTGAACGGATGCCACAAGTGCATTCATGCTTGGACATATTTTGGCGCTGTCTCCAATCTCAGTTTTTGCGGCAGTTAACGCGCCGTTGATGGGTCAGACCTGTCTATACAGCATTTTGAATTTATAGCACCATCGACCCTGGTCTTTGCCAGAGCCAAACAGACGTATGTTTTGGAGCAGCAAGTGCTTGCGTGTGAGAGAGTGACAGAGTGTCTGTGAGTGTGTGAGGATGAGAGTGAGAGCGAGAGCGAGAGCGAGAGTGAGAGTGAGAATGAAAGTGAGAGTGAGAGTGAAAGTGAGAGTGAAAGTGAGAGTGAGAGTGAAAGTGAGAGTGAAAGTGAGAGTGAGAGTGAGAGAGAGTGAGGAAGCGAGGACGACGGAGTGAGAGAAAGTGATGCAGTGACGGGCAGCGGAGGAGTGGTGAAGCCATGGGACCCCACGTGATTTCTATGTCTGCCAACTTTTCTTCGGCGCCTAACAGAGCATAGGTCGTCTTTGAACACTTGTAACAATGTTCAGTTTAGAAGATAAGCGACTTGGGAAAAAACCTGGATTAAAATTCTGGTCGGTCTTCGGATCTGGCCTCATTACCCTACGTCTGCTGTGCGTGGGGACCCTTTCAATAGTATTATAGGGTCCCGAGTCCCCATGGCCACAAATTGCATTTTTCGGGGAAAAATGCGCCGTGAGGCCACAACAAGGCCACAACAGGCCACAAACGTGTGTTTTTGAGGCCACATCAGGCCACAACAGGCCACAAACGTGTGTTTTTGAGGCCACGTCAGGCCACAAACGTGTGGTTTTCAGGCCACGTCAGGCCACAACAGGCCACAAACGTGTCGCAACAAAGCAAGACCGTGTGGGTTTAAGGCCACATCAGGCCAACTTGTTTGGTTTCGAGATTGTTTTTTGGGGCTTGATTTTCAGCAATTCCTAGGAGACCAAGTCGTTCCTGTACTGTACACATGTTTGCCAGTTTACGCGACTCCAAATCTGGGGTCGAAAAATCTAAGCAATTCTGGCTTCGCGTGTGTGGGCCTCCCCTGTGCACGTTTCTTTCATGTTGATCGCTCCACAAGAAAGCTGCCCTCGGAGGTCGTGGTTCTCAGTAATCTTTCCACGTTAAGTGCTTGTCTGTGGGCCAGACCCGCCTGCGTGTAGCAGTCTGGAAAGCGCGGGATTGAGCCCAAAAATAGAAGAATTCGCGACCCCAAAACTGGGGTCGCCAAACGGCCCCAATTTTGGGGTCGCGGTTTCACCAATTCAGTTCGAAATTGTGCTGCGGGAGCTGGGTCCATTTCGCCGGCACCATTTTTGGGACCGCGAGACGGCCCCATTTTTTGGCACCGAATTTGAGCCTGTGGGCTCAAGCAACCGGATCTCGTTGGCTGCGCACCTGCCCTTGTTCTAGTCACTTTGGGCAGCGTCGCGCTGAGCGCACGGGGGCTTGTCCGAAGCAGCTGCACACTCGTCTTTGTAATGCTGCAGTGAGGCAGAACTGCAACTGTGGAGGCCCGTCCTCGCGAAGCCAGAATTGCTTGTGTTTTGCGGCCCTGAAAGCGGGGTCGCCCGACTTCCCCGGAACTTGGGCTTCGTCCTGGCAATTCTGCTGGTCCGCCAGTTGAGCTGCAGGTCTTTGTCGGTGTTTTCTGTGGATAGGAGGCGCCCTTCAAGCTCTTGACCAACGTGGCTCAACGTTTTCTGCTGTTGCGCAGAGTCGTCTGCTGGACATTGCAGAATGAAAGCTTTTGGCAGGCTTGGGCTTTGAACAGCGAGGATACCTAGTGTACAGGAACGGCTTGTGCTCCTAGCGAATCAGCTGTTGCCGAGCACCCTCATTGGGGTTCTAACAATGGTCAGGTTGTGGGGCTGGTGAACGGATGCCACAAGTGCATTCGCGCATGCTTGGACATATTTTGGCGCTGTCTCCAATCTCAGTTTTTGCGGCAGTCAACGCGCCGTTGATGGGTCAGACCTGTCTATACAGCATTTTGAATTTATAGCACCATCGACCCTGGTCTTTGCCAGAGCCAAACAGACGTATGTTTTGGAGCAGCAAGTGCTTGCGTGTGAGAGAGTGACAGAGTGTCTGTGAGTGTGTGAGGATGAGAGTGAGAGCGAGAGCGAGAGTGAGAGTGAGAGTGAGAATGAAAGTGAGAGTGAGAGTGAAAGTGAGAGTGAAAGTGAGAGTGAGAGTGAAAGTGAGAGTGAAAGTGAGAGTGAGAGTGAGAGTGAGAGTGAGAGAAAGAGTGAGGAAGCGAGGACGACGGAGTGAGAGAAAGTGATGCAGTGACGGGCAGCGGAGGAGTGGTGAAGCCATGGGACCCCACGTGATTTCTATGTCTGCCAACTTTTCTTCGGCGCCTAACAGAGCATAGGTCGTCTTTGAACACTTGTAACAATGTTCAGTTTAGAAGATAAGCGACTTGGGAAAAAACCTGGATTAAAATTCTGGTCGGTCTTCGGATCTGGCCTCATTACCCTACGTCTGCTGTGCGTGGGGACCCTTTCAATAGTATAAGAGTCCCGAGTCCCCATGGCCACAAATGCATTTTTCCGGGGAAAAATACGCCGTGAGGCCACAACAAGGCCACAACAGGCCACAAACGTGTGTTTTTGAGGCCACATCAGCCACAAACGTGTGTTTTTGAGGCCACGTCAGGCCACAACAGGCCACAAACGTGTGGTTTTCAGGCCACGTCAGGCCACAACAGGCCACAAACGTGTCGCAACAAAGCAAGACCGTGTGGGTTTGAGGCCACATCAGGCCAACTTGTTTGGTTTCGAGATTGTTTTTTGGGGCTTGATTTTCAGCAAGTCCTAGGAGACCAAGTCGTTCCTGTACTGTACACATGTTTGCCAGTTTACGCGACTCGAAATCTGGGGTCGAAAAATCTAGGCAATTCTGGCTTCGCGTGTGTGGGCCTCCCCTGTGCACGTTTCTTTCATGTTGATCGCTTCCACAAGAAAGCTGCCCTCGGAGGTCGTGGTTCTCAGTAATTGATCTTTCCACGTTAAGTGCTTGTCTGTGGGCCAGAGTCGCCTGAGTGTAGCAGTCTGGAAAGCGCGGGATTGAGCCCAAAAATAGAAGAATTCGCGACCCCAAAACTGGGGTCGCCAAACGGCCCCAATTTTGGGGTCGCGGTTTCACGCATTTTTGGGACCGCGAGACGGCCCCATTTTTTGGCACCGAATTTGAGCCTGTGGGCTCAAGCAACCGGATCTCGTTGGCTGCGCACCTGCCCTTGTTCTAGTCAGTTTGGGCAGCGTCGCGCTGAGCGCACGGGGGCTTGTCCGAAGCAGCTGCACACTCGTCTTTGTAATGCTGCAGTGAGGCAGAACTGCAACTGTGCACGTTTCTTTCATGTTGATCGCTTCCACAAGAAAGCTGCCCTCGGAGGTCGTGGTTCTCAGTAATTGATCTTTCCACGTTAAGTGCTTGTCTGTGGGCCAGAGTCGCCTGAGTGTAGCAGTCTGGAAAGCGCGGGATTGAGCCCAAAAATAGAAGAATTCGCGACCCCAAAACTGGGGTCGCCAAACGGCCCCAATTTTGGGGTCGCGGTTTCACGCCTCCAATTCAGTTCCAAATTGTGCTGCGGGAGCTGGTCCATTTCGCGGCACCATTTTTGGGACCGCGAGACGGCCCCATTTTTTGGCACCGAATTTGAGCCTGTGGGCTCAAGCAACCGGATCTCGTTGGCTGCGCGCCTGCCCTTGTTCTAGTCACTTTGGGCAGCGTCGCGCTGAGCGCACGGGGGCTTGTCCGAAGCAGCTGCACACTCGTCTTTGTAATGCTGCAGTGAGGCAGAACTGCAACTGTGGAGGCCCGTCCTCGCGAAGCCAGAATTGCTTGTGTTTTGCGGCCCTGAAAGCGGGGTCGCCCGACTTCCCCGGAACTTGGGCTTCGTCCTGGCAATTCTGCTGGTCCGCCAGTTGAGCTGCAGGTCTTTGTCGGTGCCCTTCAAGCTCGGGAAGTTGACCAACGTGGCTCAACGTTTTCTGCTGTTGCGCAGAGTCGTCTGCTGGACATTGCAGAATGAAAGCTTTTGGCAGGCTTGGGCTTTGAACAGCGAGGATACCTACTGTACAGGAACGGCTTGTGCTCCTAGCGAATCAGCTGTTGCCGAGCACCCTCATTGGGGTTCTAACAATGGTCAGGTTGTGGGGCTGGTGAACGGATGCCACAAGTGCATTCGCGCATGCTTGGACATATTTTGGCGCTGTCTCCAATCTCAGTTTTTGCGGCAGTCAACGCGCCGTTTGATGGGTCAGACCTGTCTATACAGCATTTTGAATTTATAGCACCATCGACCCTGGTCTTTGCCAGAGCCAAACAGACGTATGTTTTGGAGCAGCAAGTGCTTGCGTGTGAGAGAGTGACAGAGTGTCTGTGAGTGTGTGAGGATGAGAGTGAGAGCGAGAGCGAGAGCGAGAGTGAGAGTGAGAGTGAGAATGAAAGTGAGAGTGAGAGTGAAAGTGAGAGTGAAAGTGAGAGTGAAAGTGAGAGTGAGAGTGAGAGTGAGAGAAAGAGTGAGGAAGCGAGGACGACGGAGTGAGAGAAAGTGATGCAGTGACGGGCAGCGGAGGAGTGGTGAAGCCATGGGACCCCACGTGATTTCTATGTCTGCCAACTTTTCTTCGGCGCCTAACAGAGCATAGGTCGTCTTTGAACACTTGTAACAATGTTCAGTTTAGAAGATAAGCGACTTGGGAAAAAACCTGGATTAAAATTCTGGTCGGTCTTCGGATCTGGCCTCATTACCCTACGTCTGCTGTGCGTGGGGACCCTTTCAATAGTATTATAGGGTCCCGAGTCCCCATGGCCACAAATGCATTTTTCCGGGGAAAAATACGCCGTGAGGCCACAACAAGGCCACAACAGGCCACAAACGTGTGTTTTTGAGGCCACATCAGGCCACAACAGGCCACAAACGTGTGTTTTTGAGGCCACGTCAGGCCACAACAGGCCACAAACGTGTGGTTTTCAGGCCACGTCAGGCCACAACAGGCCACAAACGTGTCGCAACAAAGCAAGACCGTGTGGGTTTGAGGCCACATCAGGCCAACTTGTTTGGTTTCGAGATTGTTTTTTGGGGCTTGATTTTCAGCAAGTCCTAGGAGACCAAGTCGTTCCTGTACTGTACACATGTTTGCCAGTTTACGCGACTCCAAATCTGGGGTCGAAAAATCTAGGCAATTCTGGCTTCGCGTGTGTGGGCCTCCCCTGTGCACGTTTCTTTCATGTTGATCGCTTCCACAAGAAAGCTGCCCTCGGAGGTCGTGGTTCTCAGTAATTGATCTTTCCACGTTAAGTGCTTGTCTGTGGGCCAGAGTCGCCTGAGTGTAGCAGTCTGGAAAGCGCGGGATTGAGCCCAAAAATAGAAGAATTCGCGACCCCAAAACTGGGGTCGCCAAACGGCCCCAATTTTGGGGTCGCGGTTTCACGCCTCCAATTCAGTTCCAAATTGTGCTGCGGGAGCTGGTCCATTTCGCGGCACCATTTTTGGGACCGCGAGACGGCCCCATTTTTTGGCACCGAATTTGAGCCTGTGGGCTCAAGCAACCGGATCTCGTTGGCTGCGCACCTGCCCTTGTTCTAGTCACTTTGGGCAGCGTCGCGCTGAGCGCACGGGGGCTTGTCCGAAGCAGCTGCACACTCGTCTTTGTAATGCTGCAGTGAGGCAGAACTGCAACTGTGCACGTTTCTTTCATGTTGATCGCTTCCACAAGAAAGCTGCCCTCGGAGGTCGTGGTTCTCAGTAATTGATCTTTCCACGTTAAGTGCTTGTCTGTGGGCCAGAGTCGCCTGAGTGTAGCAGTCTGGAAAGCGCGGGATTGAGCCCAAAAATAGAAGAATTCGCGACCCCAAAACTGGGGTCGCCAAACGGCCCCAATTTTGGGGTCGCGGTTTCACGCCTCCAATTCAGTTCCAAATTGTGCTGCGGGAGCTGGTCCATTTCGCGGCACCATTTTTGGGACCGCGAGACGGCCCCATTTTTTGGCACCGAATTTGAGCCTGTGGGCTCAAGCAACCCGGATCTCGTTGGCTGCGCACCTGCCCTTGTTCTAGTCACTTTGGGCAGCGTCGCGCTGAGCGCACGGGGGCTTGTCCGAAGCAGCTGCACACTCGTCTTTGTAATGCTGCAGTGAGGCAGAACTGCAACTGTGGAGGCCCGTCCTCGCGAAGCCAGAATTGCTTGTGTTTTGCGGCCCTGAAAGCGGGGTCGCCCGACTTCCCCGGAACTTGGGCTTCGTCCTGGCAATTCTGCTGGTCCGCCAGTTGAGCTGCAGGTCTTTGTCGGTGTTTTCTGTGGATAGGAGGCCCTTCAAGCTCGGGAAGTTGACCAACGTGGCTCAACGTTTTCTGCTGTTGCGCAGAGTCGTCTGCTGGACATTGCAGAATGAAAGCTTTTGGCAGGCTTGGGCTTTGAACAGCGAGGATACCTACTGTACAGGAACGGCTTGTGCTCCTAGCGAATCAGCTGTTGCCGAGCACCCTCATTGGGGTTCTAACAATGGTCAGGTTGTGGGGCTGGTGAACGGATGCCACAAGTGCATTCGCGCATGCTTGGACATATTTTGGCGCTGTCTCCAATCTCAGTTTTTGCGGCAGTTAACGCGCCGTTGATGGGTCAGACCTGTCTATACAGCATTTTGAATTTATAGCACCATCGACCCTGGTCTTTGCCAGAGCCAAACAGACGTATGTTTTGGAGCAGCAAGTGCTTGCGTGTGAGAGAGTGACAGAGTGTCTGTGAGTGTGTGAGGATGAGAGTGAGAGCGAGAGCGAGAGCGAGAGCGAGAGTGAGAGTGAGAGTGAGAATGAAAGTGAGAGTGAGAGTGAAAGTGAGAGTGAAAGTGAGAGTGAGAGTGAAAGTGAGAGTGAAAGTGAGAGTGAGAGTGAGAGAGAGTGAGGAAGCGAGAACGACGGAGTGAGAGAAAGTGATGCAGTGACGGGCAGCGGAGGAGTGGTGAACCATGGGGCCCCACGTGATTTCTATGTCTGCCAACTTTTCTTCGGCGCCGCGTTTTGAACAGTGCATAGGTCGTGTTTGAACACTTGTAACAATGTTCAGTTTTGAAGATAAGCGACTTGGGAAAAACCTGGATTAAAATTCTGGTCGGTCTTCGGATCTGGCCTCATTACCCTACGTCTGCTGCGCGTGGGGACCCTTTCAATAGCATTATAGGGTCCCGAGTCCCCATGGCCACAAATGCATTTTTCCGGGGAAACATACGCCGTGAGGCCACAACAAGGCCACAACAGGCCACAAACGTGTGTTTTTGACGCCACATCAGGCCACAACAGGCCAGAAACGTGTGTTTTTGAGGCCACGTCAGGCAGGCCACAAACGTGTGGTTTTCAGGCCACGTCAGGCCACAACAGGCCACAAACGTGTCGCAACAAAGCAAGACCGTGTGGGTTTGAGGCCACATCAGGCCAACTTGTTTGGTTTCGAGATTGGTTTTTTGGGGCTTGCTTTTCAGCAAGTTCTAGGAGACCAAGTCGTTCCTGTGTTTGCCAGTTTACGCGACTCCAAATCTGGGGTCGAAAAATCTAAGCAATTCTGGCTTCGCGTGTGTGGGCCTCCCCTGTGCACGTTTCTTTCATGTTGATCGCTTCCACAAGAAAGCTGCCCTCGGAGGTCGTGGTTCTCAGTAATCTTTCCACGTTAAGTGCTTGTCTGTGGGCCAGACCCGCCTGAGTGTAGCAGTCTGGAAAGCGCGGGATTGAGCCCAAAAATAGAAGAATTCGCGACCCCAAAACTGGGGTCGCCAAACGGCCCCAATTTTGGGGTCGCGGTTTCACCAATTCAGTTCGAAATTGTGCTGCGGGAGCTGGGTCCATTTCGCCGGCACCATTTTTGGGACCGCGAGACGGCCCCATTTTTTGGCACCGAATTTGAGCCTGTGGGCTCAAGCAACCGGATCTCGTTGGCTGCGCACCTGCCCTTGTTCTAGTCAGTTTGGGCAGCGTCGCGCTGAGCGCACGGGGGCTTGTCCGAAGCAGCTGCACACTCGTCTTTGTAATGCTGCAGTGAGGCAGAACTGCAACTGTGCACGTTTCTTTCATGTTGATCGCTTCCACAAGAAAGCTGCCCTCGGAGGTCGTGGTTCTCAGTAATTGATCTTTCCACGTTAAGTGCTTGTCTGTGGGCCAGAGTCGCCTGAGTGTAGCAGTCTGGAAAGCGCGGGATTGAGCCCAAAAATAGAAGAATTCGCGACCCCAAAACTGGGGTCGCCAAACGGCCCCAATTTTGGGGTCGCGGTTTCACGCCTCCAATTCAGTTCCAAATTGTGCTGCGGGAGCTGGTCCATTTCGCGGCACCATTTTTGGGACCGCGAGACGGCCCCATTTTTTGGCACCGAATTTGAGCCTGTGGGCTCAAGCAACCGGATCTCGTTGGCTGCGCACCTGCCCTTGTTCTAGTCACTTTGGGCAGCGTCGCGCTGAGCGCACGGGGGCTTGTCCGAAGCAGCTGCACACTCGTCTTTGTAATGCTGCAGTGAGGCAGAACTGCAACTGTGGAGGCCCGTCCTCGCGAAGCCAGAATTGCTTGTGTTTTGCGGCCCTGAAAGCGGGGTCGCCCGACTTCCCCGGAACTTGGGCTTCGTCCTGGCAATTCTGCTGGTTTGCCAGTTGAGCTGCAGGTCTTTGTCGGTGTTTTCTGTGGATAGGAGGCGCCCTTCAAGCTCGGGAAGTTGACCAACGTGGCTCAACGTTTTCTGCTGTTGCGCAGAGTCGTCTGCTGGACATTGCAGAATGAAAGCTTTTGGCAGGCTTGGGCTTTGAACAGCGAGGATACCTACTGTACAGGAACGGCTTGTGCTCCTAGCGAATCAGCTGTTGCCGAGCACCCTCATTGGGGTTCTAACAATGGTCAGGTTGTGGGGCTGGTGAACGGATGCCACAAGTGCATTCGCGCATGCTTGGACATATTTTGGCCTTGTCTCCAATCTCAGTTTTTGCGGCAGTTAACGCGCCGTTGATGGGTCAGACCTGTCTATACAGCATTTTGAATTTAGCACCATCGACCCTGGTCTTTGCCAGAGCCAAACAGACGTATGTTTTGGAGCAGCAAGTGCTTGCGTGTGAGAGAGTGACAGAGTGTCTGTGAGTTTGTGAGGATGAGAGTGAGAGCGAGAGCGAGAGCGAGAGTGAAAGTGAGAGTGAGAGTGAGAGTGAAAGTGAGAGTGAAAGTGAGAGTGAGAGTGAAAGTGAGAGTGAAAGTGAGAGTGAGAGTGAGAGTGAGAGTGAGAGAAAGAGTGAGGAAGCGAGGACGACGGAGTGAGAGAAAGTGATGCAGTGACGGGCAGCGGAGGAGTGGTGAAGCCATGGGGCCCCACGTGATTTCTATGTCTGCCAACTTTTCTTCGGCGCCGCGTTTTCAACAGTGCATAGGTCGTCTTTGAACACTTGTAACAATGTTCAGTTTAGAAGATAAGCGACTTGGGAAAAAACCTGGGTTAAAATTCTGGTCGCTCTTGAATTCGGATCTGGCCTCATTACCCTACGTCTGCTGCGCGTGGGGACCCTTTCAATAGTATTATAGGGTCCAGTCCCCATGGCCACAAATGCATTTTTCCGGGGAAAAATACGCCGTGAGGCCACAACAAGGCCACAACAGGCCACAAACGTGTGTTTTTGAGGCCACATCAGGCCACAACAGGCCACAAACGTGTGTTTTTGAGGCCACGTCAGGCCACAACAGGCCACAAACGTGTCGCAACAAAGCAAGACCGTGTGGGTTTGAGGCCACATCAGGCCAACTTGTTTGGTTTCGAGATTGTTTTTTGGGGCTTGATTTTCAGCAAGTCCTAGGAGACCAAGTCGTTCCTGCACTGTACACATGTTTGCCAGCTTACGCGACTCCAAATCTGGGGTCGAAAAATCTAGGCAATTCTGGCTTCGCGTGTGTGGGCCTCCCCTGTGCACGTTTCTTTCATGTTGATCGCTTCCACAAGAAAGCTGCCCTCGGAGGTCGTGGTTCTCAGTAATTGATCTTTCCACGTTAAGTGCTTGTCTGTGGGCCAGAGTCGCCTGAGTGTAGCAGTCTGGAAAGCGCGGGATTGAGCCCAAAAATAGAAGAATTCGCGACCCCAAAACTGGGGTCGCCAAACGGCCCCAATTTTGGGGTCGCGGTTTCACGCCTCCAATTCAGTTCCAAATTGTGCTGCGGGAGCTGGTCCATTTCGCGGCACCATTTTTGGGACCGCGAGACGGCCCCATTTTTTGGCACCGAATTTGAGCCTGTGGGCTCAAGCAACCGGATCTCGTTGGCTGCGCGCCTGCCCTTGTTCTAGTCACTTTGGGCAGCGTCGCGCTGAGCGCACGGGGGCTTGTCCGAAGCAGCTGCACACTCGTCTTTGTAATGCTGCAGTGAGGCAGAACTGCAACTGTGGAGGCCCGTCCTCGCGAAGCCAGAATTGCTTGTGTTTTGCGGCCCTGAAAGCGGGGTCGCCCGACTTCCCCGGAACTTGGGCTTCGTCCTGGCAATTCTGCTGGTCCGCCAGTTGAGCTGCAGGTCTTTGTCGGTGCCCTTCAAGCTCGGGAAGTTGACCAACGTGGCTCAACGTTTTCTGCTGTTGCGCAGAGTCGTCTGCTGGACATTGCAGAATGAAAGCTTTTGGCAGGCTTGGGCTTTGAACAGCGAGGATACCTACTGTACAGGAACGGCTGTGCTCCTAGCGAATCAGCTGTTGCCGAGCACCCTCATTGGGGTTCTAACAATGGTCAGGTTGTGGGGCTGGTGAACGGATGCCACAAGTGCATTCGCGCATGCTTGGACATATTTTGGCGCTGTCTCCAATCTCAGTTTTTGCGGCAGTTAACGCGCCGTTGATGGGTCAGACCTGTCTATACAGCATTTTGAATTTATAGCACCATCGACTCTGGTCTTTGCCAGAGCCAAACAGACGTATGTTTTGGAGCAGCAAGTGCTTGCGTGTGAGAGAGTGACAGAGTGTCTGTGAGTGTGTGAGGATGAGAGTGAGAGCGAGAGCGAGAGCGAGAGTGAGAGTGAGAGTGAGAATGAAAGTGAGAGTGAGAGTGAAAGTGAGAGTGAAAGTGAGAGTGAGAGTGAAAGTGAGAGTGAAAGTGAGAGTGAGAGTGAGAGTGAGAGAAAGAGTGAAGAAGCGAGGACGACGGAGTGAGAGAAAGTGATGCAGTGACGGGCAGCGGAGGAGTGGTGAAGCCATGGGACCCCACGTGATTTCTATGTCTGCCAACTTTTCTTCGGCGCCTAACAGAGCATAGGTCGTCTTTGAACACTTGTAACAATGTTCAGTTTAGAAGATAAGCGACTTGGGAAAAAACCTGGATTAAAATTCTGGTCGGTCTTCGGATCTGGCCTCATTACCCTACGTCTGCTGTGCGTGGGGACCCTTTCAATAGTATTATAGGGTCCCGAGTCCCCATGGCCACAAATGCATTTTTCCGGGGAAAAATACGCCGTGAGGCCACAACAAGGCCACAACAGGCCACAAACGTGTGTTTTTGAGGCCACATCAGGCCACAACAGGCCACAAACGTGTGTTTTTGAGGCCACGTCAGGCCACAACAGGCCACAAACGTGTGGTTTTCAGGCCACGTCAGGCCACAACAGGCCACAAACGTGTCGCAACAAAGCAAGACCGTGTGGGTTTGAGGCCACATCAGGCCAACTTGTTTGGTTTCGAGATTGATTTTTGGGGCTTGATTTTCAGCAAGTCCTAGGAGACCAAGTCGTTCCTGTACTGTACACATGTTTGCCAGTTTACGCGACTCCAAATCTGGGGTCGAAAAATCTAGGCAATTCTGGCTTCGCGTGTGTGGGCCTCCCCTGTGCACGTTTCTTTCATGTTGATCGCTTCCACAAGAAAGCTGCCCTCGGAGGTCGTGGTTCTCAGTAATTGATCTTTCCACGTTAAGTGCTTGTCTGTGGGCCAGAGTCGCCTGAGTGTAGCAGTCTGGAAAGCGCGGGATTGAGCCCAAAAATAGAAGAATTCGCGACCCCAAAATTGGGGTCGCCAAACGGCCCCAAGTTTGGGGTCGCGGTTTCACGCCCCCAATTCAGTTCCAAATTGTGCTGCGGGAGCTGGGTCCATTTCGCGGCACCATTTTTGGGACCGCGAGACGGCCCCATTTTTTGGCACCGAATTTGAGCCTGTGGGCTCAAGCAACCGGATCTCGTTGGCTGCGCACCTGCCCTTGTTCTAGTCACTTTGGGCAGCGTCGCGCTGAGCGCACGGGGGCTTGTCCGAAGCAGCTGCACACTCGTCTTTGTAATGCTGCAGTGAGGCAGAACTGCAACTGTGGAGGCCCGTCCTCGCGAAGCCAAAATTGCTTGTGTTTTGCGGCCCTGAAAGCGGGGTCGCCCGACTTCCCCGGAACTTGGGCTTCGTCCTGGCAATTCTGCAGGTCTTTGTCGGTGTTTTCTGTGGATAGGAGGCGCCCTTCAAGCTCGGGAAGTTGACCAACGTGGCGCAACGTTTTCTGCTGTTGCGCAGAGTCGTCTGCTGAACATTGCAGAATGAAAGCTTTTGGCAGGCTTGGGCTTTGAACAGCGAGGATACCTACTGTACAGGAACGGCTTGTGCTCCTAGCGAATCAGCTGTTGCCGAGCACCCTCATTGGGGTTCTAACAATGGTCAGGTTGTGGGGCTGGTGAACGGATGCCACAAGTGCATTCGCGCATGCTTGGACATATTTTGGCGCTGTCTCCAATCTCAGTTTTTGCGGCAGTTAACGCGCCGTTGATGGGTCAGACCTGTCTATACAGCATTTTGAATTTGTAGCACCATCGACCCTGGTCTTTGCCAGAGCCAAACAGACGTATGTTTTGGAGCAGCAAGTGCTTGCGTGTGAGAGAGTGACAGAGTGTCTGTGAGTGTGTGAGGATGAGAGTGAGAGCGAGAGCGAGAGCGAGAGTGAGAGCGAGAGTGAGAATGAAAGTGAGAGTGAGAGTGAAAGTGAGAGTGAAAGTGAGAGTGAGAGTGAAAGTGAGAGTGAAAGTGAGAGTGAGAGTGAGAGTGAGAGTGAGAGAAAGAGTGAGGAAGCGAGGACGACGGAGTGAGAGAAAGTGATGCAGTGACGGGCAGCGGAGGAGTGGTGAAGCCATGGGACCCCACGTGATTTCTATGTCTGCCAACTTTTCTTCGGCGCCTAACAGAGCATAGGTCGTCTTTGAACACTTGTAACAATGTTCAGTTTAGAAGATAAGCGACTTGGGAAAAAACCTGGATTAAAATTCTGGTCGGTCTTCGGATCTGGCCTCATTACCCTACGTCTGCTGTGCGTGGGGACCCTTTCAATAGTATTATAGGGTCCCGAGTCCCCATGGCCACAAATTGCATTTTTCCGGGGAAAAATGCGCCGTGAGGCCACAACAAGGCCACAACAGGCCACAAACGTGTGTTTTTGAGGCCACATCAGGCCACAACAGGCCACAAACGTGTGTTTTTGAGGCCACGTCAGGCCACAACAGGCCACAAACGTGTGGTTTTCAGGCCACGTCAGGCCACAACAGGCCACAAACGTGTCGCAACAAAGCAAGACCGTGTGGGTTTGAGGCCACATCAGGCCAACTTGTTTGGTTTCGAGATTGTTTTTTGGGGCTTGATTTTCAGCAAGTCCTAGGAGACCAAGTCGTTCCTGTACTGTACACATGTTTGCCAGTTTACGCGACTCCAAATCTGGGGTCGAAAAATCTAGGCAATTCTGGCTTCGCGTGTGTGGGCCTCCCCTGTGCACGTTTCTTTCATGTTGATCGCTTCCACAAGAAAGCTGCCCTCGGAGGTCGTGGTTCTCAGTAATTGATCTTTCCACGTTAAGTGCTTGTCTGTGGGCCAGAGTCGCCTGAGTGTAGCAGTCTGGAAAGCGCGGGATTGAGCCCAAAAATAGAAGAATTCGCGACCCCAAAACTGGGGTCGCCAAACGGCCCCAATTTTGGGGTCGCGGTTTCACGCCTCCAATTCAGTTCCAAATTGTGCTGCGGGAGCTGGTCCATTTCGCGGCACCATTTTTGGGACCGCGAGACGGCCCCATTTTTTGGCACCGAATTTGAGCCTGTGGGCTCAAGCAACCGGATCTCGTTGGCTGCGCACCTGCCCTTGTTCTAGTCACTTTGGGCAGCGTCGCGCTGAGCGCACGGGGGCTTGTCCGAAGCAGCTGCACACTCGTCTTTGTAATGCTGCAGTGAGGCAGAACTGCAACTGTGGAGGCCCGTCCTCGCGAAGCCAGAATTGCTTGTGTTTTGCGGCCCTGAAAGCGGGGTCGCCCGACTTCCCCGGAACTTGGGCTTCGTCCTGGCAATTCTGCTGGTCCGCCAGTTGAGCTGCAGGTCTTTGTCGGTGTTTTCTGTGGATAGGAGGCGCCCTTCAAGCTCGGGAAGTTGACCAACGTGGCTCAACGTTTTCTGCTGTTGCGCAGAGTCGTCTGCTGGACATTGCAGAATGAAAGCTTTTGGCAGGCTTGGGCTTTGAACAGCGAGGATACCTACTGTACAGGAACGGCTTGTGCTCCTAGCGAATCAGCTGTTGCCGAGCACCCTCATTGGGGTTCTAACAATGGTCAGGTTGTGGGGCTGGTGAACGGATGCCACAAGTGCATTCATGCTTGGACATATTTTGGCGCTGTCTCCAATCTCAGTTTTTGCGGCAGTTAACGCGCCGTTGATGGGTCAGACCTGTCTATACAGCATTTTGAATTTATAGCACCATCGACCCTGGTCTT
>CAJNDS010001105.1:0-32500 GCA_905221605.1 Symbiodinium natans
ACAGCCAAAACCCTACAAATCTTAGGGGTTTAGGGATAGTGGCTTATGAAGTTCAGTAGGGTTTAGGGTTGAGGGTTGAGGGTTTAGGGTTTTGAGGTTCATGTAGGGTTTAGGCTGTTCAGCCCTGGTACGGTTTGTCGCCTCCAGCGGTGGCTGGACCTCAAGCCGTTTCAATGGTGGTGTCAAGGTTGCAGGGTGTGGATTGAAGGGCCTCGGCTAGAAGCCCGAAGCCCTGAACCCTATAAAGCCGAAGCCCTAGACCGCAAAAGTGTCCATAAGTTAGATAGACCTCCCAGTCAAACCCACGGCTCTGAGCAGGAAACCTTCAAAGCTCGTTTTTCCCCACCCTCGGTGTGGGGTTGTTAGATTTTAAACTCAGCTCCCCGAGTGTTCCTGGAGTGCCCAACCCCAATGTGTCCCTGGAGTGCCCAACCAACCAGAGTGTTCCTGGAGTGCCCAACCCCAAAGTTTGTAGAGTGCCCCTGGAGTGCCCAACCAACCAGAGTGTCCCTGGAGTGCCCAACGTCAGAGTGTTCCTGGAGTGCCCAATATCAGAGTATCTCTACCCAGAGAGGGTGGGGATGTTCGAAGTTTTTTGTTTGTTCTTATTAGGTACGGGCTTATTTAGGGTTTAGGGTCTAGGGCGCAGGGTTTCTAAGGCAATCTGTTGATAAACCATCGCAACCAAAACTCCTAGTACCCCGCTGCCACACGAACGCGGCGGTGTAGAGACCCGTCGGAGTACTCCCCCTAAACCCTAAACCCTAAACCCCAAACCCTAAACCCGAAACCCTAAACCCTAAACCCTAAACCCTCGCCATGAAGCCTGCTCGCCAGGAGTACTCCACTGCCAGCATGGCCAGTGGGGCATGGAGGCATTGATCCCGCCACTCGGGAAGTAAACCCGAAACCAGGGTTTAGGGTTTAGGGTTCAGGGTGTACGGATCAGGGTTAGGGTTTAGGGGGTTTAGGTGTAGGGTATCAGGGTGTCAGGGTGTCAGGGTGTTAGTTAGGGTGTTAGGGTTTAGGGTTTAGGGTTGAGAGTTTAAAAGCTCGAACCCTACACTTAACTTTCTGTGTGGGTTAAGATGCAATCGAAAACATGTGAGACCGAGCCCTTCGCATTGAACTGCCATCTACAATATCTTTTGGAGGAATTCCTGTTTCGTGGGGCAGACAACGAGAGTTGCCTAATCCCTAGACAACACCTAAACTGTAGCTCGAACGCCTAAACCCCAAACCCGAAACCCGAAACCCCAATCAAGGCCTTTCTGTGGTTACTAAACCCTGAACCCTAGATGGGCTTTGACGACCTCTTTTGTAAAATCCAGATGGTCCGGTCTCTATATAAGTGCTTGTTTTTCGTGCACTCTTCCCACCCCCCCACCCCCCTCCCGGTAACCCTAACCCCGAAAGCCTAAACCCTAAACCCCAAACCCCAAACCCGAAACCCTATACCCTTTCGTTTCCTCGGCTACTCTTGGGTCTAGGAGTGCAAAGAGACCGCAGATTGGGACATGACTGGAGAGCTTATGCTGAGGTTTGGGGGCACAAGAAGATTAAGGTCGAGAATGAAGCTTTGTTCTGCTGCCTTGAAGACTTTGCGCTAAATCCTACGTGTGTCTGCATCTGTATATATATATATATATATATTATGTATATATATATATACAAGCATATATATATATATATATATATATATGCTACCCCCCCCCCAAAGATCTAGGTATTTTCATGATTTAGCGATATCAAGTTGAATACTTGCATGGGCCCGGAGGCGATGTGAAGTTGAAGATTTAACCGCCATTTAAACCTGAACCCTTAACCGTAAACCCCTTTTGGGTTAAGGCTTAAAAGGTTTAGGCCTTAAGATTTAGGCATTTAAACCTAAGCCCATCGAGTGTAAATCTTAGCGTACAGGGCCTAAACACTTAACCTTTAAGCCCTATAGGCATAGCAGGCCCATAGAGTTAAAGCCTTAAGGGGCCTAAACGCTTAACCTTTAGACCCTATAGGCTATAGGGTCAAGGTTGAAGGGTTTTGGTTTTAAAAGTAAGTCTATAGAGTTCAGACCCTGAGGGGCCTAAACGCTTAACCTTTAAACCCTATAGGCTATAGGGTTAAGGTTTAAAGGTTTAGGATTCAAGATTTAGGCATTTAAACCCAAGCCCACCTTAAGGGTTTAAGGTTTTAAACCCTCAGGGCTTAAGAAATACCCTAAGCCTTTGGACCCCCCTTAAGGTTTAAGCTCATGGGCTTGTGTTTTAATGCCAAAATCTTAAACCCTAAGCCTTTCAACCTTAACCCTATGGCCTATAGGGTTTAAAGGTTAAGCGTTTAGGACCCTTAACCAAAAGGGGCCTAAACGCTTAACCTTTAGACCCTATAGGCTATAGGGTCAAGGTTTAAGGGTTTAGGTGTTAAAAGTAAGCCTATAGAGTTCAGACCCTAAGGGGCCTAAACGCTTAACCTTTAAACCCTATAGGCTATAGGGTTAAGGTTTAAAGGTTTAGGATTCAAGATTTAGGCATTTAAACCCAAGCCCACCTTGAGGGCTTAAGGTTTTAAACCCTCAGGGCTTAAGAAATACCCTAAGCCTTTAGACCCTATAGGGCTGAAAGGTTAAAGAGAGCGTAATGTCTGGGCATTTATACATTCAACGCCTAAAGGGTTAAACCCTGTTAACGTTTTAGAGCCCTACAGGGCTTCAAGGTTCTGACCCTAAAGGGCTTAGGGTTATCGTTTCAATGCTGAAACCTTAAACCCTTAAGGCTTAAGCTCTATGGGCTTGTGTTTTAATGCCAAAATCTTAAACCCTAAGCCTTTCAACCTTAACCCTATGGCCTATAGGGTTTAAAGGTTAAGCGTTTAGGACCCTTAAGGTTTAAACTCTATGGGCTGACTGTTGAACTTTTCAACCCTAAACCTTTAAACCTTAACCGTATAGCCTACAGGGCTTAAAGGTTTAGCCCACGATCCCGAAACACCGCAAAAACCAATAAGAAACATAAAAACTATGGTTTCTGAAACTACTCGGCCGGCCACCCCAGCCACTAGTTTCGAAAATCATGGTTTTTGACATGTTTTTTTTTTTTTTTAATTGTTTTTTTTTGCGATGTTTTGGGAGCATGGGCTCACGAAACATCGGTTTTACTGATGTTTTTTAGAGGTAGGCCTTCAATAACATACCTATGTTTTTTGAAGGTAGGCTTTCAAAAACATTGGTTTTACCGATGTTATTTTGAAGGTAGGCTTTCAAAAACATCGGTAAAACCGATTTTTAGCGTGGGACCCACGCTCCCGAAACACCGCAAAAACCAACAAAAACCATAAGACTGAGCCAGCCACTGGGATGCGAGCCATTGCGAGTATTACAAACACAAATGGTCAAGTATATTTCGAGTGGAATGTCTGCGAAGACGTGATCTTGAGCGACGCCACGAAAGCTAATTCTGACACTTTACAAGACGTGAACCCGATTGAAAAACGATTGAAACGATTGAAATTCAATCGGGGGCCCGATTGAAAAACGATTGAAACGATTGAAATTCAATCGGGGGCAGGATTGAAGATTGAAGATTGAAGATTCCCAGAAAAAAGGTTTCCGGGAATCTTCAATCTTCAATCTTCAATCCGGTCTCCGATTGAATTTCAATCGTTTCAATCGTTTTTCAATCGGGGGCCCGATTGAAAAACGATTGAAACGATTGAAATTCAATCGGGGGCAGGATTGAAGATTGAAGATTGAAGATTCCCAGAAAAAAGGTTTCCGGGAATCTTCAATCTTCAATCTTCAATCCGGTCTCCGATTGAATTTCAATCGTTTCAATCGTTTTCAATCGGGCTCACAATTTGAAAAGACGACCACGCACATATGAAGACTCGCACATATCAAGATTCACATGTCCATATTGAGTTTTACATGTTTAGCTAGCCCCCCACCCCCAACCCTTAAACCCTAAAACAGATCCCAAAACCATGAAAATACCTAGATCTTTGGGGGGGGGGTACCATATATATACACCCAAAACCCTAAGTTACTACACCCAGTTACTCAAACCTAAACCCTAATTCACTAAACCCCTAAGTGACTCAACCCTATCCCCCAAGCTGCTAAAAAACCTTAGAAGAACCCTCCGGGCCGAATCTCTTCTGACTTAAACACGGGGCCAAAAGACGACCCTTACAAGGGGCCCTTGGGGTTTACGGTTTAGGGTTTAGGTTAGGAAATCCTGCAAACCGCCCATCGCGTGCACCTCACAGGTATTGGTTGCGACGTGGCTCCTGCCACACCACAGACCCGGAGGCTGCTGCAAAGACAGTTTAGGGTTTAGGGTTTAGGGTTTTGGGTTTAGGGTTTAGGGTTTAGGGTTTAGGGTTTAGGGTTTAGGGTTAGGTTTTAGGGTTTAGGGTTTAGGGTAGTTAGCTTGGGATGGTTCCCCCTTGTACTAGCAGTCCTTGATAGGGATTATATCAAGGGGTACTGTTAGTATAAGGGGGGACACGCCAACAGTGAGCAAAAGCCAGCCCAGTAAGTAGAGTTCAGAGTTTAGGGCGTAAGGGTTTAGGGCTTAGGGTATGGGCCTGAGATTGTTTTGGGGAAGGAATGTAGCAGACTCAGGGCTCTTCTTTGTTGCCTCTTCGGATTTGACAATACGGGGACCATATTGAGTTCCTTTTATAAGGCAACCATACTATGCGGGTCAAAGATACTTATTTTCGAAACCCCTCTTTCAGATGTCGGCACAGTTTTGGCTCAGTCGGGTTTGGGGTTTAAGCTTCTCTAGGCTTTCGAACAAATCAAGGCATGCTCCAGCTGGCAGCCCTAAAACCTCGGATATGGTCATTTCCGAAGATAGGGTACCCCGAATATACCCCCCAAATACTACGTAGGAACCCCCGACAGGGTACCCCTATTTTTCGGAGACCCCCATATGTCGCAGGAAGCCGACTACTTCCTGGTGCCCTGGCACACGTGGTGTGACAGGATGATTTTCCGTATGAATCAGCCAAGCCCTCGGCACAGGGATCTGGGGTGCATAGTCCAAATGGTGTCCGAAATTAGGGATGCCCCATTGGGGTCCTTATTATAAGGGAATCCCACAGCTTGGAAGTCAACAATAGGGGTCCCGTATTTTCGTATAGTCCCAAGTCCGAATAACAGTTGCAGTCTACAAAGTGCTTTACGCTGGGGCTGCCAGGTGAGCCCCAACCCCTGATTTCCCCCCAGGTCGCGTGAACCTGTGGGCGACATTTCTGCCGTGTACTTAGACCTCCTCCGCCGCAAGGCACATGTTCAACGGAAGTTGCGGGGGGGGGGGGGGGGGGGGTTGGAGGTTGTAATAAAGGAGTCGGAATAAATACCCTTATGATCTCTTTGTAAATCCTTTACAATAACCCCCCCCCCCCCCCCCCCCAAAAAAAAAAAAAAAAAACATACGAATCATTCAGACCCCCATAGTAGGCCTTTGCGTTTGAAGGGCCTTCAGACTTGTAGAGCCCAGGCATGCAGGACCGTTGGACTGCTATGCTCGCTGGAAATTAAGCTATCTTTCTTGACGCGCGTAAGGGCTGTGTGTTCATCTCGTCTCCTCATTAACCTGAAGCAAGACCCCACAGCGCCGACCCCCTGGGTACAAAAAACAGTTTTCGCACATCAACCTACTGCGCTTCAGCTCCTGCCGTCTGTATAAGTTGAGACTATGCTCCCCTGAACAATAGCCCTCCGCCACCCCTGAATATGAAATATTTCCCAGGGGAAAGCCTTGCATTATTTCCCTAAGCCCTAATTAATCCGAAAACCTCAACCTTACGGAATCTTTCACATTAGGCGGACGGACGGGGAGGGAGGTTTCGGGCTTAGGGATCCTACTCACCAGCACTTCGAATACTAAAGTTCCTGGGGAGCAGCAGAGCATGAGCCCTGAGTACTCCAAGTTGAGACTCAGGTTGTGGGGGTTATATATTTAGGATGTACGGTCTAGGATTCAGGGTTTAGGGTTTAAGGTTTAGAGTTTCGGGTTTAGGGTTGGGGTTTAAGGTTTCCATGGCTTAATATTTAGGCTTGAAGGGTCTCAGGGTTTTAGGGCTCAGAGTCGTCAAGCTTTCTATGTGATGTGTGGAGTTGGGTTCTGCAAGTAGGGGACCCCTGCTATGGATAAGTCCGAAGACGTGGCTCCTTGGCATCGACTTTTTGGGTTGGAAACAGAGCAAGCTTCGCTTGCTGGCTGCGTTTGGACAAAGTTCCGGGAAAACGACCGAAAGTTGCATTCATCGTTTGAGTTGTTCTATTTCCCAAATGTGACCTCAGCAGGACTGCAGCGTACTTCATCCATGGAGATCAGGGGAGAACCGTCATGACTGGGGCCTTTATGGTCACAACTCTGCAATCGGCGCTGGGATATGGACTGCAGGTGCAATGGCGCAAGCTTCCTGACACCGCTTCTGTGGATGGTAGCTTTCACTTAAAACAAACCTTGCTAACTCAAGCTACTTGACACGGTTCTGTCTAATGGCCATTCCAAAGACCATTCACAAAAACTCTGAGACTTGTGACATGTACTGTAACCCAATCTAGGGCCCTCATAACCCTATTTATAGCCAGGGGCTCCCTGCTTGCACCCCTAAACCCTCAACCCTAAACCCCAAACCCTAAACCCCAAACCCTAAACCCCAAACCCTAAACCCTAGACCCTAAAGCCTAAACCCTACATGTAGAGTTTACGGTCGAGCCGCGGAGGAGGAGCTGCTTCCGCATTGGCCGCGCCAGCTGGGTCGGGACCACGTCTTCATCTTCTCCGATCAGGGGATGAACTTCTTCCCGGAGCCACCCTAGGGTTTAGGGTTTAGGGTTTGGGGTTTGGGGCTTGGGGTTTAGGGTTTGGGGTTCAGGGTATAGAGTTTGGGGTTAGAGTTTAGAGGGTTGAGGGTTTAGGGTTTAGAGGGTTGAGGGTTTAGGGTTGCTACCTGGCCCCCCCACTATGGGCCTAAGTGTACCTTGGAAGGTGTACTTGGGGTATCTTGAAGGGCTTTTGGAGTACCTTTTTTGGCATAGGGCCCTAATCCCCTGGCAGGAGTGGCGGGACTACATTCCGCATTCCGTATTCCTCACGACCGAGGTGGAGAACCCTAAAATTACTAAATCCTAAACCCTAAACCCTAAACCCTAAACCCTAAACCCTTTGGGGTCTACCGTCTGCAAGGTCGCATAGCCTTCACCCCTCAAGGCCTTGTAAACCTCGACTAAGCCAGTTCCGTGCCCCCCCCCCCTCCGCCCAAGTTTAGGGTTCAGGGTTTAGGGTTTAGGGTTCAGGGTTTAGGGTTTAGGGTTTAGGGTTTAGGGTTTATATCCTGAAAAGAAAACCATGGTTTCCCTCGCCCCTAACATCACATCTTCCCCCTTAGGGTTTAGGGTTTAGGGTTGGTAGGTTTCGTTTTTTGTTGGGGGGGGGAGTCCTCTTCCAACTTCGGAAGGGCCCAAGGACCTACTGCACAAGGGTTTTGGTCTAAGGAGGGGCCCCCGAGGATATTAAAAGGGTTGTTAAGGTCCCTTAACTGGGTTATAGGTCTTGATTTAGGTCATACATCCCCAAGTAGATTTAGTGTAGAACGGGGGCCGCTGCTTGCAAGGGTCCATGTATCAAAATAGGGTATGCTCGGGCTTTAAAGGGCAGTTCCTATGTCGTGACTTTGCGCCCAGGCTCTTTTGAGCCGGCGGTGTTAAGGTTTCTTTTTACTTTGGGGCTGGTTTTGTAGGGTTTTCAGGCAGTTTTTAGGTTCTAGGCTGAGGGCTGGCGAGGTCGCCTTTGAGATTTGCGCGGTAGAAGCTTAAGAGTAGGGTTTAGAGTTTAGGGTTGAGGGTTTAGGGTTGAGGGTTTAGAGGGTTTAGGGTGAGGGAGGGTTTAGGGCAATGCCTCATGGAGGCTGTAGCTTTTTCGTTTGGGATGTGGGGGTTGTTGTGAGCACATTTGCTTCGCAAAACATGCTAAAAGCCCAAAGCCTTACAAACCCATGAATTAAAGTTTGCATGGTAAGGGGGCCACTTACTTGTATAATTACTCAGATACGTACCCGAAACCTTAAACCCTCAACCCTAAGCTTTACAATCCCTAAACTCCTGGCATCCAGTCTTTATGATCTCAGTCGCCCTCGCTCAACAGGCTTTGACGCCCGGTTGTGGACCTAGTTGCTACAACCCATGGAAGGACTCGCCACTTCCTCGTGGTTCGGCATTTATGTTTTAGGGTGCAGGTATTGGGATCTATAGAGAAACACTAGTCAGTGTGCATGTGTGTGTGTGTGTGTGTGGCCACTTTGTGGGCTCATGCGCTGCTTTTGTTTCGGGACTATATGCTACAGCTTGCGCGCGTGTGCGGGTGTGTGTGTGTGAGAGAGAGAGAGAGAGTGTGTGGGGGGGGCCATTTTTGAGATCTTTCAATCCCCAATCTTTGAAGTCCCCCCAGGGCTGTATTCAGCCCAGCCTAAATCCATGCCAGCTCAGCCGGCCCTTAAACGAGGTATTAAGTCCTACTTTTCAGGTTGTACTTCCCGCAACTAAAGTTAGTATGGGAAGGGGCCACCTACTAACCCTAAGCCCTAAACCCTAAACCCCAAACCCTAAACCCTAAACCCTAATCCCCAAACCCCAAACCCCAAACCCCCAACCCCAAACCCCAAACCCCCAAACCCTAAACCCCAAACCCCAAACCCCAAACCCCAAACCCCAAACCCCAAACCCCAAACCCCAAACCCCAAACCCCAAACCCCAAACCCCAAACCCCCAAACCCTAACCCGCCTGAGCTGGAGGACTTGGTGTTGCCAGGCCTGGGCCCGTGATTTAAGGGACGTGAAGAGGGGACCTTGTTACGGGACGCAACAAGAGGTCTAGGGGCGTTATAGGGTTTAGGGTTTAGAGTTTGGGGTTTAGGGTTAGTCGTAGGATTCCGGGGTGCCCTAGACCCCAAAAACGCCGAAACACCAAAGCCTAAACCCTAGACCCTTCCAAGAGTCTCTCCCAGTATCCCTCCGGGTGGTTTAGAGTTTCGGGCTTAGGGTTTAGGGTTCAGGTTCGGGGTTTAGGGTTTAGAAACCGCCACAGCCATCCTCTCGTCAGGCTGTCACCCTAAACCCTAAACCCTAAACAGTCTATGTTGCCTTCCTAAGAATGGGCTGGGGGCCTGAGGGGTCAGACTTCAGGCTCTATGAGTGTTTGTGCCTCGGGCTTAATCGGGAATGAGGGAATGAGGTACCCTACACAATTTCTTAAAGAGTATGTGTATATATATATATATATATAGGGCCCTGATTCCCTCCTCCCTTACTAAGCACCAGGGGTTTTGAGGTTTAGGGTTTCGGGCTCTGGGATCTTGACTCCTCAAGGCCGAAAGGCCTAAAGTCTACAAACTGCTCCCGAAATCGAAGGTTGGAACTATGGGCCGCTAGTATGGTCCCTTATCCTTGTTATAGGGATCCGAAGTATGAGCCCTTATTCTGTAGTGTGTGTATAAGGGTTATATAACAGACCCATATCAAGGCCCCTTCTCCAGATCCCTTCCTACGAAATGCAGCGCGAGGACATCCTGACTACTTCCGTTTCCGGCGCATGATGGAGGCCCCACAGCCCTCAAATGATAGGGTGGTGCTTAGTCAAGGCTTCTTGTTTCGTCTATTCAGGGGTGTATTACTTCGGGTTTTTTGTGTAGCTGGAAGAAATCGTGGATCAGGGACCGCAAAAGCACCCAGAGTCTGACTGAAACGGAGTGGAGCAATGGTCCGGGGGGAACGCATTTCGCCCTAAACCCCCCCTAGCCCCTATATAGCCTATATACACCCTAAACCCCAAACCTTATAAACCCTAAAACACAAACCCGAAGCCCCTACACCCGAAACCCCAAACCTTAACCCCCAAATCCACAACCCAGAATTCCTAAACAGAGGAATTGGCGGACCAAGGGTGCCGCGGGCATGGCGGTTTGGGATTTAGGGTTTATGTTAAAGCCCAGTTCTTGTAGGTAGGACCCTGCTCTTTCTGTTTTTGCTCTTTGGGTTGGGGGGGGGGGGGGGGGACTTACACGACACCTCGCCCCGCCCTCTATTGAACCATTCGGCGGCACACCAGACCGACAAATATCAACCAAAAAATCCCGAAATCATATTCCCGAAATCCTTAGCCCAAAATCTCAAGCCCAAATCCCCGCAAAACCATATTCCCGAAATCCTATTCCCAAAATCCCAAGCCCAAAACCCCGAAAAAACACCTTCCCCCATAAATCCCCGTTATTCCTCAACCCAAAATCTAAAAAACACCTTCCCCCATAAATCCCCGTTATTCCTTAGCCCAAAATCACCCGAAAAAACCCAAAACCTAATCCCTTTAATATGCTTAACCATAAGCCCAAAACCCAAGAATAACAATAAGCCTTATGTGGGGCAAGCTCCCTTTAATGAAATTTAATAGTATATTATTATAATATTAAACTACATTTTATTAATTATATTTGTCTTCCCATTCTTGTAATTTGCGGTTTTTCTCGTCTATGATTTTGTCTTTTTCTTCTTGTGTTGTTGCTTCCTTTAGTCCTTTTACATATGTATTCATGATTTGTCTTCTCAATCCGCCTTTGTGTCGTCCCCATGTAAAATGTATTTCCCAGTTTTCAGGTTTTACTTTTTGTTCGCATGCTTCACAATATATATTTCCGTTGTTGGCTCGTTTTTCTCGTTGTTTCTTATTGTATTTGTCTTTGTATCCTTGACATGTTTCACATAGGGATAATCCCTCAAGTGGTTCTCGCTTTTTACATTGCGGACATTTTTCAGTATTATCATCATCTTTTTTCGTTTTCAATGTGTTTAAATCCCATGTCTCTTTTCCTTTTTGGTTGTTTATGTGCTTCTGTGTTTTTAGGTGTTGTGTTAAAGCGTTTCTTTTGACCTTACAATTACATATTGGACAATCTATTTCAATTTGTCGGTATTCTTGTTTCACCAAAAGACACGCTTTACACGTAGCTTTACCTTTATCAAAATCAGTAAGCTCTCTTTTCTTATCACATCTCGCGCATAACTTTGTGTTTGTGTTCATACCCTACATACTATTGCCCTCTATTCTTTAAGACGTTTTGGGTAAAGATAAATACACGTTTAAAGGTATGTTATATTAAACCGTTAATCATGGGAAGTTCAACATCAACCCACCAAACAAACACAGAACCTTTAATAACTCCTTCTGCTAAAATAAAAAATCCTAAACCTATACACGTTCATCCTAAATTCTCATTAGGTGAATGTATATTTACAATTGATAACCCTGAACTGTATAGAGACCACTCGTGTAAAGTAATATTTACATATGTTGTAAATGATGAAGTTTGCAAAGATATACGGGGCAAGGTAATAAAAGATATATTGAACGGAGTTTCGCATTATACCGAATGGTATTTAAGGACATACATACCTATCGAAAACGAAGATAAAAATAATTGGTTTGTATTCAAAACCGCACTTGACAATCTTGAAGAAACAATAGCCATTTACAAATTAAATAACTTTTCATATCATATTTATCCCTGATGAGTTTTAATATTACAAATAATATTAAATCGCATCTCATTCCTCGCTTTTAGCGGGTGCTTTAAAATGATACTTTTCTTCTTCCTTGTTAAATTCAATATCATAATATGTTAACGTTTCTGGTTTTGGGACTTTGATTTCGCCCTTATTCAGTCTTTCCATGTAAGTTTTCCTTTTCTTACTCCAATCGCTTTTATCGCCTTTATCAACTGGTGTTGATGACGTGCTCTTTTCATAAGTGATTGGTTTCTTATCCTTATCCTTAACCAACTGTTTAACAAGTCCTAAAATCTCGTTAATCTTCAATTGAGTCATATTGTGATTTTCTACAATAGTGTTATAAATCTCATCCGTGCTCACCTTACCCTCGGTCATATACGTTATTACGTGTTCTACCCTTTAAATCCTGATAATTTCCTCAATATCTTTTTCGCTCAAAGGTTCTTTTATATGCTGAATACACCACCCCTTCGGTTTCAAGTTTTCAATTATTTTCTTAATCTGCGTTTCATTCTCTGGTTTTCTTAAATCAACCTGTGCCCAAATAAATTTAAATGTTTCGGGTTCATATTTTAATAATCTTTGTTCCCATCCTAAACTCGTCCAACAATCTAAATCAATACCCGTAACATAATAATCGCATTTTTCAGCTACTTTTAGAATACTCATTTTGTTCTGGTAAATGTTTAGAAGTTTTCCCATATAAAATATATGTTAAATGTTTTTCCCGACATTTAACGCACGTTTTACACATTTTGCCGTAACAACCAATAAAATACGATTTAGGAACATAACAACGACAATATTTACAAAATCCGATGTCTTGATTATAACCTTCGTTTGGTTCATTTGTTAATTTAAATTCTACTATATTAGCCATATTAATAATAATAACAATTTATTATTATTATATGTATAGGGGAGAAGAAAAACTAATTAAGCAACTGCTTATGAGATGCTATTGAACGTGTCGCACTACTTCCCTTTCGTGTGTCCGTTCAATGTGAAACAAAGGGGTCACTGTTTGGGGGCAACTGTCATGTTTAAAGAACAACATTTCTTTAAACATAATACCGAAAACGCGTTTTCTTGTGTCATAATCTAATATAAATATGTCTTTAATATTAATCCATACTATTTAATTTCAAGTTCTTCTTTAGCTCCTCTACTTCTTTTTCTAACACTTGTATTCTTTCTTCGGGCGTTGGTTTTCGCGAACCGAACCCTGTATCTACAGTATCAACATCTTCATTATCTTTCATATTAGTTTTAAAAATAGCGTTTCCGTCGGGTGTCGTTCCTCTGCCCATTTTCCAACTACTCCTATTCTCTACCTGATTAACTACGACGTTACCCTGTTTATCTGTTGTTGTTTTAGTTTGTTTATACAATGCCTTTTTACCACATCTACAAAAGTTACAATCAACACTACTTTTATCAATGTGAAACCCTCCGCTGTTCTCTTCCATTAATATTATTTAGATTTTTTCATATTTTTAAGATAATAACAAACGGCTTTCAAGAACTCTAACAAACTACGACAACACGTTCTGTATCTTGGTGTTTTTATTACTTCGTCTAATTTCTCTAACTCGTCTATTACATCTATATAATTTTTGTAGTTATACATATATTAAATAACGATATAGTTTTCTATGTATTAATAATAATGTCAAACATTCCAATAGTTAAACCTGTCAATGTGAAAGAATACGAGTTCAAACAATCTAAATATGAAGTAGCCCCGAGATTACCTTTCAGTCAAATAATAACTGGCCCTTCTGGAAGCGGTAAAGGTATTTTACTACAGTCGATGATATTAGACATTTATAAGGACGTCTTCGCGAGAATATACGTATGGTCGCCCTCTGTTTCAATTGACCCTAACTGGACTCCTGTTAAAAGGTATATACAAAACGAATTGAAGGTGGATACAGAAAAAGAAAAAGTATTCTTCGATGAATATAACCCCTCTGAATTAGAAGAAGTTATAAACAGACAACATAAAATAACTGAGTATCAAAAGAAGAACGGACACAAGCAATTGCATTCAATATTAATAATTGTGGATGACTTCGCCGACTCGAAGGAATTTTCAAGAAATTCGCCTTTATTAAATCAATTATATGTGAGAGGAAGACATAAAGCGATTTGCATTATAACAGCAACGCAAAAATTTAACGCGTTGTCTCCAATCATTCGTGTCAATAGTCGTCAGTTGTTCTTCTTTAGATTAAGGAATTACAAAGAAATAGAAACAATGGTTGAAGAATTAAGCGCCGTATTAATTAAAAAATCATCTGTAGCAGATACTAAAAATCTTGCAGAAGCAAAGAAATTACTATTGGAAGTGTATAATTTAGCAACAGAAGAACCATATAGTTTTTTGTTCATTAACTTAATGAAAGCCGATGTCAATGACATGTTTTATAAAAGATTTGATGCTAAATTAATTATTGATTAATAAGATTATTGAATATTAATATTATTAATCGCTCTCGCTTTTTCCCTTACCTTTCAATTTATTTACTTCTTTTTCTAACTTATCTATTCTATTTAAAGCATTTTGTAAAGCACTCCATAAAATTGGTGTAGTTGTTGTATAATCGAATTTTAAATATCCATCCGTTCCCTCTTTGACTACATTCTGCCATTCATCTGGCATCTTCTTCGTTTCCATGAAATCGTTAGCAATAAATCCTACACACGATTTACCCTGTAGTCTGTCATCAATGAAATGATATGTTTTAGGCTTAATATATTTTACTAATTCTACTGCTTTTTTGCTATTTAGTTCTTTTATGTCTTTCTTTAATCTTTTATCGGATGAAGGAATTAATGACCCCGTATATGAAAGGTCGCCATAAACATCAACACCTGTATTTGTTGCGTCTAATCTTGATAAATTATTATTACTTAATCTAATAAATCCATCGTCATCTGGATTATTAATTAATACTCTTTGTTGTCCTGACACATCAGTATTTGTAATTTCCAGTTGTCCGACTAATGTAACTTGTCCATCCGTTACAGATATTTCGGGCGTTGATGCTTCTAAACCAACTATCATTTTAATTTCTCCTAATGCATCGCCGTTTCTCATAATCAGTTTGTATTGAGTGTCTAATATTTCTTTAAACTCACTACTGTTCTGAAACATAAAACGACCCCAACTAATAACATCCGATTCACCAACGATATTACCAATACTATTAAAGTTAAGTTATTTGTAACTGCTCTATTAATTGTAATTCCGTTAGTGTCGTTTAATTGAAGTGCTATTGTTCCCGTTGTAGGGTCGGTTGTTCTATTTGATTGCAACGAAAAATTAATTTCTTCCGTTGATATTACGTTTAACGAATTATTAACGTCCGCTCTTTGAAAAATTCTGCCTGAATTATTAACATACATATCTCCATTAAATGTTGATGTGCTTTGAAACGAGGCTGTTCCGCCAAAATTACTATTGCCACCCGATACATTTAATTTATTTGAACCTTGAATAACTCCAATACCTAAACTTAAACAATAAACACCATTACCATTAGCAGTATTTAATAAAAGCAATGATGACCTGTCGTTGCTTGTATTGTAAGCATTAATACCGAACGAAATAAATTTCAAATACCCTTGTGCGTTTTTCACGCACAGTACATTCGACGCATCTGTTGTATCTTTATAAAATGTAAGTCCTGAATTATTAGAAATATTAAAGTTTTCACCGTAAAAATTTAAATCATTTGATAAGTCTAAATTACCATCCACTTTTAAATTTTGTCTAACAATAGCATTATCAACAACATCCAAATTATAACCGCTTGTTAATGTTTCTACTCCTGTATCTACTAATATTGAATGTGTTTTAACATATTCATTAGCATTATTATTTAAATTTAAAATCCTACCTGTATCACCTACAGAATTACAACAATCAATGTTATCGTTATTAAATGTAATATAATTGTCGGTGTTTCTAACTGTAAAAGATAAATTAGCATCTGCTGTATTTTCTACTACTAACCCACCCGTTGGTGCTTCTATCTTACCACTCATTTTATACCCTGCATTATTATTAGTTAAATCAAGTTGTTTAATTGCATCGTCTGATGTGTTATTACAAAATACTTTATCACCTTGTAAAGTTATATAACTCGTTGCGTTCTTAAACTCCGCTAATACTTTATCACCTCCTCCTGTCTGATTGCTAAATAATACTCCTTCCACTGGGGAAATATTTATTGTTGAATTATTTAATGTTAATCCACTATGAATAATCGTAGGGGCGGAACAATCAATAATAGGATTGACACTAAATCGATTGGCAAAATCACTTACTGGAACTCTTAAAGCGAGTAAATTATCTATTTCCGTTGTTGTGTATGTGTCGCCTCCTCCCGCTCCTGCTATTAATCCATCTACTTCGGTTTTATTATAATAATTTGTTCCTAATTGGGTGTTGGTCTGGTAATTTGTTGATAAATTTGTGTCTATTTGAGTTTGTGTGTAATAATTCGTAAAGGTTGAGTCTATTTCTGTTTTATTGTAAAATGTGCTCGTTAAGGTGGTGTTTGTTTGATACTCCGTATCTAATAAGTGCGTTAAAGAACTGATATTATGAAAGTTTTGTAGTTGCTTTGTATTCAGAACATCTATAGAGTCGGTGTTTGCTTGTATGTTTGAAGAATTCGCGGTGTTGATGTCTCCTAATTCTGTTTTTGTCGCGTATAGGTCGCTTAAATTAGTTCCACTGACTACAATATTATCTGCTGTTAATGTATTTGTGTTGTTTAATGTTAATGGCATTAGTTAATATTAATAAAATAGATAAATTATTTTATTAGTATTATTTCATTGTTTAATCGAACACCTTGAGCCCTAAATCCTTAATCTCTAATATTTGTTCCGAGAGTAATGTTAAATAAACACTATCTGGCATATTCGTATTAGTTATTGAAGCGTTTGCGGGTTTAACTTTTAATAACATTTGTTGCCCAGCACGTGTATTAATTCCTGTATAACTACTATCCGGCACTTTTTCAAAGGAGAAAGCAAAGACAAATTGTCTATCGCGATATTGTTTAAAATCAATTGATAATGAATGTTGATGAAACATTGGTAAGTTTAATGCCTTTCGTAAATGATAGTAGCACTCGGTAATCGAAGCACATGGGTATTCTGGATACAATTTAGAACCTAATTGAATCTGAAATTCTAAATCCAAATCGGGGTCATATATTCCTTCGTTTGCTGGAAATGATGCCTGTTGTGGATGATAGAAACGACAGAACTGTTTATCACAGTATTCGAATCCTGTGCTTGGGTCTCCACTCTTGTAAAATGTAACGAATGACGCTACTAATTTAGATACGGAACGAATAACCTGAACGCTAAAATTATCATTTCCTGTTAGTGCCTGTGATTGTGTAATATAAGTGGTATAAGTAATGGGTAATCCTTTTCCTTCTAACAGATGCTTAACATATTCATTATTCAAATTATTATCAAGGGTGCAAACATCGCAAACAACACGAGCGTTATTGATTTCCCATTGAATACTTGTATTTCTGTATCTTGCGTTTTCTTGTCCCGCGTCTGCGGGATTAACATTATTTACGAAACGATTGCCTACGGCAGTGTTCGCGGTATCATCATTATAATCAATAATACAATCAGTTGCATTCGTCACGAGTTCTAATTCAATTGTTAAGTTTCCCATATACTTTAACGGTAAATATTTAAATTGAGAAAAGATGCCTGCGAGTGGTTTGAAAGAAACTGTCATTTTGTTTTTAAATCCTTGGCAATTATAACCATTAACTTCATATTTTAATTCGGGTGTTACTCCGTCGGCATATAATGTTCTTACTTCGTCATCATATCTATATCCGAAACTTTCGTTTGCTTCGTCTTTTCGTGCTCCTGCAGACATCATTTTAGAGAACATATGATGAACTCGGTTATAATTATCAAAGTCTTCAACAACTTGATTACCAGCAATAATTCGCATTCGTCTGAAGAAAGAATAAGCGGGTGATCACGGACGAAGTTTATTATCATAATCGCCAAGGTCTAAATTTTGTAATGTAAAGAAAATACGAACCGATTGAGGGTCTAACCATGTATTATCTTCTCCATTTAATGAAAATTTCAATACACGGTTACCACTATTGCTTTTATAGATATTTGAACCAGTCGGCCAGAATGAGACGCTTCGGCGGTCTTGAATGTATGAACTACCTTTGTTTAATTTAAAACTTAAATTATCAATGAGAATATCTTCGGGTGCAAATGTTTCCATACTTATATATTTATGATTAGATAATTAATATTTTTATAATAGATTTAATCAAATAAATTAAACTTAATTTTATTTTCGGTTTTATTATTGTCTTTCTTTGTTTTAGTGGTCTCTTTCAGTTTCATCTCTCCGCCATCTTCTACTATTTTTCGTATTTCCTCGTAACTGTTCTGCTTAAACTTTTTGTCGGGCTTCGGTTTCTCCACCTTCTCGTATGATGTTGTTTTATAAGCAAACATTATTAATATTATTTAGAAAAGATTTTAATCAAACTGCTCTAAAAACTCTTCTTGTGATATTGGTAAATTACCTGCTTTGTTATGAACATTTCCTATATCTTGATATGAATGATTTTGTAAAGGGTCTAACGTTCCTTTGTTTAATGTTAAACTGCCTTTATCAAACATACTAACAACGTCGCCCGACTTTCGTATTCTCAAGTTTGTCCCCGTATCTTCTGGCCTCTGACTTGAAACAAAAGGCGAACCGTAACTTCTACTTCTAAAAATATTACCATAATCATTATTTATTTGTTGTCCCACCGCCGACCCTAAGCTATGGCTTATTATATCAGTAATACCTGTGAGTTTTTTACCATCAACTTGTATAGTTCCGTCTTTAATGAATTTATCAACGTCCTTATATCTTTTTGTTTGTTGTGTTTGATACAACGGTAATTTCAAATCATCATAAATATCTCTCCCGCTTTTAGTTCCAGCTATGTATAAAATAGAACCATTTTGATAAATCCCTTCTGGGTTTTCATAAGCAAGTCTTAATCCTTGCGTATCGGTTAGAAATGTTTCGGCACCTGCTAATTCTTCCCTAACTTCGTCATTAATCTTATTTCTTGTATTAGGTGCTTCGTATAATAAGCCATCATTTCTTCTTTTATGTTTGTGCATTATAAAATAGATTATAAAATATTTTCTTTTATTATTATATAATGCTTAAATTCAAAAAGGTTTATATTGATAGTAGTTATAAAGTCAATGGCACTTCATCCGAATTTACGATAGACTTGCCTGAAACTGTCCAACTTGAAGATAATATGTTATGTCAAATACATGAGGTAAGTATTCCGCATTCTTGGTATTCAATAAACAGCACAAATAACAATATTTATTGGAGACATCAAGTTATACCCCCTGGTGTTATAGCGGGTGTTACTTATCGTAAAGTAACAATTCCCGAAGGTAATTATACAGCGGTAGATTTAGCACAAACCATACAAATAGCGATTAATCTATTAGTGGATACAAACGACAGACCTAACACATATTCTTTAAGTTACAACACATCAACTAACAAATTTACAATCAGTTCTAATTATGCAACAGTTATTTTTGTTCTTCTCACTGATGGGGAAGTTGCGCCAGTGGCAAATTTGTTTAGTGACCCCGTTGATGTTAATAACTTATATTCATTAAACCGCGTGATTGGTAACACAACCCCAGCAACTGACGCTTATACTAATGTAGCACCTTATACAAGTAATTTTGTAGATTTAACACCTGTTAAGAATGTTTATTTGCATTGTAATGAAATTAGCAACTACAACCAATTAACAGTAGCGGGCAATTCAAGTATTATTAAAAAGATTCCCGTTAATGTTCCTTACTTAGGGGTCATTAATGATTCCGAGTTGAGCGTTGTTGATTATATTGACGTCTCTAACAAATTATTAAGAAGATTAAATTTTCGTCTTACTGACCATCTTAACCAAAATATTAATTTAAACGAGGTGGATGTTTCATTCACGATAACATTTTTTAAAGGTTAAAATAACATATAAAATTTCTATATAGAATATATGGAAACGATTAATAATGAAGTTCAAGAAAGTCAAAATGAAGAAGCAAATGAAAAGGTGGTTGAAAATATTATTGAAGAAGCTACTGAACCACAACCCACACAAGAAATTCAACAACAGGAAGCAAAGCAAGAAGAAGCGGAAGAGAAACCGAAACCAAAAGCAACGGCGAAAAAATTACCGAGAACAGTAAAGGTCGTAGAGATGGTGAATTGTCCCGACTGTGATAAAAAGATGTTACCCAAGAGCTTAAAACATTCACATCCGAGAAATTGTAAAGGTCAGCCTTCGGAAACATTGCCGGTTAATAAACAGAAAAACTCGTATGGGTCTAAACTGAAGGAACAGATGAGAAAGGAAATAGAGGAAGAAGTAAAAAGCAAATACCAAAACAAAGAAAACGATAAAAACGCACAAAATGTAGCAAACGAAGTTGTTCAGTATTCAGAACCCATCGAAGTTAAAACTAAAGCTAAGCCCGTTAGGATGGTAGAAGCACCGCCACCACAACGCCAATTAACAGCAAGTGAATTATTACAACAGTCATACAACGAAATGAAGAAATTGAAGCATCAAGAGAAAGCCGAGAAAATAGCAAGGTTTAAAACGAGTATGTTTTAATTAATTATTAATAATATTTTTAATCTAATATTATTAATAATGAGTATGTTCAAAAGCAAACCAGAGTTTAAGAGAATGCCAATGGTAGAACAATACTATGATTTAGAAGAATCAATCGGTGTAGCAAGTCGGAAGAAAGAACTCGAAGACATGAAGTTAAGAATTGAAGAAGCAGAAAACAGAGCTAAGAATGTAGCGTTAAGGAACGATTGGGTAAAACATCAGAAGAAGTCATTATATCAGGGTCAGTTAGATGATATAAACAGACAATTAGAGAGACCGTCAATGCCAGTAAGAACGAAAGAGGAACTGATGAAACGCCAAGATGAATTAAAAACTATAATGAAAGAAATAATTTAAATCTAAAATAATAATATTAATGATTAAAACGTTAAAATCTGAATTAAAATTACGTCCGACGTATGATGAGTTAGTCGGTATGATTGAAAGCCAAGGCGACCCTAACAGACCACCAATAGAGAAAATAATTGACAGAAGAGCTACAATATTTAGAAATAATCAGTTCGGTAGTCAATTAGATAATGTTGATTTTTTAGGATTGAAGAAACAAGAAGAAGACAAATTAAAAGAAGAAATGAGACAAACACAACTGAGACAAGCGGCAATAGCAAGAGGGACATCGGTAGGAATGATAAACGCTCAGACATCAGTAAGTTCATCAATGCCAAGTGGTGCAACAACACCATTTTTAGATGTAGGTTCAACGCCTTCGGAAAGTGAAGTGCCAAGTTTAGCCATAGAACAGATTGACGCAATAAGAGCAGAATTAGAACGACACAACCAGTTTATTAGGAATACGTCATCATCAACAGCTAATGAAGCAAGTAGTGAATTGAGAGAAGTAGGCGACCAAGAAATACCAGATGGTGTGATTTTAGAAGATGAATTAGATGAGGATGACGAAGACCATAAATTATTTGAAAAATTGAAATCTGAACAAGAAGAAAGAAAAGCCCGCCGAATTAGAGGTAAGCAAACCCCAACAACAGAAATACAACCTTCAACAAGTTCATCAAGCACAGCAAAAGACATATTAGTAAGTGGAGCAAAGGCAGGAGTAGAAACATTAGCAAAAGCAGGAGCAACGGCATTAGCCAAATCTTTTTTACCAGTTTGAGCATATAATACAAATTGTTGGAGATAATAACAAATTATCTCCAAGAATTTCTTAATTTTTTGAAAATAAATTAACAAAACCTGTCTTATTTTATATTATATGTTACGGTTACGTCCGACTTTTGAACAAATTGAACGAGAAGCGAGAACAAGCAGATTAAGAATATTGCCAGAACGTCAAAGAAGAACACAACAAGGGATATTATTAGATGAGGTCGATTTTGATGATTTTGATTTAGGGAAATATGATAGGAAGACAATACTATTAAACGAGAACCCCGAGAAGGGAACACAAACAGATGTATTCAATGAAACGCCAAGCATAACAGAAAGCGAAAGTATGAGAACGCCAGAAGAAGCGGTTAAAGAACAGATAGAAGAAGAAGAAGAAGAAGCCGAAAGCGAAAACATAACTGAACCCCAACAAGAAGATGAAAGAGAAAGAACGCAAAAGAAATCAGTAATGCGAAGAGTTTATGATGCCATGTTTGGCGAAGATGAGTTTAAAGAAGAAAGAGAAGAAATGCGAAACAGAAGGCAACAAATCGAAGATGATGATTTAGAACGTGAAACACCTATTGAACCACAAAAGAGCGAAGAGAGCGATAACAGCTTGCCTATGAATGTTAAAAAATCTTATGAGCCTTCTTCATCCTCATCAAGTTCTCGTAGAAGTTCGAACAGAAGTGTATTATTACCAGTTGAAGAAGAAGCATTAAGCGAATACATTCATTCATCAGCACCCGAAACAGTTCAAAGTTCTGTTCCAAGTAATCGGACTATTGAATATGTTGATGAAGCATCGCCACCTCAAAGCGTTGTTAGTTCTCGTAGAAGTCAAGAAACCATAGAATACATAAGAAGCAGAACCAGTTCAAGACGTTCAAGTATTCAATCTGTAAGCTCATAAAAGCATTTAAAGAGTAAAAAAATGAAATACACTTAAAGGCTTACCGCGTTACTACTTTAACCGCAATGACCCCCCAGCCAGAAATCATAGAAGAAACAAGCACAGAAGAAACGCTCGTTAAACAAAGGAAGAGTGCCCCATGGCGAAGAAATGCCGACGGAACATATAATAATAAACCATCTGACCCAGAATATTTTAAAAACTACTACCGCAACAATGTAATGTGTCGTGTTCAGTGCGAATATTGTTCAAAACTTATTCAGAAAACCAAGTTACAGAAACATCACAATACCTTGAGATGCCAAGCCTTCCAGCAACGGAGGGTCATAGGATGCCCGAAGAACGAAGCCGCTTAATATAGTGTAGTAATTATATTAAGTTGCTTTATAACGGCACTCAGCCAAGAAAGAACGTTGCCCAAAGGTGCTTAAAGGGAAGGAGAGCTTATAAATTAATATATAGGCTATAGTATGTCCAGCAAGATTATAAAAAAATCACTTACGTAATTTACGCATTGATGCAAAAAATTACACCAAAACACTAAACGAAGAAACCCAAAAACTAAACAAAACCAAACAGAAAAAAGTCAATGAAGTTATTCGACTCTTCGAAGAACGCAAGATTACCCAAAACACAACAGCACAAAAACTAATTAAAGGGCTTTTGTCACCAAAGCCCGCAGAATACCAAAAAGCATTAACGCAATACAAAGAAAATATTGACAAATGGAAGGAAAACGAACCATTGAATAAAAGAATGGCAAGCGCAAAGGACGAGAACAAACGGAAACAAAAAGAAAATCAGAAAGAGAAACGTTATTTAATCGACTTTTTGTTTTACGTAGAGTTAAATAAGGAAAAAGCCAAAAAATCAGACATTGCATTTTATGACGATTATGACAGAATATTCGGGTGGGTAAATCACGAAATAAGACAAGCATCTCCTAAGCTACCTAACTCGATACAGTTAGATATCCCCGATGAGGTTATTAACAATTTTGTTATAAAGGAACCGATGGAAGGGCAAGAACGCGTTGAGAGAAAATTCAGAAAATCTAAAAAGGGAAAAAACTATTACAACGACAAGTTATTAGACCATATAAAGAAAGTATTAGCATTTGACCCTAAAATGCAAGAGTTTTATTATAAATATCCGGCAGACTACCTATCTGCCGTTAAGATTTTAAGCATAGAAGAAATTGAAGACGGGGATGGGAAAAGAGAACAAAAAAAGGAAAAGCTTAAAAATGCCGAGAATGTTAGCATGTATCACGAATATATTGAAACAGCATTTAAACCCAACGCTTCCACAATCAAAGAGGCTATCGCAAGAAACGATTATATCGAGAATGAATGTTGGGTAAATGCATTAGTAGAACATTATAAAGATTGTCCAAGAAAAAAGAATCAATTAACAAGAGAGAAGATATTAGATGTCTTGAAGATGAATGAAGAAGAGTTCAATAAAAACGGTGCTTCAATTGAAGATATGGAGGTTGTCTTCAATCATTTTACTATTCCCGTGAGAATTTTTGACATCATAGGGAATTGCATTTATAAAACAGAACATGTCAATAAAAAAATCAGAGCCTTTTATGGTCTCGTTAAGAATGACCACATTTACGTTATGAACTTTAACTTATCCAGCTTACAACAACATAAGGGAAGGGAATACATGAATTTAAAGGTGAGAGCCCCTATTGATTTTCATTTAAACAAGTCTGAAGAACCAAGCGAATATATTATCTTCGATAAGATTGACGACATTCTTAAACTGCATCAACCAACAGAAGAAGAAATCAAAAGCAAAAAACCACAAAAAGAGAAAGAATATAAACTCATTCATTCAAAAAATGATTTAATCGGTGTGTTGTGCGATTTAGTGGAATCTGGTTATGAACCTAAAATAAGATATGAAGCGGGAACGATAAGCCAAATAAAATTAAGATTTGAAAAGAAAACGTATATAATAGCTACACAAAATTTAGTGCCTTCGTGCATACACGGAAGCGTTAGAGTCAAATGCGAGACAACATTCAACAACATGAATAAGGCGATGTTTAAATTTAACAAGGCTTTATTTAATCCTTTGCATAAATCCTTTTATACAGATACCGACATTGATGTATTAAACGAATACCGAACAATTGTGCCAAGTGGTAAGTTGGAAGACAAATACCGACACATTGAATATCGCGAAAAGTTTAACCAAATGACGGGCAAGGTTGAAAATCAAGAATATCACCATTTTATAGAAGCGACACATAAGAACGCATGCGAGATAGATATGACAAAAGCATTTACACACGCCTTAACGAAAATGAAAAAAATACCGGTATTTAACCAATTCGACAAATGGGTAAAATACAATGGCGAGGAAATTGAGGATTTAGTCTTATACACGGTGGAAGTGTATAAGGCTAATCTGTTCTTCAACAAGCGGTTCTGCCTTTGTTACGGAAAGTTTCTAAAAGATGTTCTGAATGATGGTATCATCATTAAATATTATAAGAAGCCTTCCTTTATATATAATTGCGATTATAAAAAGATTGTTAAGGAATTGGTAGAAACCCATATATCAGACGATACCAAAGAAGACACCAAACTAAAAAAAGAAATAGCAAATGTAAATATTGGCTTATTAGAGAAGGGAGTAACAACGGCTCAGAAATCGGTTTTATTCAAGGACTTGCGAGAAGCACAGTTATATCAACATATGTATGGTGGTCGGATTAATATTATCAAACAGTTCGAGAAAGAAGAAGGTTATGATGATGACGATGATGATTATGATGAGTTTAGTGATGATGAAGAAGAAAAAGAAGAAGCACCAGACGAAGATACAAAAAACAAAGGAAAATATTATGTTCTAAATGTTGCAGACCATGCCGTTTTGAAAAATGGTTATCGTTACATTAAGGAGCTTTTACTCCAATATCATAATTACAGAATATACAAGGATTATAACACACTACGAGAAAATGACATAGATGTATTCAGCGTTAAAACAGATGCATTTACAATATTAAGAAAGGATTTACAAAAAGCAATGAAGTTACTGAAGTTTGGTAAGGACATCGGCGATTGGAAAAGTGTTTTAAATAACTTTGGGTTCCCCCATCGAGAATATGAGATGAAACAGAACGAGTCAATAAACATACCCGAAGTTGTTAATGAAAGAATTATATTAAAAGACGAATGGGATAGCAAGGAAGCCGTCGAGAAAGTTCTCGAACACAAGCACGTTTTAATTAAAGCTTTATTTGCAGGAAGCGGAAAATCGCATATACCGAAGCAGATACAAGATAAAAGAATATTGTTTGTAACACCTACCAATAATTTAAATCAAGAATGCGGAGTAGAAGCAGTAACCATTAATACATTCTTTTCTATCCAAGTCGGCGAGGAACGATTAAGCGAGTTTGACCATTCCTTTTTTGATGTTATTGTTTTTGACGAAATCTATTTTAACAGTATTCCCGTTTTAGCAAGAATAAAAACATTTGTAGAAAAGAATCCTGACAAAATTATCGTAGCAACCGGCGACGAACACCAATTACAGGGCGTTGTGGATATAACTAACACACAAGATTATAGGACATACTTAGACAGTTGTATAAAACAAATCTTTAAACATTACATTTATTTAGAAGAATGCAAGAGATTAACCAACGAGGAAGACAGAATTAAATTAAAAAGCATTTATCACGATATTTTTAAAACAGACATGACAATTAAACAGATTATCGAGAAGTATTTTAAATACACAGAAGAGATAGAACTCATTGATAATAATGTAGCATACACTAACGAAACGTGTAGGAAAGTATCGCAACATATTAGAAAAGCAAGAGGTATAAACGAAGAATATGTCGTAGGCGATGAAGTTATTTGTCGTGTTTATACGAGATACTGGATATCTAAATTTAATGTTAATCTCAAGTTCAAAATAATGCAAATAAATAAGAATATGGTAACGCTTGCAAACGAGGCTACAAGGTTACAACAAGAAATAAGCCTAAAGAAGTTGAGACAAAATTTTATTTATGCCTCGTGTTACACATGCCATAGCAAACAGGGATGTTCGATAGATGGCGATGTTATTATTTACGATTGGATGTATAATTACGTTTCTAAAGAGTGGCTTTATACAGCCCTTACACGTAGTAAAGATTTAAATAAAGTCAAATTCTATAAGTATGAAATAACACGAGACATTAAAGAACTTGAAGTCGAACGATATTTTAACCAAAAGGTTAAACAATACAAATCACAAGATATAGAAGCAGGACGCCCAGTAAACGAAGAAGACTATGTAAATGTTGAGTGGCTTATGAGTCAATTAAAAAACAGATGTGCCGACTGTAATGAACCCTTTGTAGTTGAAAGGGTTGACCACAAGCTCACTACCAATTTAACAGCTAATAGGCTTGACAATGAAAAAGCACATTATATAAACAATTGCAACAGTAAGTGTATCCTTTGCAATTGTTGCGCAAGGTGAAAGGGTTTAAAGATATATTGGCTATATTAGTTAGAGGATGAATAGGTATGAAAAAGGAAAGATTTATAAGATTGTCGATGTTGGCTACACAATGACATATATAGGTTCAACATGCGAACCATTATGTAACAGGCTTGCCAAGCATAAGCAAAAACACAAGCAATACATGAATAACAAAGCAGATAGTGACAGGAGAGTAAATAGAATATTTGATGAATATGGTGTGGAAAATTGTAAAATTGAACTAATTGAGAATTTCCCATGCCATACACGAGAGGAATTGCTCAGACAAGAAGGTAAGCACATAAGAGAAAATGATTGTGTGAATAAAATTGTGTCTGGTAGAACACGACAAGAATACAAGGATGAACATAGAGAACATATTCTGGAAAAGCAAAGAGAATATTATTATGAGAATCATGATTATTTACGCTATCAAAGGAAGATTCACGATGACCTTAACAGGGAAAAGGTGAATGAACGCGCGAAAGAATATTATCAAAAGAGAAAAGACCGTTTATCTGAGAAAATAATGTGTGGTTGTGGTAAGCAATATACGTATGATCATAAAGCACGTCACGAAAAAAGCGAACGACATAAACAGTATTTACGAACATTACAACAACACACAGAACAATAATAATATTTAAATCTCATCTTTATTATTATGAGTAATACTAATAAAGATAAGATAATATCCGATATTTATTTTGATAGAGCAGGGTTTGGGTCACAAGCTGTTACGTATAAAGATGCAAAAGCGAAGGATAAGAGTATTACAATGGCTGACGTTAAGGCGTGGTATGAAAAGAACATAGAAAGAAAGAAACCTATGTCGGGATTTAATTCGTTTATTGCTCCCCATGCACACTATGAATACCAAATCGACTTATTCTTTATTACAAACAACGATTTGAAAAACCAAAAGTTTAGGATTGGGTTAGCTATGATAGATGTCTTTTCAAAATATGCCGTGGTTGTTCCTATAAAAAGTAAGCAACCACCAGATTTATTAGCGGGAATAATAGAAGGCATAAACAAAATGGGTAAAGCCCCCGAACTAATATATTCAGACGAAGAAGGTAGTTTAAACAGTAGTGTATTAAAAGAATATTTTGATAAAGAGAAAATAGAAACGTATCAAACAAGGGGACACAGTTCTTTTAGTGAGAGATTCATCCGCACATTTAAAGATATGTTATTTAAGAGAGTTGAAGCCGACGAAAAGAAAGGTAAAGAGAATATTGAATGGACAGATTACATATTTGAAATTATGCTTACATATAATAAGAAAATGGTTCATTCGGCTACTGGGTCAGTGCCCAAAGAAGCACAAAAGCCCGAAAACGAACTCAAAGTTACGGCTAATATTGCAATGAATGCAACTAAAACAAGGAAATACCCCGAATTAGAAAAGGGCGATAAAGTTAAAATATTTAAGAAAAAAGACAAATTGGATAAAGAGAGAAAGAGCTCGTGGAGTGAAAATTCCTATACAATTGATGATATTAAAACCACTTTGGGACAAAAACATTATTACATAAATGGTCGTGGTTATTTGCGTCACGAATTGCTGAAAGTGTAAGACATCCGTAATATTGGCGAGGATTTGTTTAATGCTTCTTAGTGGGTTTAAAGGGCTTAAAACCCTACTTTTTTAGTGGGTTTAAAGGGCGTAAAACCCTTACTTTTTTAGTGGGTTTAAAGGGCTTAAAACCCCTACTTTTTTGGTGGGTTTAAAGGGCTTAAAACCCTTACTTTTTTAGTGGGTTTAAAGGGCTTAAAACCCTTACTTTTTTAGTGGGTTTAAAGGGCGTAAAACCCTTACTTGTTTAGTGGGTTTAAAGGGCTTAAAACCCTTACTTTTTTAGTGGGTTTAAAGGGCTTAAAACCCTTACTTTTTTAGTGGGTTTAAAGGGCTTAAAACCCTTACTTTTTTAGTGGGTTTAAAGGGCGTAAAACCCTTACTTTTTTCGTGGGCATTCATAAAATGTAGTTTAATATTATTATAATATTAAATTTCATTAAAGGGAGCTTGCCCCACATAAGGCTTATTGTTATTCTTGGGTTTTGGGCTTATGGTTAAGCATATTAAAGGGATTAGGTTTTGGGTTTTTTCGGGTGATTTTGGGCTAAGGAATAACGGGGATTTATGGGGGAAGGTGTTTTTTAGATTTTGGGTTGAGGAATAACGGGGATTTATGGGGGAAGGTGTTTTTTCGGGGTTTTGGGCTTGGGATTTTGGGAATAGGATTTCGGGAATATGGTTTTGCGGGGATTTGGGCTTGAGATTTTGGGCTAAGGATTTCGGGAATATGATTTCGGGATTTTTTGGTTGATATTTGTCGGTCTGGTGTGCCGCCGAATGGTTCAATAGAGGGCGGGGCGAGGTGTCGTGTAAGTGGGGGGAGGGGGGGGGGGGGGGGGGGGGGGGGGAGGGGGGGGGGAGGGGGGGGGGTGGGACGGGGGGGGGGGACGGGAGGGGAGGGGGAGGGGGCAAGGGGAGAGGGGGGGGGGGGGGTGGACCCTAACAGACGGATGCGCGGGACGACGCCATTGTTTGGCTAGGAAGCCGGCACATTGGGCCAACCTGTGGCGCAGACAGCCGCAAAGCTTACAAGTAGGGGCCCCCTTGTTTAGTTAAGGGAATCATGGGCCAAAATGGTGGGACTCATATAACCCAAATAAGAGACCATATAACCCTAACTATTTATAACTAGGGGGCCCCTACATGTAATGGCCATTCAAGGAACTCTCAAGCCACGACTGAGTACCAGGCTTTGCATTTCGCTGCCGGGAGATATCAGCACCGCCTTGTACCAGCCGTTTAGGGTTTAGGGTTTAGGGTTTAGGGTTTAGGGTTTAGGGTTTAGGGTTTAGGGTTTAGGGTTTAGGGTTTCATGCGCGTGCAAGAACCTTACAGCGCAAGGGCGGTATCATGCATGGCCACGTATACACAAAAAGGGGCCACACTATGCGCCTGCTCGTCATATAGAGGCATCCTTGTCGCATCGGTCATCGGCAAGGGTTTAGGGTTTAGGGTTTAGAGTTTAGGGCTTAGGGCTTATGGCTTAGGGTTTAGGGTTTAGGGTTTAGGGTGGCCATCCAAAACTCCATCCGAGCAAGAAGTGGTGCCCACCTTGCACCACCACGCGAAGCTGCTTCCTCCTGATCCAGCTGGCCGCATCGAGTCTCCAAAAGCAGCGCCGGCGCCGAAGCCCTAAACCCTAAACCCTAAACCCTAAACCCTAAACCCTAAACCCTAAACCCTAAACCCTAAACCCTAAACCCTAAACCCTGAACCCTGAACCCTGAACCCTGAACCCTAAACCCTATAAACCCTAAACCCTAAATCCTAAACCCTAAACCCTAAACCAACCCAAGAGGCTACTGCGGAGCCGGTGGTTTAGGCTGTTGATCAGCTAAGGGGCCGAGTTTAGGGTAAACCTCATGCGCTGCAAAGCTCCCAAAGGCTTGGCCCGAAGCCCTATAAACCCGAAACCCTAAATCCTAAACCCGAAACCCTAAATCCTAAACCCGAAACCCTAAACCCTAAACCCGAAATCCTAAACCCTAAACCCTAAACCCTAAATCCTAAACCCGAAGCCCTAAATCCTAAACCCGAAACCCTAGACCCTAAACCTCCGGGCTGAAGGTTTAGAGGTCTTGGGGTTTAGGGCTTAGGAGTTGGGGGTTCCGAGGGCTTAGGGCGGTTTAGGGCTTAGGGCTCCCGAGCCTGACATGAGCAGCGTTTTTTTTCTAGGAGCAAGGCTACGTAGAGACGCGATCATTGAAAGTCGGCCGCGTAGCATTTTGCCTGCAGGGCGTAGGTTTGCGTAGGGTCCGCGTAGGCAAGTCTATGCAGTATGGGCGCGTAGGTCCGCGTAGGTTGTCTGTGCTTGCCGCGTAGGTCCGCGTAGGCACACGTCAACAACATACTCCGCGCGTAGGTCGCGCGCCTACTAAACATGAGCTGACGCGTAGGCCCGCGTAGGATACCCATGCCATTACAACACCCCACACAATGAAAAAAAAACTGCTCACATCGGGATTTACGAAACATTGGGGACCCCTAATATGGACCCCCAAATAGTAGGATCCCCGGGTAAGGAGACCCTAAACCCTAAACCCTAAACCCTAAATCCTAAACCATAATCGTAAACCCCCAAGTGAGCTGACCAGGTGAACCTCCCCACGGATCAGCGCGATCTACTGTTCAACTTCCACGGTGAGCGCCCAAGAGGGGTAGGGCTCACAGGTTTGGATGTTCTCCCTTTTACCAACAGTCCTTATAATAACAGGGGTCATCATAGGGGGTACTCTAATCCCGGTTCAGGACTGTTAGTATAAGCAGGAACATCCCAAATCATAGAAAATGTAACGGGTTCTTTGTAGGACAGTTTTGAACGACATGCCGTCCCATATAGACACCTCACTGCAGATGGAAGGGCTCCAAGGTTTGGGTTGAGGAATCGGTTTAGGGTTTAGGGTTTAGGGTTTAGGGTTCAGGGTTTCCGGACCAAAGCCCCCCGAGTCTTGCTTCTGCACAGCCCTGAACTCTTTTGACTTCGGCAGGCTGCGGTCTGGGGTTTATAGGGTCTAGGGCGAAACCCTACTAAATCCTATAGCCCTAAGCCCTAAAGCCTAAACCCTAAACCCTAAACTTGCGGTAGGGTAGTGGCAGTTTAGGATTCAATATGTTCAGAGTTATCTCGGGTTTTGGGCGGAAGCCTATGCCAGTCCCGAACCCGGGTTGTCCGAAACTCTCAACCCTAAATCTGAAGCCTAAACCCCAAACCCTACACCCTAATGAAACCCTAAACCCTGAACCCAAACCCATCCTAAACCCTAAGCGACTAAAGCCTAAACCCCAGAACCCAAAACCCTAGCCCTAAACCTAAACCCGCAACCCTGAACCCTAAACCCGAACCTGGGAGCCTCAAAACTTGTCGGTGACAGGGCGCTGGGAGCCCGAATTCAATCCCTGAGGTCGACACCCCGGGTTTGGCCCGAGCTACTACAAGGCCTGATCTTTGGGGTTTAGGGTGGTTTAGGGGTCAGGGTTTAGGTTTAGGGTCTAGGGTGCAGGGTGCAGGGTTACGTAGGGTTAGGTCGACTACCACAAGGAGTGATCTTGAACGTTTAGGTTTGTGACAATATGGGGTTTGTGTCCGGAGTTTTGGGTCGAAAGTGTTGGGCGGTTTTGTGCAAATTTCGGGCAAGTTTGTTGTTGTTTTTGCGGTGTTTAGGCTTCGCGCCCGGAGTTTGGGCGGGTTTTGGGCGAAGATTTTGGGCGTGTTGAGTTTGGCTTCTTGGGGGGGGGGGGGGGGGGGGGGGGGGGGGGGGGGGGGGGGATTATTATTTGTAAGATTCCCTTCAAGAAATTGTATAGGGTTTGTCTCCCGGGTTTGGGGCGGGTTTTTGATGGGATTTGGGGCGGGCTTTTGATGGGGTTGACGAGCTTTTCTTGTTGTTTTTGCACGAGTTTTAAACCCTAAACTTGGGATGTTCCCCCTTGTACTAACAGTCCCTAGTAGGGATTAACTATAATTCCGATGCAGGACTGTCAGTATAAGGGGGAACATCCCAACCCTAAACCTTCAACCCCAAACACTTCCCTAACCCCAAACCCTAACCCCTAAACCC
>CAJNDS010001106.1:0-34444 GCA_905221605.1 Symbiodinium natans
TTCCATTCATTCCCTTCATTCCCTTCATTCCCTTCATTCCATTCATTCCCTTCATTCCCTTCGTTCCCTTCATTCCCTTCACTCCCTTCATTCCATTCATTCCATTCATTCCTTGCATTTCATGCACTTCTTCAATCATTTCGCTCATGTCATTCATGACATTCATGGCATTCATGGCATTCATGGCATTCATGGCCTTCATGCCATCCATTTCGTTCGTTCACTTAACTTCGTTCTTTTCGCCCACTTCAGTGTTTTCGTTCGGTTCTTTCATGTTATGTCGTTTGGTTTCGTTTCCTTCATGTCTCACAAATTCCCTTCGCTCCCTTTCCCTTCGTTCCACTCGATCCATTCATTCTTGTCATTAATCTATAACAACCATGATCCACCATGAACAAGAACCACCACCAACAACACCACAACCACGAAACAACAACAGCCAGAGCAACAGCGACAGCGACGGCCACGGCCTTGGAAACAACTACAACTACAACTACTAAACAACAAACAACACCACCAACGCCAACAGCAGCCGCAGAAGGAACAGCAACCTTCAGACTGCATCCTCCCTAAACCCTAAACCCTAAACCCTGAATATTCGGCTGCAGCCTTTGCTGTCGGTCTGGCCGCGGCTCCGTAGAACGACCTGTGCGAGATTGTGCGTTTCCATGGGCTTGGGGTTTTAGAACCCCCTATTATATCCCTACTAAGGGCTGCTAGCACAAGGAGAACATCCCAAGGTTAGGGATTAGGACTTCTGGCCAGGGGGGGTCCAGAGTTCAGGGTGCAGTACGACTGCGGGACCAGCCAAGATGGCTCAAGCAAAGCTACCAGCGAATGTTACCTGACAGCCGCCGCCTTCAATCGTACATCCGATTCTTGGTTGAGAAGCGCTGAATTCACGACCGCAATCGACCGCATGTTGCAGCGCTCCACCAAGTGGCTCTAGGACTGCGAAAAAGCTATGGACCTCCGACGTTCATCGTGCACTGCTGTCGTAAGTTTGACCATCATCTTAGATTGCGCTACGCCAACTCTAAAGGGCCAAACACTAAACTGACCATCAACCAACCTTCAAAACAACGACACATGAACAACAGACGAGCATTGTTGGGCTTCTTGTGCCGGCTGCTGTCCCAACTTAGGTTTCACGGCGTCGACGTCGACTTTGTGCGAAAAAAACCTGCAGTAACCCCGCTGAACTTCAACAGGCCCAACAACTCTTTGGGTTTTGGTGCCTGGCTGACATATCATTTTTCCGCCTGCCTAGCTGACCTGGGGACGCACTGCAGGAGGGTTTGGTTTTTACCTGTGGGCCGCACGTGAGGACGCATTTGTAATCTTCATTGGTCTACTTTGTGTTTGGGCTAATGCGTACATCTCCGCCCACCTGCTCGCAGCGATAACAAAGGTCCTCCGGCCATCAAACAGGATTGTCCAACCTGTTTCACACTGCACAAATCTACTGGGAAGCTCGCATGTACAACTAATGCCTTCGGCTCCGAACACAGGCACGCCAACGGCATCGGCTGTCCGTACACACACACAAACACACACCTGCGACATCCCTCAAACCTGTTGCATCAGAGCTCTTCGTCGGTACTTTGGACTTGATTTGCATGTCCAACACAGAAACCCTTTCCACCTCTCCCGAAAATGTTCTGACCGCTAGACGCAGCTAGGCGATCTGGGAGATGCATCTCCGATCGGTCCCGTCCTGAATCGCTTCGTACACCTGCGTATCGTCGCCGCGCAAAATCTGCTCTCCGAACTTCTGCAGCTCGACCTCTCCGACTGTCAGACATTAAACCGCATGATCTGAGCTGCCAGATGCCAAGCATGAAGGATAGAATTTGGGATGCTCACCCTTAGACTAACAGTCCTTAGCCCCTAGTATAATAATCCCTATGAAGGGCTGTTAGTATTAGGGGGGGCATCCCAAGATAGAATCTTCAACGTCCTAGAACCTCCTGCCTTGGAGCCCACCGAAGGCGGCAGGTGGCCCAGGCCTGCCTCCAGCCAGGTGGCGAACTCCTCCCAGATGCTCCCACACATTCGGGGTTTAGGATAGTAGGGGTACCTTGTTGGGTCCTTATTTATAGGGTGATCCTACTACGTAGGGGTCTGTATGAGGGTCCCTTACTATCGCAAACCCCCATGTGGGTGCTTAAGCAGACAGCCATTGCTGCGAGCAACAAAAAAGAAACGCAGCCAGAGTCATGCTCATGAATTGAAAGCGAGCATGCGGTCTGGGCCTGCGGAAAAGCGGATCGGATGTTCTCCAGGATGGAGGGAATGCTGTCTTGCACATAATTTGTGGGCACCTCAGGTCGAATCTTTGGATCCTTTTGGGGTTTAATTAGGGTTTAGGGTTTCAAACGTCAGGCCGTAAACCTAGGAGCCCCTAAGCCTTCAGTGACCGCCGCTCTGGAATGCAGGGTCTTTCACTGGCAAAAGCAACGCCGTGCGCACATCATCCCTTGCGCGCTACACAATTGAACTTGATGTCTTGCCGATGGCTTTCAGAGGGCTCCGACGGCTCTTTGCGCCTCTCTCGGCTCGCGCATGTGACCTCTGACGCCTTATGCCTGCTTGGGATGGTTTTTTTCAGGTGCTTCATGTGTGGCAGCAAGCCATTTCCGACGATCTATGCATCGGTGCAGTCGCACGCAAGAGTAGTCCACAAACAGCTTGGACAAGGGGCATTGGTAAAAGCTAAAGCCTCTAAAGTGACTCAGGCTCGCACCCCAGCAATGAGCTTAAACACGGCTTCGACGAAGACAGGCGCTACCTAAAAAATTGGCGCATGTCTGGAACAGAAGAGCGGCAAAGCCTGGACGAGCCCTTACGCCGGAACCGTTCATGCCCCAAATCAAAAAAACACCTCATCGGAAGACAAGCAAATCAAGCAAATCTACCTACTGACAGCTGAGGTTGCAGACGTTGTAGGGTCGGGATTTCGGGAATTCCAAGTTCAAGGCCCTTCGTACAGAGTTGCTTCAGCTTCATAAGAGGCTTGCGACATATGCCCACCAGCCCCACGAAGAATGCCAACAGAAAAGAAGCCTTGTATGCCTAAGATGGAACGTCTATGAAGTACGACGAAGTGCAGGTAGGTAGCATGCGCACTCGAACATGCAAAAGAAGCCCATGCCGTTCTATGGGATGGAACGAACAACACGCAACAGCCCCCAAGATGATGAAAAGCATCCATCTGATTTTGACCCTAAACCACCGACATTAGCTATAGTTAGCAATAATTATCTAGAATTAGCTACACTTAGAAGCTATAATTAGCTATAGTTAGCCACCGGCAGCAGGATGCGGCAGGCCTGCAAAGCGTGGGGCTGCAGCATCTGGCCGATGGAGGCCTTGTGCTCATCCATATACCGCCTGCAAGCATGGTTTCTTCGATTGGGACGTTCCCCCTTTTTCTAAGAGTTCTGAAAAGGGATTGTAGTACTCCCGATTATAATCCCTACTAATGTGAGAAAGGGCCTGCACAAGGTCCTGTGAAGGAAGTAGGGTCAGTTTCTAGGGAGGCAAGATCTCGCAAATGAGTGTCCCAGTAGCTGCCGTGGAGGATTCCGCATCAAATCTGCAAAAACCTTCGAACCTATGAGGACACATAACATGGATATTGCAGCACATGGTGTCGCAATCTTAATTGGAATACCTTGTGCTGTGTTGTGGTGAAGATGTAATCCGAATATTACAGCATTGAACCGTGATGTCTGATGCTGATGTGCATATGTGCATTGCACAGCACTCGGCACGTGCCGATTCGGCAGGATCACAGTGAAGGCTACCAGGCAAGCACTGCATGGGTGTTGCCAAGGGATTGGAAAACTCAGTTGAGCAAGAAACAGAGGACGGGCTTTCTGAGCTACCGGTGTGACCACGGTTACAACCGACGACATCGATTATGCTCGCTATGCGGTGCAGGGCAAAGATGGCATCAGGCAGCATTGAAAGGAATCGAGCGTCTAGTGCTGAAGTCTCAGCGACTGGGGGCGAAGCCTTCCGACTTTCTTCGTCTCCGCGATGTGCGAGAAAACCGATTCGATAAAGGCAATGACAGCCTTTGGACATCTGCATTGGTGGCTGCAATATCCATCATGGGTCTGCATGGATTGAGATTTCACACTGTTATCGGAATTTGCATTACAAAGCACTCTGCATCTTACACTCCGACCTCAAATTCGGCACCTTATTAAGTTCGGAGGGTGACACCTCCACCTGTACAGACGCAAAGCTTTGCCTCGACTGCTTCCTTTTGCTGCACAAAGATCACGACGCTCCTCGGTCAGGGTTGCAGAGTAAGGGAACATGTCTGCGATCCACATCTGATGGCCTCGGATCGGTGCTGAAAAGTCAGGCTGGGCCTCTGTTTATCCACAAAACGCTGAACAACACGGTGCCTCACATCCATAACGCAAGCAGCCATAGTCAGGAAACAGGGATGGCCAAGTCGGAATTCGAGAGCGAAGCAACCAAAGCACAGGAATGGGGGGCGCGGGCGAACAAACGAGTCTCCTGTCGCGACAAGGCCCGAAGGCCCACATAAGTTACTGCTCTAAACCATCCCTACCAGCGGAACTGCTCGGCAGCTCAGGCGCCACAGGCGGAGCGTCGGCAGAAGCGTCGGGGCCTTGACAACCAATAAGGGCAAGGCTTATGGCTGAAGGTTGAGGAGCTGCGGCTGAAGATTTTGGAAACCTCACTCTGGGGAACCTGTGCAAAAGACCTTCAGAAATGAAGGAATGTTCCTTTTAGGGCTTGGGAATTTCTAGATCGGAACCTGTCCAAAACCCCCCGACTTGCAACCTCTTCTCCAGCCGCGACAACAGCTGGCGGTGTGCGGGCGAGTATCAACGTAACCACGTGCCCCCTCACCCAAACTACCCAAACCCAACATCGACAGCACATCCTGAGGCACCCAGCATGTAAAACAATTGTTGGTGCAAAGCGCAGGTACCTCCGTTTGGCGTGGCTTCCCGAAACCCTAGATCCTATTGCCAGAAGACTCGAGCTGGGGATATGGGACACTCACTCTGCCTTGCAGAACCCATTGAATGCATGCCATAAGGTTAAATTTCTATGGAGGTTCTTTTGAAGCTTTTCTCAGTTTACTAAGGGCTTGGCACTGAGGATTCTGGGCTCAGCAGCGCGTGACTAAAGCAGGCAGTGGCAGGCAATGAGCCCCTTCGCCCTCAGGAATAAGGCTTGTTTTGCAGCGCCTCTTTGTTTCAAGCACCAGTCAGCAGCAATCTCTCAACTTGCACTTTCGGGCTGCCGTATGCTCAAGGCATCCCGGCGGTCAGAGTGTAGGCTTCCCATGCACAGAGATCGCGCAGATGGCCCAAGCCATGCAGGTTACGGAGAGCTCATGGAACCGTGAGTTGAGAAAAGTCCGGCGGTTGCGACAAGCTCATGCCCGACAGCAGGACAAGATGTTGATATGCAGCCTCAAAGAGCGGGTTTTACACCTCGAACTTGAACTTCAACAGGTTAAGAGCCTTGTGGCTCACGCTGAGACAGGGGTGGTGGGCAATGGCGACATAGACAGCGTGAGATTGAATGTTGGACGAGGACGAGGTGTGCCGGGGGGAGGCAGGAGGACACTCCAGATGATGGATTATGAACATACGCAAGCAATCGCTCCGGAATCAGTCGCTTGCCGAGGTACACCTGCATCACAAGAGTCAGCCGTTCTGAAGCGAAAGCAAGCCGAAGCACCTTCGGTACGGAGCTCTGGGGTTCAGACTGTGACGCAGGATGTCCGCCGACATGGTCAGACGTACCTGGTGCAACCTCTGCGTGATAACCTGTGGACATGGAAGGAAGCCGCGATGTCACTGACGGAAGCATCATCTCCATTCCTCGAGAGCTTTTACTACAACATGTATGGAGACGGATGGGACGGTAGCGCAAGACAGCACGGCGAGTTCTACATAGGATCCGATAGTGATAGTGAGGAACAAGAAGGCCTTTCGATGGAAAGATCTGAGGCCAGCGCTGGTGGCTAGGGCGGCGGGAGCTGATGATGCACTGCAAGTGATTTCGCAGGCCTCGCCCTGCGGTCTGCGAAACGGGGGGTGTTTTGCAGCGCCTCTTTGTTTCAAGCACCAGTCAGCAGCAATCTCTCAACTTGCACTTTCGGGCTGCCGTATGCTCAAGGCATCCCGGCGGTCAGAGTGTAGGCTTCCCATGCACAGAGATCGCGCAGATGGCCCAAGCCATGCAGGTTACGGAGAGCTCATGGAACCGTGAGTTGAGAAAAGTCCGGCGGTTGCGACAAGCTCATGCCCGACAGCAGGACAAGATGTTGATATGCAGCCTCAAAGAGCGGGTTTTACACCTCGAACTTGAACTTCAACAAGGCTGTGCATTCCCCGGTCCTCACTACACGGTTATCACTGTTATCACTACTACTGTACACACGTACACAGACTCGCACCAGATAAACGAAATACGCAGCCCAAAAACAGGCACTGCTTTCCAACTCGATGTGTACAGAGTAGGCAGCGCACCGCTCAAACATGCCGAAGAAGTCTTCGACGAGCTCGGTGATCTCCTCGGAGTCTTCGAAGGGGTTCGAAGCAAGGGAGGGAGCATCGCAGGCATGTCTCTCCAGTCGGCATGAAACAGCAAAGAAAGCAACGATACCAGCCTGCTCCCGATGCTTCTGGACGAAAAACACTATAGACCGTGATCCAACACTCAAGTCACAGCGCTTAGGGTCAAGGGTTTCATATCTCTTCCCAGCTGACACTAGCATGCGACCGTTCACGTTTCGATGGCCATCCGTCAGAACGGCCGCAAGAAGCTGATCACAGCAGACCGGTCCTCCAGCTTGCTCTCTGAATTTATGAGACACCTCAGTAGGCAGAGGGGGCTGTTCTAACGTTCTAAACGTTGCAGCAAAAGCGACTCCAAGAAGCAGAGACTTTTCTAACAGCCCCACACCAAGCAAGGGGAGACCTTCGCATACATTGCTCCCCTCTAAGACAGCTGGGTGCCCAGGCTGCAGGCCGATGCCGCTGAGCTGGTTAAAGAGCTCTGTCAGCACCGGAACAATCTCAGGATCGCCAGCCTGGCGCGTGGTTTGGCATCATTGCCTGGCTCTCCCCAGCCAACGAGGTCGTCAGCCAAAACTAAAGCAGCCATGCTGCGCAAGTGGGGCGCTAGGGAGCTGCTAGGGTACGGTTTGCAATTGATCAGCCTGCGCTTGTCCTGCCTAGCGGAGCCTCGACTGCGGCTCATTGGTCTAACCTGCTTTTCAGTTTGGTTAGGGCCTTCGCGCTGCCAGACCAAAAACCTGAAATCAACTGAATACCATCCTTTGGCTGATGCAAGCCTGCAAGCAGACTGCCTGCTGCTCAAGCAGCGACGGCGCTTCGGCCAGAGAATCCGCGCTCGCTGCAAAACAGAAAGAGGCTGCTCGATACTTCTAGGCCGCGTGCATGTCGTGCGCGTGCGCACCAAGGGGAGGGGCTTTCAATTCCTTTAGTCCCAACGTCAGAGCCCCGTAATGCAAGGATTGTTTGCAGAATCATCCCGAACCCGAAACCGTCCAAAAGCCAGTTGAACCATGCACTAGCGGCATAGGTGTTCGCCAGAATCTCCGCCGAGTACAAATAGGAGGAGTGCTGGTGCCTCGTACGGAACAAGGCTCAAACGCCTGAAACTCGACCCGCTGACTCATCAAGAAATCCGGCGGGCGGTCCAACTCCACGCTTGGGTTGCGGGTGCAGGGCTTCAGGGTTTTGATGTAAACCTGGGACTGAAGCTCTTCTTGTGTAACTCTTGTATATCTTGGATGGCTTCATGTTCGGCAAGCTCTAATCCTGAGGAGACAGGTCGGAGCTGCAAGCCCAACCAGCAGCCACGTTTCGCCACTCAAAAGCTGCAAAGGCCCAAAGTCCCCCAAGTCCCAAGATCCCCAAAGCCCGCATACCCCGAAGGCAAACCACAGCTGGCGTGCAACTGCAGGAACAACTTTGACAGAGCTTTTGATCAGCCGCACGTGACTCTGCAAGGCCTACATCGGATCAATGCAGTGTGCCGAAGCTTCCACGACCGCTTGAACAGACGAGGCGTGTTTGGGGGTGTCCACACTCCGATGCAGAACCATGAAGGAGTTGGCACTACCTGGGTCGTAGCTGACATGCTGTAAAAAGAGGGTTCAATGTACTACAAGAAGCAGTACCGCCCCTAAAATGGGGGTTTACGAAAATAGGTGACCCCTAAAATAAACCCACAAATAATAGGATTCCTGATTATCAAGACCCCAAAAAGGCACCCCTAATGTCGGAAACCACCAAATGTTTCCAACAGTCCAGCCACGACTTTGCTTCAGGTGCTGAATGATCTGCCTGTCTGGGAGCGGATCCGGAGCACCCCACAGGTTCTGCCAGGATCTCTCCTTGCTGGCTCTGATTTGGGATCTAGGGTTTAGGGTTTAGGGTTTAGGGTTTAGGGTTTAGGGTTTAGGGTGCTCAGGGCTAGGGGTTAGGGTGCAACACATACCCTCTGACCCTTTGAAGGCTGCACTAGAACATGTGCTCTGGCAAGTCTCCATGATCCAGCCCCAAGGCCAGTGACCATGCTTGCTCATGGTCTCCACCAGCCTTTTGCTGTCGGAGAGGGTCACTCCAAGATATAGCTAGTGCTTGTTTTGCTGTAGGCGTTTCTTTATTGCAGTGTGTTGATGCCTCTTGAGATTTTGGAAGTCCAATGACAAGGAGCTGTTGGTACACAGGCTTGCCGAAGCGCTGGATGGCCTGCCTGGTTACCATGCTTTCTGAGCAGCAGATGAAGTTGTTGGCCATGTGAAACCGCGCGAAGGCCTCTCAGAGCTGCAACTCTTGATGTCTGCCACCCTGAAGCCCCAAGAAGCCCCAGTCCGAAACCCTGAAAACCCACCTTGCCTGCAACCCTAAACCCTAAACCCTCAAACCCACCACTCACAAATTGCCTGCTCAAACGTGAGGCTCCAGAAGGCCCCATAGATCAGGTCCAGCCCTGGCATCTCTTCCTGTAGCCTCGAGGGAAGATCCGCCTTCCAGACGCAGTTCTTGTCCTTTCTTCCAGGGTTCGGAGCGCATCTCCTACCCCAAACGGATTTAGGGTTTAGGGTTTATGCAGGTTAATGCTTCAGACAGCTAAGAAGTTAACAGTTTCCACTGCCATGGGTGAGGTAAGAGTCAGAGAGCATGGTCACGTTCGAAGGCGTGTAAGTTTGGAGGAAGTTCACATCAAACGGCTCTGCGTGATGCCACGCTGTCTGATCACCGTGGAGGAAAACGACCACATCTGGCAAAGTGTCCTTGCATGGCAACCAGGCCCTTGCAACTTGCAATGCGGCAGGAACAGGTTTACCATGATTATCCTTGCGGCTCTCGGGTCCTGAAACCCCATTCCGAGAAGCCTGTCCTCTGAAGTCTGTCTCTCTGGAACCCGAAACCCTAGACCGAAACCCTAACCCCCAAAACCACCGGACATCCAGAACACAATCAACGTCTTGGGCCGGGCATCGTAGTGGTCTACGATCCACTGCAGCCAGGGCAGGGACTCGCCAATGTTCCGGGGGCTGCTGAAGCCAACCTTCGGGTACAACACAGCCCGTTCTTTTTTTCAGGGTTTCGGGTTTGGGGAATTCCTACATGCGAAGTACAAGCTTGACGCTATGACACTCAAGGAACCTCTTAGCCCCCACATTGGCCCTTCGGAATCCAACACAGCCTGCCTGAACCCATCTCTCCAAACAGACTGCACCCTAAACCTACTGGGGAGTAGTGGAGTGAATGTCATCGCCTGGGCACTGCACGCTTTTACCCAGGTCAGGAAATGCGCGGGTCCACAGGACGCACAACGTCAGGGAGAGCTTGTTAGGGTCGAGCAAGATGCACAGGGCCGGACTTCAGGTGCAACGTTGAATTGGAAACAGGCCAGGTCGGAATTCAGATGGACCATGCATGAATTCATACGCCAACGCCGAAAACTCAAACTTGAAGTGGATGAGGTTGCGATGACTAAAGTACGAGCAACAGACAGTACTTCGCAACTTACCTTCCACGTCTCACCCAGCCATTTGAAAGGTTCTGAAAGTGATACTGCGGCGAGTCGTGGAGATGAACACATGTTTGCCGTAGAATGTCTTTCCACTGCCAGGGAGGCTTGCTAAAAGTCGCCTGAAAGAGTGTCGGTGACCTCTGCGACCGCCCTGGCCAGTTTCATACAGGGCTGATTATGAATCAGGGCACGTGCATGTTGTGGGTCACGTCCCGAAGTGTGGATCGTCGGCCGCCAGACTGGGTGTGAATCGGCGTGCCTTCAAATCAACTGCAGCCGCCCACTCTAACGCTGCGCGGGGAGATTGGAGGTCTGGCGGCACCTTTCTGCGTGGGCAGCCGACCTGTGCAGCTTGCTGAGCAAAGACAAAGGGCCGGAATGATGGTGTGAAGCAGCGAGTTCACCAGCTGTAGACCCCCAACCCAGATATATGCGAAGCCATTGCGCCGTTGCGCTCGCGCTTGCTGCTGTGCGCCACAAGCAGTCGAGTGGAAAGAGATGCTGGCACTGAGTTTCCTTTCTTCGTGAAACTAGCTTTGTTCCTAATGGTTTGCTACGAGGCACGCAGTGGACTTTGGGCTGGAATCGAGAGCCGTCGGCAGAGACGTTGTCACTGTTCGGGCACGCACCGGATAAACAAAGGCTCTGCTAGCACGTATCAACAGACATGTATGCTCTGGAGCATGGACGAGCACGGAGCTATCAACGGACGCATTGACAGTCCGATGCTCTGGTGAGCACAGATGATCTTGGAAGCGGGTGCCCCGGCAGCATTGTTTGGACTGGACTAAGTTAACCTGTAAGCTTTTGACGTTTAAACGGTCTCGTAATCCGACCCTTCAGCCCAGAACGAAACCCTTGCCAAGGAGGATGGGGCTTTACGGTGCAGCCCACAGTCTGCCTTGGTCTTGTGTGGTGTCAGGACAAGAGGCCCGGCCTCCTCCGTCGCCAGGTCTCTCAGCCAGTCCTGCAGACCCACATTGTTGAAGGCTGACAGCATCGGCTTTTCTCACAAGGTCTCAGGGCCCACATCAACCCGACCCCAGGGCCAAGAGAGATTGGGAGGCACTTTTCCCTGAAAATCATGAAGCCTTCGTTCCTATTTCCTAGACCCTGTGTCGCAGGAGAAGGGCTGCGGCATGGTTGGGTTTTTTTGAGTCGGAGGAGGGTCTTTTGCGCTTGGCGTGTATATGGGAGGGCTGCTAAGCTTGTCGGTCTTGAGGGCTTCTGGTTTTTGCCCTTGATGTCCAGCTGCTTGTGGCCGAAGTTGTTGACCACGGCCACTCGATGGTCCGTCGACCGCGCAGCAGCGGCCAGCGAGACTGACCGCGCAGCAGCGGCCAGCGAGACAAGTACATGGAGTATCCTCATGAAATGAGACGAAATGGAAAGCATGATCTTGGGCCACGCCCTGCGGCAGAAGGAGCTAGGCTTGGGTAGCAGGGCGGCATGCCACGATCACCCTATCGGCATAACGGCGGATAATAGTTGGTCGGCTCAGGGAGTTGTGCAGCGCAGCACTTGACCAGCTGAGGTTGCCCTACTGGCCTCCAAAACCAGCTCCTAACCATTCATTTTTTACAGGCTCCACCCTACTGAGGCCAATGCTGCTGGAAGGCCGTGACCAAAGTCCGTGCCACATCCGGCACATTGGGCTTAAAGAGGTCTGGCACCTCACATGAGTCGAATCCGGATCGTTTAGGACATCTCCTACTCTGAGGTCTTCGTGGTCTTCGTCTCGACCCCCAAACTCTGTATCTGCCTCTTCTATCTTTCTCTCCATTGCTTTCTGGGGGGCTCAAAGCCCCCCTCGTATGCCCCCAAGAGCTGCAGGCCAGGGCACGCAGCGCATCGAGTGCTTCAGCAGTCTGCAACTCTTCTCCACGAGCTTCGAGTCCCCGGGGTGTTGTGCCTATGGCCAGGGATAGATCCCACTTGTTCGAATTAGGGGCCTCTTTTCAAACTCTACCTACAATCTACGTTTCAAAACTGAGAGTTTGTTGAAGGGCGTTGTTGCAACAGACCATTGTTTCCTTACAGGGCTTAGAAGGGTTTACGGTATACTTATTCCTTTTGAGAAGAAGGCCCTCCTTCCTTGTTTAACTCGAGGGCTCTCGCTCGGGCCAGGCTCTAGCATCATGTCGGACAGGAGCAGACGGCTGCAGGTTTACGGTTTAGGGTTTAGGGCTTGTTCTTGCGGGTTGTTTCTCGGGGTTCAGGGGTTTAGGGATTTCTACGCCCTTTTCTTAAAACCAGAATGAGCATCTTCTCTCGCCGGATGTGAGCCGCAGCAGGCCCCCCGAAAAGTCGAGCCCGACCCGGCTCCAAGAAGACTCCCACCCAAGAGAGGCTACAAGAGAAGCGCTTAAGACACCCCTCGATTTCGCAAGACCGATGCGCATGGGACACAGACGAGTGACGCGGGCAAAAACACATAGCTCATCCACGTAATCCACAAAAAATAAATCGCGCGGGAAAGTATCACAAATCACCATCCGCTAAGCTGCGAAGCCTCAAGTCCTTGATTTGCACAAACAACATGGCACGTCCACACACATCCGTGAAACGTTCCTCGGCTTTTGCAATGCCGATGCGCGGGACGCAAGCAAGCGAGAAAATATGCCTACGGACAAAAATAAAACAGAGTGTGTTTCTTCCTGACGAGACTTCAGACGCAGTGCCGCCCGTCTCGAGCGCTGTCGGGAAAAACCTTAACCCCACAGACCGGCCCTGGGTCTTGAGCAACCTCAATGCATCATGTCACTGCCGAAAGTTGCCTTCCGCGACGTTTATGCTTCAGGGTCAGGCTTTCTTCAGCCAGCTACTTGGTTCTTTGGATGTGGAACCTGCTCCTTTGCTAGCATGGGGCACCTTCCCTCCCCTCCCCATGGCAGGGCACCCTGGCCACTTAGCCAACCTCTCCCAATTTATGCTCACCCCCAGCATCTTGGGAACCGGGTGCCCGGGCCAAGCACTGCCGGATGACCGGCCAGAAGGTGTTGCTAATCAAAATGCCCACGCTGACCGCCTGTCCAACATCTTCCAGCATCCCAGGCAAAAGGATGGCTAATCAATCGAAGCCTAAGCTGAGAGCGGCCGTGCTTTTAAGCAGAGGTTCAGGATTACACTGGGGCATGCTTCCAAAAGAAACTGACCACAGTTACTATGTGTTGGGGTGCCCTTTCTCCTTGTTGTCCCAGCTGGCAGCCGGCCTTTGCAGTGCCATCTCGGACGTGGATCTGCCTGGTAGCGCTTTCGTCCGGCGAGGAACAGCAGCGCAAGAGCAGGTTTCGCGAGGACTACATACGACCGTGGCGCACATACACATACACACACACACACATGCTCATTGGAAGGGTTTCATGAGGGTTCTAGGATGGATCAGAGTTTAGCCCTCCAACCACGTTCCGTCGCTCGACATCTACTGGAATCTACTGTCGCATCGCGACTCATGCAGTCTTGGTGCCTGTGTTGTCTACATCGCGTGCCTGAACCACTCTCGGAACCTTAAGGTCCCAAAACAGGAACTGGGGGCACACTTGCTAAGCCATCCGTCAATAGAAGACCATACAACCTTCACATTGCTGGACCCTTTTTTGGCCTGATGATGGTCGTAAGCCGGTCAAGGATCTCACTCAGCACCTCGGTTCTAAAAGCTTGTAGCCTTGGGGTCCTGCGGCCTGGTGGGGTTTTCCAGCATGTGTTTGCGCAGGAGAACCCTGAACCCTGGGCAGGCTGCTGGCCTGCAGCAACACCCAATTTAGGGGCGGAAAAGATCATGCAACAGAACCCACCTTAACATGACAGAGCTAGCACGAATGTCCACAAATCTGGGCTCGAAGGGATTTGACCGGAAACCCGGTTGCTTAGCCCCAAACTCTCCTTGCTGAACCCTTGCGGGGGCCAGGGCCTTCCGACCGAGCCCTCTAAACCTATGTGATGAAGGGTTTAGGGTTTAGGGTCTAGGGTTTATGGTTTAGCGTCTAGGGTCCAGGGTTTAAGGTTTTGGGGCTTCTGGGGCGAACCCCTGACCCTGCAAAGCACTATTGCCGAGCGCTTTTGTTCTGTACACATCTGCTGTTGGTCCTGTGTTTTGGCAAAGTCCGCGCGGAGAGGAGGACTCAAGGTTTCTCAGATGAGCACAGGTTGCTGAAACCAGCCTGCATCGAAAAACTCTCTCCCAATGATTGGGCTCAATGTTAGTTGAGGCCCCAAACCTTGCACCTCCGCTTCACGCTGCCTTGAAGACAAAACAGGGCATGCTCGCGTGCAGGCCTTAAGAGCACCTGAGATTGAAAAGGTTCTTGTGGCTTTCTGATTCTTTTGTTGCGGAGCACCGACCCTTGAAGCACGAAACCTTTCTTGTCTTAGCCCCAAATCGTCTCCCTTTCTCTCTATCATTCTCATTTGTTTTCGCCTCCTTCTCTTTTGAGGATGCACTGAGAAGCTCTTCAGCTCCTTTTGCAGGCGTCGGCCTGGGGTCAGCGCTTGGCTTATCCCCTTGAACACGGCCCAGATCACCATCGGCTTTCAACATCGACAAGGATACATGGCAGGCGAACCAGTAGGCTTCGACTTTTGCTGAAGAGTAGAGAAAGCAGACCGGAACAAACTGGCGCTGACGGGGCATTTGGGTTTAGTGGGGGGGGGGGGCTTGTGCCTTCCCGGTCGGCCTGGCTGACATTTGGCCCCTGTCTTCCCTGGTCGCACATCTCCATTGTCCACTCTTAGCTTGCTTTGCTTCTCCCCTTCCTCCTTCTCCTTGTCCAGGAGTCTGTTTTTGTTACTGTCTCGACGGTGGTACCGTGATCATGATGGTCTGGTACTCCCCACTGCGGCTACTGTCCGCCCCTGGCGACAGCACAAGAGCCCCCAGCACGGCGAGGGCGAGGTGGTTGAATGAGCCCAAGTGTGCTCTTCCTTCCTTCCTTCCCTCCCTCCCTGCCTCCCTCCCTGCCTTCCTTCCTTCCTGCCTGCCTTCCTTCCTTCCTGCCTTCCAGCCAGCATGCCATGCTTGACTATCTCGGTCTCTTTCTAGCGCGCTCTCCCTCACTCTCATTCTCGCGCCCCTCTCCCTCCCTCCCTCTTTCCCTCGCCGGCGCAGTCAGAAAAACCCACAACCCCAAACCCCTAAACCCCTTGTGCTTCTGCGAGGCAGCAGCTGGCACGCGGGCGTTAGGGTCGCGGGCCGACTTCCTTCTGCGCCGGAGGGCTACTCCGTCACCCTTGTGATTCTGGGACTGAAGTCGCAGCTATTCTCATTCCACAGATGCCAGTGCCCTGCACGCAGCACAGCGCTGCATGGACCGACCATCTATCAAATTGTGGAGATGCAGTAGAGCCTTTGCAGCCTCAAGCAAGATTGCAAGAACCTTCATCCATAAAAATCCTCAGACTGCTGATATTTCGTAATGCTACTTCGCGCTACAAAGGCTCTTGTTTTTTGACATATTGCCTCCACCTGGGCTTTCTGTGCAGCTCGGATTTCTCTGCTTTGTCACGCCTGCAGAACGAAGCTCTTAGGCCGAGCAGGTGAGGCCGAGAGGTCGCGTGGATCGGACATCCGGCAATTCATACCATCTGAGCCGTCGGCCCTCCGGCATGACGGAAACATGGCTGATTGTTTATTGGGAGCTGGATTTGTGATAGGGGATTTGGGGGGAGGGAAGGGGGGGGAAGGGCTCCTACCACATACCGCTCCCAATTGAGACCAGTAGGCAAGGCTGCCAGAAGATGACAGCCCTGGGCCGCTTTACAACGAAGGCAGGCTTCAATATTCCAAGCCCCATGCTAGCTGGGCTTTACCTCTTCCCATCGGCACAAGCCGTCTGATCATAACCGGAAAGTTAGCAGCGCAACTCAGGTAGTGACCCCGAATTTAGAGGGGAAGTGACCTTTGATGTCAAGCGCCCAGAAGAGCACCAAAAAATGCCACAAGTTGAGGGCAGTTGAGGCCCTACTTCGAGCCTGGATCCTTTGGAGTTCACTGCTGGCCATGTTTGGTAACTGGGTTTGGGCTCTAAAGTCGCCAGCCGAACAGGGGATCCGAATATCGAGACGCCCGCGTGGGCCGAGGTCGAGAAGACCCCGGCCCTAGCAGACTGCAGGCCTGCTCCTGAGCTAGTACTCCTGCTCGGAATCATAAGTCTCCATGCTGGTACAGACTGATTCCTGACCAGGCGTTCAGTTGCTTACGGTTTTGATGAGGAGTGCATGGTATGGACTGCTCCTACTATCGCTAGGCCCTAGAGCGGCTTTCTCTCGCAATGTCTTTCGCATTCTAAAAGCCTTGTACTGGAGACCCTCGTTTCGCGATACCTATCATACGAATTGCTCTTTTGGGCTTTGCTTGATGCCTTAGCAGTCTTACCTGTAGCACCCCTTGGCTGCAAACTTCAATTTTGCCTCTGCAGAGCTTGGGCAAGCTGCACTGCAGGGATGCTCATGGAGAGTTGGGGCAATTCTGGGGCTTAGGAACCCTAAACCCTAAACTCTAAACCCTAAACCCTAAACCGGTATGCTTACATAAAGCTGTTCAACACCATGGATGGTGGGGAGTTGGGTCTCGCAAGCTTTCGCCCTTTTGGATTTCGGTGGCTGCTCAGAGTCTGCAGCGCTGGGTCTCCTTTACTGACGGCCTTGACACAAACTAGGGATACTAGGGGTATCGCGGGGTTTGTGGGGTGTGGCACATGCCACGTTAAGATTGTTCAGTGCTCCGAACCCTAGGTTTGACCCCCAAGCGGTTTAAGGAGAACCAGAGTCAGAGACACCTTGCTAACCCCATCTGCTGAGACGTCGGTCTCGTTTGAAAAGCCTTAAAAGCTGCTTGACGTCCAGGCCTGAATTTACTGTGCGATCGCAGTGGTCTTTGAAACTTGTCCAATCAGACTGTGCCAATTCACCCGCAGCTACTCACAACAAGCGCAGCTGCGGCTAGGATAGGAGAGAATCGCAAAAGGTGTAGGCATTCCCACCTTAGCTGCTGACCAACAGAGTTTGTGAAAAATGTAACTGGCTAAGCCCATTCCCCAGGTCGTGAGCTCAACACTCATGAACATCATGAACATGGCCTCAAGTCCTGCTCGACTTGCCGCCAAGATTTGACTTGCGGGTTTCGGCACATGGCGGTCTCCGAGAGCGAGCGAGGCTGGGAAGGACGGAAGGACTATTTAACTTTACTTGACCATGATACCCAAAGACCCAACCCTCTTTCCTAAACTTGCCACTCGTAAGGTCCCAGCGGGAGACGGTAAGGTATGTGAGTTCCTTGGCGGCCGGCCCCACGGAATACACCTGTGCAGCTGGAAGCTTAACACGATTTCTGTGGGTACAGAGGCCCGCTCGCCAACATGAGGAGAAAAAAACAAACGGACCCGAGCACAGCCCGTCACTGCCACCAAAAAAGACCGAAAATCAAACCGACTCGTCCTTGAGCGTGAACTCGGGCGAATGCGCCAGGGGTGTGAACCGGCGCTCCTCTCCTGCTTTTGAGGCTTGGGATTTCGGATTCATGGAACAACTGAGCTCGGGCTGTGGGTGTTTTTTCGCGTTGCCCGAAGGGGGTGCCCTGGATCTCACGTTAGGCAGCCAGGCTTTCACAGTGAGATAAAGGCTTAGAAGGTGTCGGTTGTCCGAATTTAGCTGGTCCTCAGGTCCTAGCGCCGACAGCCCCCCCCGCATCCTTGCAGAATGCAGTCACCACATGCTGTAAGCCTTGGATCGCTGGGACACTCTGAGGAACAGCACAGTTCAAATAAAAACAACCCGAAACACACAAAAGACGAAGTCGAGGAAGTTGTTTCTTTGAGGTCTCCAGGCCAAGAGGCTTCCCCACAAGTGGGATCATGCAGCAGTAGTCGTTAGGTCTGAACCTGGGAGATGCAGGCTAGGGGCCTGTGGAATGCAACTCTCCCCTCAGAGAGCCTTCATCGTCGCTAAGCGCCTACATGAATGGACCAAGAGAGTGCAGCAGCCAGAAGACAACAACGCCAGAGCCCGAGAAGCCGACGAGTGCGGGAAACGGGCAGATGGCGCCAGAGCACCAGCAGGAGCAGGACAGTGCAGGACCGGTAGATTGAGGACTTTACGGGGATGGAAGGCAGCGGAGCAGGATCACAAACAGAGGACATCGCTTATCGAGACATTATCGTGTACGTGCCCGCAAGCCGCTCACGTTTTGTGTGGACGTCAGAGTCGGATGATGAAGAGAAGACTGTCTAGGTCCAGTCGGTCAAGAACGTAACGTACGCGGCCGAAGCCTGGTACGCTGAGGAGATTCTATGCAATCACTTCTGGACGGGGCACCTCCGCCAGGTGGGTACCACGTAGAATGTGGTCCACACTGGCATCCCGAGAATGTGGCCGACAGCCATAGAAGCGGCTCAAACAACTTATGCAATGCCTTTCACGGCCAGTTCCCCACGTCGGGATGCCCTGGCGTACAACAGGCAACCCATCAACTCCCTTTAGCAACGTGTGCGTGGTATGAAACAACCATTGCGGTTCCCGGCACCACGAACTGATTTCTGCCACTTGCACTTTGCACTGATCGCCCCACTTGGAAGTGGAATCCGATAGTGCCACTTGCCCACTTGCCCACTTGTCCGGGTTGCCCCCTCATGTTTCACATCGTGATTTGAACTATCACTTTTCGAGTCCTATCTTGGATCGGATGCGCGACCTCAGTCTTCTCTGTTCAAAATCCGAGACCTGCAAGCCCCTTTTATGTTCGGGATGACAAGAGTTGACTGGCCGAGCTGCAGCATCGCCCGAACGTCGTGGCTACTGCGGTTCCGGATGACGATCCTTGGATGCTGAGGTTGCGCTGTTGCTGACGCCTGCAATAGCTCTTCACTTAGCAAAGCCGCCACAATGTGTAAACTGCCTTGAGCCCTCGATTTTGTGAGGACTCCAATGTCCCAAGCCTTGCCCATTTGTACGACCGCCAGGGAGCTCGTCGGGTGCTGCTTTTCGCGAGCTCCCGGCTGCCTGGAACTGAGACGAATTCGTGAGTTCACCTCCTGATGAACGGTGTTGTTCGGTAGGTTCCTCGAATCATTCATAGCGAAAAAAAGAGTAGAGGTAGGCGAATGGCACTTCAAGCGTACCTACACATCGCTCCAAAGCACATCCGGTACTGTCCTTGCACCTGCTTAGGGCTCAGGGTGGGCTTGGGGATTGGAGATTTTCGATTTGCGCGTGTCGTGTGAGCACGCAAGCCTGTAGCTTGATGATAGGATACGCAAAGCCATCAAGCTCGAAGGCGACATCGCTGGATCAGACCGCCCCCTGCTAGGACCCCTCATCTGCCTCATCCGGGCTGTGGCTCAAGAGCTGCAGTGAGTTGGTGCCTGGGTGCTGGTGCGAATCAGTAAAGCTTGCAACTTTGCACGCTGCAGGGCATGCCTGCGTTTCAACACTGCATCTAGCATGTCGTTCAAAGTTGCTGCGCTTCCGCATGAGGCCCGTGAGGGACTCGAACTTTGAGTCCTGGACCCGGCTTGAGGCTTTGTTCAAGGCTTGGACATTCATGAAGCTTTCTGAACTTCCTGGGTGAACAACTCCCAGGTCTTTTGTCGCACTTTCGACACACCCAGGACCTGAAGACCGAAAAGAACGCATGTTGCTCCTCCGGCGTCACTCCAAGCCCAAACTTTACCTACTGCACACACTGGCCTGCAACCGCTGTACCGAACCACTCTTTCTGCCCCGATGGTCCTTCGGCATAGCCTTGGCGGCCGCCACGTATTCCTGAGAAGATGCTACCTCCCTGCTCTAGAGACAGGGATGTTCAACGAACGATGTGAAGGTTCTGCCCGTTCTACCCATTCTACAGCATGGCTGAGCACCCCAATAGGTAAATCGCGGCTTGTTCTGGCGACACGACCCCGCATGCTACGGACTGCCCAGTCGCCAAACCCACTTGATCCCACTGGTATAAACGTGAAGGGCCCTGAAGGAGTTTTGGTACGGGTTCCTTGTTTAAGGTAGCACATCGCTTTTCAAGACCGCTCTCTTTCTGCAGACTTGCTGTATATTTGGGTTTACGAAAATCGAGGACACCGAAAATACACCCCAAAACAGTGGGATCCCCTTGTATAAGGACCACAATAAGGTATCCCCCTCATGTCGGGAACCCTAAACCCTAAACCCCAAACCATAAACCCTAAACCCCAAACCCCAAACCCTAAACCCTTATCTGGGGCTCCTCCTCGGAGCTCTCGGTGTTGGAGGGCATCGGGGGCAGCGCGAAGGGCGACAGCGAGGAAGACAGGAAGCGGCTCCGCCGCACGACGCCCTGGCAGGAGGGAGCAGGAAACTCGGTTTTTGCGTTTTGGGACTTCTGGGGTTTTTGGAATTTTTTGGACAAACTCAAGGAATCTCAAGGTTCGGATGGGGTCTCGGATGGTGCAAGTCCAGCTCAGGATCGGGGGTTTGGATTGAGAAGGGGCTTTTGGGCAATCGAATGCACCTTGCTCCGCAGCTCCGGGGTGCATGTGCGGAGGTTCTGTCTGCTTTTTCTTTCTCAACTTTTGCTGACGCCACCCACCCACTGCTGGTGAGCAGCCTCACCCCTTGAGCTTAGGATGGAAAGCCTGGGGCTTTGAGCTACGACTTGGCAGGGCTTTGGCATGTCGTGCTCTGCATCCCTGAGGCAAATAGCCTCGACGTCGATGAAGGCGAAGTACCTCGCTTCAGATTGGCCGGGCAATCGCAAGACTTCAGCTGCCGCTGCAGCAAAGCAGGAAAGGCATGAAACCCCCACCTTCAGGTGCGAACAAAGAAGGTTTGGGTTCAGGTTTGGGCTGGAATCCGGTTCGGATTAGTTGTTTGTGCCTTGGGGCTTGGGTTTGTGGCCTCTGGAGTTTGGGGTTTTTAACCCAAAGCTGCAGCCCAGCGACTGGCCCCGCTTTGCCACAGGGTAGTAGGCTAGCTCCTGGGAACGTGAATTACACCCTGCTTGGTGGGGATGCAAGCTGATGAAGCCTACGTCCTGGCATTTTGGTTCTGTCGAAGGAATACCTTTGCTGAGGTGGTTTGGGAGAAGGCCCCGGTCGAAGAACCTTTGGTTGACCCGGTTGCGTCCGACCTATTGATGCTCCTTGGCTTCTACGAGCAACAAAACATCCAACCAATGACCGGGAATGCGGGAAAAGGAGTTCGACTCCGCTTGCACGATAGCAAGGGTCCTTGTAAGCACCGGGAAGACATGCACGAACGACACTGGAATTACAAATATATCAGATATGTGCACATGTGACAGCCATGTATGCCAGAGCTCCAACTTCCAAACCCAAGATTCTGCACATTACTTGTTGGCTTCTGTTTCTGCACTGTTTCTGTGGGGAGCAGTAGCCGGGTAGCAATGGTGGTCAGGCCCGGGCCTCATCGAAGCTCTTGTGGCTTATGCACGTTTATGCTGCCTTCTCAGTGGGCCGTCCTTGTCGAGCAGCCCAGGCATAAAGACCTGATGAAGCTTGGCTGCACTTGGACGAACCTCGCACCCTTGACGCCCTACCAAGTTCATTGGCCTGAAACTTCTTAGGTTCATGGCGCCACAACAGATAGGCTTTTTTGGCAGGGCGGGTAACCTACGGTGACGCATCGAGCGCGCCGCCTCCAAACCTGCTGCGATTAAGATTCCTAATTACCGCCTGACTTTGGCTCGTTTTGACTCAAAAACCCTTAACCTGGCCCTCAGCGCCTTCAGCCGGAATTGGTGGTTGCTCTCCTCGGCCCAGCGCCAGGGCCTGGGTAGCGTGAAGGCCCGCTTCTCGCCTGCGAGGGGCTTCAAGGAGATCGCTCAGGGATTAAAGGCTCTTGGGACAAAGGGAAGGTTAGTTGGCACCTTGGGCTTGGAAGATTTGGACGTTGGCCATGATGCTTACCCTTTGGGTTTGCGTGGCTCGGCTTGTGCGAGCTGGGAGGTGTTCTGCCCAAGACTTTCGCTGGCAGCACAAGATTGCAGGGCTCAGAGGGGGGGTCGGCAGGCGAATTGGGGTTTCATGCAGCTGGCATTCGATCCGAGGATGTGCAGGATGTGTAGGGGCAGGAAGAGATCATGCAACCGGACAAAAGGGGCAGTTTATTGGACGGGTGCTGTCAGTATGGACAGCAAGATCAGCTCCAAAGCATGGTCAGGTGCATCATCACCATTTGTACCATCTGCTAGACGGTGTAGGATAGCCTGAACCAACGGTCAAAGAGGCCTGCACGGATGAAGCCCACGCAGCTCCCGGCAATGCCACCCACTGGCACCCAGCAAACCACGTCACGCGAAGAGTATAGGCAAACCTGGTTGAGGGTTCAGGGTTGAGGGTTGAGGGTTGAGGGTTGAGGGTTGAGGGTTGAGGATTTTGGGTTTAGGGTTTAGAGTTTTAGGGTTTTAGGGAATTAGGGATTTAAGGTGTAGGGTTTAGGGGTTGTTCTCCACAATGTTTGCCATTACTGCATGAGGTGCAAGAGCAAATGCTCGGCAGGCAGCGAAGCACCATCAGCCAAGCACCGTCAGCCAAGCAACCTTGATCAGCTTGAGGGAGCGGTTGTGCACCACCACCTCAGCAAACTGTTGCAGATATAGCTTTAGGGGGCAACTGCGTTCTCAGCAGCAAACTGTCATGGAACCTCGGGCCAAAGTCGTTGAGTTTTGCAAGATGTGCTTCTTCCGGCTTGGAGACTAAGTTGGCCCAAGGCTTCATGCTGGGGTGAAGAGGGCTGAGGCGTGGTCTCCACTTCTCGAAGCCACGTTTACCAGCGACTGTCCCCAATTTATTAGGTCCCAGCACCTGATCCTTGGAGCTGCAATCTTCATCTGCTGGGATAGACCAGTCCTTGGCTTTCAGGCTTGGGCCCTTTGAGGTTTCCTTACAGCAGGTTTTCAACGTTTCGGCCTGATGTTCTGACCAGCAGTAGCCCTGCCCGGCAATGCCTCACTCAAGCCTAAAAGAGCCACGGCGTGACTTTAACAACAAACTCTGCGGCACTTCACGATGCGTGCAGGCCAAACCTGGTGGAAGATTGGAATACATAATGTGGACCTTTCATGTTGGTTTAGGTTTGACAAACAGAAAATCCAGAATAACATGCTCCCGTTGACGGTTCAGGGCTTCGCAAAGTTGCTCCTGTCTGCCTTCACCGTTGACGGTTCAGGGCTTCGCAAAGTTGCTCCTGTCTGCCTTCTTTAAACCCTAAACCGGACAAGGCGTGTAAACTCACAGCACAAGTTAATGACAGCCACCGCCAAACAATATTACTGAACCCCAAACAAATACAAACGCCAACCGTAAACCGGCCACCCATCTGGGCACGCGTTTATTCCTTTACCCCACAGATTTGTAGGGGGGTCTACATAATGCTTGAAGATTGAAACAAACACCTCGGCTTCTTTGTTGCTATCGCACTTCTACAGACAAGGAGTCGTTGATGTCGTACCACCACTGGCCGCTCAGGATCCAGCTCAGGAACCTGCACACGCTGGTAGGGCTCGAGAAAACCTGTCTTATGAACTCTGGCTTTAAGACCGGTGGAAGTTTAGCTTTGGGGAGCGGGGTTGCACGCAAGACGGCATCTCTCCTGCAAAACTGGGCATCCACAGGCAAAATACAACAGAATGTAGCCTACCGTCAAACGTCCTTCACCTGCTAGCCTGCGTTTGAAGCGACTAAAGATTCTGCGCGTGGGGTTAGATAGGGGTCTTGCATAAGCAGCGCAGGTTCTGTGCAACCAGTAGGCCGAAGAGTCTCTATGTAGAAGTGTAGGGCATAGGGCTTAGGCTACCTTCAGAACCATGGTTTGCAAGTAGGGTGGATCTTCAGGGGCTCAGGGTTGGGCAAGCGAGGCAAGGGTCAGCTTTGCGGCGCGGGGTACCGAGACCAACTCTCCCAGTACGCGATCTTCTCGCAGTGGAACTCTGTGCTTTCCTGCTGTCGCCGGCCATTTGGAGTAACAGGCGTTCTGAGCAGAACGAATTAAATTCCCAGTGGTATGTGATCTGCAGCTAACGCATGGTTGCTGCTTACTTGGAGTTTACTTTGAGTTCACGGCTTGGGAACTGCTGTCTCACGCATTTATTTATTGGAGGGTGGCTCTCTGGCGAAATTGCGAGGGGGAAAGCTGCAGGACCATAGAATTTCGGGACCGAGCTCGACCCCAAATCTTCACTTTGATCCTAGAGAATATTTAGCATGAGATGTAGGCCCCTGCTTGCCATCGCAATGGAGTTCTTGATGAATATAAACTTGGTGGTCGAAAATGCTGGAAAAATTTGGGCGGGGCGAGGCTGCCACCGAGGTGTGGAACCTCATACACAGGTAGTGTCTCTAGTGGCGGGTTAGAAGACTTCTCCGCAAATAGGCAAACAGCACCGAACAGACAGAGCTGAAGCCTCTGAACCCGCCCCTGGGATTCAAATCCAGCCCGGCCTAGCCCTACCCAATGTCCCAAGACAAACGCATCCCAGCGTCCAGCTCATCCCCCTCTGGGCTGCAAGGCCCTAGATGATGCTTCCGCTCGTCCTCCTTCCATTCCAGGATTTTGCTAGTCAAGTAAGTCAAGCACTGTTCGGGGCCGAGCGGCTCTTAGCAAACTGAGGCGTGGGCTTAACGAGACCATGTTCGGAGCTCGGTTCTCGGGTTCTGCATCTTCTACCATCTTCTACCCGGCTGTGATTCGGTCTCGTGCATGTTTTGGGCAGCGCGTGAATTTGTGGCTCTATATGCGGACATTAAAGCTTCGCGACTTTTGGCAAGCATGTTTCTGGGGAACATGAGCTGAGATCAGACACGAGCCACAGCATGTTGGTTCCAACGGTTGGGCTGGGGCCTCAAGTCTTTTGCAGGTGTGGCCTCATAGAAAAAGTTCAGAACCCCCCAGCCCATGGCCCTCTCACTTTCAGCCCAAACCTTTCTCAGTTGCCCGCTTCTGAAACTCCATGCCCCGGAATCGCTGACTGGAATGCCACAAATTATTATCTAGTTTGCTTCTGTCTTGGCCTACTTGACTGCATTTATGTTCAATGACACGTCGAGGGCCTGGATGTGAAAGTTGGAGGAGACCATGCATGTTGTGGGTTCACTGAACTCTTGGGAGAGGAGGATATCAAGTAAGAACGGAAGTTTTCGCATGGAGCCGCGGTGACTAGTCACTACTCCACCGAGGTATACTCCCAGCTTGCCTGGCAGCACAAGCGGGCATACACATAGGCGATCAGGGCCAGCGCAATGCCGACAAGACCTGCAGCATCCCTTCATCTTAACCACTATGCGATGCACCCAAATGGACACCCCACAACCGTCATACTTCGGCTTGAATGAAAAAGTGCAAATCCGCCCATGGGGCCCGAAGCATGATCCTGAACGCCCCAAAAGCACGTGCAGCTGCACCAAGACACTGAAGATGAGGCAACGCTGCCACGTGCCCAATGCGATGGCCGAGTAGCCTGGAATCCAGGGAGCTGTTGATTCGCTTTGGCCGCGACAGGTACATGACGTGAACAATCAAAACCAGTGCCCTAGATGCGAGAGGAATGTGATCCTGATGACTGGGATGACACATGAATGGCGATGTACTTGGACCGGGAATCGCATGTACAACGGTGTCTCACTCACTCACTCACACACTCACTCACTCACACACTCACTCACTCACTCACTCACTCACACACTCACTCACTCCGTACTAAACAAGAGCCGAAAAAGGAGTTAAGGGCTGCAACCCATCAGTTCTATGTCATTCAGTGGACCTGATGTCGTTTGTAGCCGTAACCTCAGAACGAAGCAGAAACACGAAACACAACCCTCCCTTTCGACCAGGCACGGATGGCGGCCATGAACACGATGAGCAGTGCGCTGCACAGCCTCATGAAACCGGACCCTCCGACGCTGAAACTCCCCGGCGCCGCCAAGGCCCAGCAAAACCTGCCAGCTTATGTATTGAAGGACTTATCCACCATAAGCCCGAAAGCCCCAAGGTGTAACCCACCAGCCGCAGCAAGCCCAGAGACTGCCAGTATCCTTCTGAAAAAACACCCGAAACAGCTGAGGAGGCCACATCACCATCAGAGCGAAGCCTGTCTTGTCTGCGGCTCCGGATTTCTTCCTCCGCTCCGCTTTGCGATGTTTCATGATTGCGCTTCGGATTGGGAGTCAGGACTTTGGAAAAGGCCTCTGGCCTTTAGCCGATTTGGAACTGCATGTGATACTGGCCCTGCCCATGGCACTCCGACAGGAGAACAACAAAAGAAGTGCCAGCTGCCTGGCCAGAAAAAAAGCTATGGTCTTGGAGAGATGTCTGGGAACTGAATACAGTGCCTTGCCGTGGACCTCTAGCCGGGTGGCAAGAAGGTCAGGTCATAGGCATCGTAAAGGATGAAAATCGCCAGTCCAATGAGAGCAGCCTGCAACACCAGCTGCAGGGTCGTTCTGTTCAGCATTGTTCAGCGTGTGGCTCAAGAACTGGAGTTCCAAAGTTGAAAGCTGAGAGCTGAGGAATGAAAATGTTGACCCCCACGAGAACCTCGGAAAGCACTTTAAGCCCTGCTACTATCGCGCCCACCCCCCCAAGGCCCTAAACCTCTCTAGGAGCCTCGAAGAGGTAGATCCCGGCGAGGCTGATGATTAGTCCGAGTCTTGTGGCAGGCACAATGGGGTTTGTAGGCTGGGATTTAGGTGCTCGTAAGTTTGGCAAAGGGCGGGGTTTACTGGCTGGGATAGACTGGTTTGAGTCCGGAGGGTGCAGGTTGACTTCCTGGGCTTCAAGACAAGTTCTGGCTGGGCTTGGAGTGGCTTAGGGCCCATGGCGTTTGAGATCCACGCGAAAACTTCGAAGCAGACTGGGGCATCGAACGGCCCAACAGAAAGGCTGGCCACGATGCCGCTCTAGACCCGGCTTGAATCTTGCTCCAGCCAGGAGGCAGAATGCCAATCAGCATTCCGATCAGCATGACCACCAACCTCAAAATTGCATTGGTCTTTTGAGTTTCGCTTTGTGAGCGGTGAACTATTGATGCGAAAGAAAACTTTTGCTTCAAGGACGTTATGAAGGAGGTCGCTGATGCACGAGTGGGTTGAAATGAACAACACGCTGCAACGTCAGCCACGCCCGACCTCAGGGTCTCCTTGCGTCGCTATGCTCGCAAGTTTAAAAGCTATTGAATAAGGATGAAAAAGGAACGTTTCTAATGGTGGGCCAAGGCAGGTTTGTAGAGCAACGGGCTCTCAGCTGCGGGACTGCGCTGCTATATATCGGGTGACAAGGATCGGGGACCTCTGTGGCACTAGAAATTAGAGATCAGCCAGAGATCAGCTTCTCACGAAGGCACTCGGCAATACAGTTTAGCCTGGTAGCAGGCCCAGAAATATCCATCGAGGCCTCTCCTCGAAGATGAACTGCCTGCCAGGGCGCACGAGCTTCAATGAATCATCCAAATCCCTTGGGTCGCCGAACATGAGGTTCATGCCAACCACGTCTGGGTCCTGACCGCCGCCTTTGAATCCTCGCCCCAGCCTTCTACGAACCACCAAACTCCCAAACCCTCAAACCTGAAGGCAAAACAAATCCATGCTTCAAACAGGAAAACCAACCCACCCACCTCCCACTCACATGGTGGCTCATCTTTGTACTTCTCCAAGGACCCGCATTGGCTGCACGCTGCACGTGATTAGGGGTTCTGTTGTTTGCTTAAGCGTGCATGGGGTGGATGAGGCTTTGTTGGTTTCGGTTTGTCAGGGTCTGCTGCGCTTTGGCTTTAGACATGAAAGGTTCCATCTGCTGGTGAGGCTCCGCAAGGATTACTTCTGAAGTCTTCCGTGGTATCGTGAGCATCACGTCATCACATCTGTGTTTCGATTCTGTCTAGGCTGCATGCAGTACATGCATGGTTTTTTAAATTTGGCTTCTTTATTAGAGGGCGGGCACGCTTGGCAGACAAAGTGTGAGCCAACTGATGGCTGCCAGGCCAGCGATTTAGAGGAGAGAAGCTTCAAGTTGTAAGTAAAACTGTTTTGTTGGGATGGATTCGGGATCTATGGAATGCGTTGGTGTTCCCTATGGCTCTATCTAGCGAATCTAGCACAGGGCTGGTTTGTCCAACAACAGAAAGAACAACAGAGGGGGGGGGTTGATTGTCCGACCCCGAAATGGGCACCTCATCCCTTTTGCATCCGGGGAGTGAAACCCTTGAAAGTCGAAAACCATGTTCCGGCCGTCATGCATAACCCGAAAAAGTGCATCCTACCAGCCGCTTTCTGTCCTAGACTTCCAACACCTGTCGGAAAGGTGGGCGCAAGCCAAAACTGCAGGACTGCAGAAATGCTGCATCAGACGTGCAACTGCCATGCAGTGTCAAGCTGCATATGCCGTGTTCTCAAGGACATATTGTTTTGGGAACATCATGGGCGTTCTTGGGTCTCTTTTAGAAAGCAATCTCGATCAAGCAGCACCACCCATCTCTCAAAGGGAGGCTTTGCGATTCAGGTTGCGACCGTGCGGTTCGGGTTCATAACTACGACCCGAAGAGGGGCAAGCCGCGACAGCCCATGAAGCAGTGTGGAACGCTAGAAGGGAAGAAAAAAGTATCTGGGCCGCTGGCAACCGGACGTTCTCGCTCAGAATTCAGGCCTCGTATGGGTAGGACATGTGTCTCCAGTAAGGGGTGGCGCCTTGCTCAGGGGCATCAATGGGACGGAGGGCAGTCGTTATGAACGATTGAGGAGGTGGAGCGCAAGTAGTTTAACCTGCCTACAAGGGGCTGTTAAACAAAGAGTCTTTCAATGGGATTCGAGAAGCAGCGTTTGTTTTCAAAACTAACGTACGCGAAAGCAACGAGTGATGATCCAATGTAAGTTGGGATGTTGGAGGAGATTTTTCCGGTTGTCACCAACGACTTGCCACTAGACTGGCTTTCGGCCACCGATGGCAAGGAAGCCAGGAGGTTTGCGAGTAGCTTTGCTGTTCTTGCCCGTGTCTTGCACCCGCCGCTTGCCTCTCTGTGTTACCGTATTCGTCTTCCATTGCCTTGGGTCGATAAATTCCAACAAAAAGTCCTCGAGAGCTGACCTGATTGGGAAGAGGAATGACCGAGAGCATCCATTCTGGAGCACTTGCCTGCGAAGCTTGATCCTGGGTATGTTGGTGCTCGTGCTCCTCAAGGGAGGCTTTGACGTTATCTTGATTAAGGTTGGGAGGCCAATCCTGGGTACGAACTAATTGGGTGCGAACTACTTGCTCGTAGCGGGCTGTCTAGAATATCTAGTACCTAGAACGCTTATAAGCTCAACTTCTTCCTTGATACTCGTGAACACTAGACTAGGTCAAGGTCTAGTGTTCAGGGTGCAGGATGGAAGGTGCTCACGCTTCATGACATGCGAACCAGGAGGCGACAGTGCTGCGCCACTCCGTCACGAAAGAGGCATGAGTTGGCGTCCAGCTGCTCATCCATGATTGGGTGTCTGGTCTAAATTGCTTGCTTAGCCCTCATGCCCCAAAACGTACACCTAGAGCTCCGAAACCCTATGAACTTCTCTGCCAAGGTAATCGGACCCAAATCTGCCAGACTTGAGGCCCCCGGCCATTCATCAGCGGGGTGACGAGTTGCTCCAGTCCAGAGCGGAACTTGTCCTCCTTGCAGTAGCTCAGTGCTTTGTACCCAGTCCGTCTTTTCATCATTTCTGAATTATTTCGAGGTGCATTTTGGCAGTCTGAGGTTTGACCAAGTGCCTTTTAGCCCTCCGGACATAAGAATGGTTTGCTCAGTCACCCCCGCTGCCTGCTAATCTCCAAACCCCATGTACAACAGTGCAGCCAGCAAGCACTCTTCAACCGTGCACCTTGCAACATGAAAAACCCTTGACTGGCAAGCATTCACATACCTTAGAATCTAGGCCGTCCAGCCAGAGTGATAGCAAGCTCTAGCCAATCTCCTCAGCCAAGCTGGCAACTACAGAGCCCACACCATCGACGATGAAGAGGTGCATGCGAATCGGCCTCGCCCCGGAAAACAGGCCGTGAGATGGGTGAGGGGTGGAGTCGCGAATGCTTTAACTGCTACAAGCCGACTGCAATTCAAGTTGGCCTTTATCATCTCTCTCTCCCTTTCTCTCTCTCTCTCTCTCTCTCTCTCCCTCTGTCTCTCTGTCTCGCCCTCTCTCCCTCCCATCTAAAGGCACTACCAGATATGAGCGCACCTCCAAGAAGCTGCAGCAACACTGCTGCTGCAAGTTCTAGTCCCCTTGAAGACACAACTGACCTGAACGAGCATGAGACCAGTACCGAGGTCCCAGCAAGGAAATCGTCCGCACCTCCGGGGGGCAAGAGCTGAAATTGCTCTGCTTGTGCTTGGCTTTCTCATCCTCTCTCGCCGTGCGCTCCATGTCAATCCTACACCCTCGCTGGGCTCAGGCAGCCGCATACAGCTCGAGCAGCTGGGGGACCAAATCCTGCACCAATCACAGGCGGTGAAGCTTCCGTTGGCCACACTCTCAACGCCGGAACAAGAAGAAGACGATACTTGGACGATATTCTGACGTGTTGGCCCTTCCCAAGCTTCCCCCTGTAAATCACAGAGCCGCAATCCGCCCCCCGTATCTGCCTGCAAGTGGTGCTTGCCGCCAAGACAGATGTCTTTGAAGGCAATGGATGCTGCCTCGATCCCAACATCACATCAGGTGGTTTCAAAACTTATGGCATTCGGTTTGGGGACTAGAGATATCCCTAAACCCGAAACCCTAAACCCTAAATATCTCAGACTGTTGGGGCCTTTGCGCTTGCAGCCCACCTGCTGCACTTGCTTGGTGCGCTCCACCAGGTGCGCAGGGCTGTGGGGCGGGTCCTCTCAGCCGGGCAGCGCCACATGGGCCAACGGCTTAAGGAACACTCGCAGACAAGGGACGCGTTGAGACCGCAAAGCTCAGGAGTTGTGAGTTTCTGGACTTGAAGCACTTGTCTGGCCGACCTACGCAAACACTTCAGAGAGTCGGCACTACTTGCTTAGTAAATCCAATGAGACTTGGGATTTATCTAGATCTAAGGTCGGGCCTTCGTTCCCGGGTATTACGCCCGGCCATTTGCCAAACGGGCTTGGAAAGGATTCGTATGTGTTAAACGCAAGTCCTCTTCATGGCATAATCTTCCTTATAAGGTAATCTTTCCACTTGCACGACAACGGCAGGACCAGGGCACCAAGGGACGGGGGTCCGCCAAATACAATTCATCACAATCGTAAAGAACAGCAGCAGGTAGTGCCCCTTCAGCTTTTGCCAGATCAAAGCGGTCAACCTCAAGAGCAAGCTCTCAGGCTCGGAAGGATGGAATACCTGGATCACCCGAATGGAACCCCTGAAGGCAGGGCCCGGATCAGAGGACGAGTGCAGGCCGATGAATTCGCATGCTCACTTGCGCCTTCTACAACCTTCCCTCATGACGGCAAGCATTGCAGTCCAAATTCGAGGCGAGGGGATGTTGCCGTCGCACCGACACGGGAGACGGATGGAGACGGAACCAAACATCCCTGAATCCCTAGCGAGCCCAGGGTTGATGGTTTTGTCTGCTCTGTGACGCCTGGTTCAGGAGGAGCTGCGAGACCATCTCGAGCGCAGATCGCAAGAATGGTGGCCTTCTTGGAATTTTGAGGGCTTGGGGCGGAGCAGTCATGAATCCCGAGCAATAATTCGCTTGCTCTTCGTGCATGTGCTAGAAGACGGGCATTTGAAGCAACAGCCCTGGCCTCGTCTTCACCCACTGGTACAAATGGCCCAGAAGCTCGATCGCCGTCTTCTTCGTGAAGTGAAGGAGAGCCTGTCCAAAAGGTCCCTTCGAACAGTAGAGTCGTGCACTCTAGGTTGGCTAAGGCTTGCATCTGAGTTCTTAACCCGAAACTCCAAACTTTCACAAACGAAACCTCCCACCCGCTCTAAGCCTCTAAGCCTCAAGATTGAGGTTTCCAGACAGGGCTGAGAGATGCTTAGAGTTTTTCTTCTTGGGAGACTTCCCTGTGTTCTTTGCAAAGGGGCCTTTCCGGTTTGCTGCGGCGGCGTTCAGAAGCTTTCGCGACTTCACTGACTGCTGTCTAGGACAAAAAATGCCACAGTGCCTGGCACAGGCACAACACAGGGCCCGCAGATTCAAGGTAAATCCATAGCTGGAGCCCCCAAAATTCGACGTGCAGCCCAGGTGCCCAAATAATGATGGGTATACTCACTGGCACGGGTGGGTAAAGTGCCCAGGCTGAAGGCTGCTCATCCGAAACTTTTAAGACCGCACCTTTTGCAGGCAGGGACAAGTTGAGGGGTGGGAGAACATCGATTCATAAACTCCGGACTATCCAAAACCTCAAACAAGCAGGCTCTGAGAAGCCCCACCCCTTCCATGGTGTCGTTGGGTATGGGCGACGAGATGAGGGGTGGCCTGGCGCGGCCCGTGCTATTAGAGCTCAGGGCTTCACCGAACCGCAGGGTTCGTGCTTCGGCTTGCTTCGTAAAATAGTTTTGAGCACGGCCTTGCTGAACAGCTTGGGGGTTAAGGACTTCAGACCTCGCATGTCTGATGCAGGAAGAGGGGGAGATGCTGCAGAAAAGCGCAAAGGCCAACCTTCAAGACCTGCTTTTTGCTTGAAACCCAGAACCCGGAGATCTCCAACCGTCAAACCTTACGACCAACCTCGAGCCCACAACACACACTTCCCCAATCATGCGCCGGGTCTGCAAGCCCTGGATCAGCTGCCAGAGGACACTTCCGTCTCTCACCTGAACAGGCAATAGCCCTCACCGCGGAATTAGCAATTAGAGCAAGCGCCATCAGCCTAAGCCAAAACCCCCAGCCCTCAACCCTCTCGCAGCCCACCGGAAACCCGAGCCTGATCAAGAACCCCTGTTTTTCAATCTGGGAAACCCCAAAGCTTCAAAGGAGACCTGGTGTTGGCGCTACTTTGCGGACCTACACTGGCTTTGACCCTGCTCGCACCTCTGCCCTGGAGCCCACCATAGCAAGGATGAAGAAGTGGGCCTACCAATCAATGAAGAACATTTGGGCCTTCTTGGTTTGGAGTTTGGCGCTATTTGAAGTATTTTGGCGTTCGTGATCGTAGCACTTGAGGCCTAAGCTTTCAACGCCGAGTATTACAAGCCTCGTGTCTGACTGAAATGAAGGCATGGCAAGCTTGGCTTCACAGTGGCTGTCTCCAACATGGTTACCACTACTCGAGATGGGGCCATTATCTCGCATCAGCTTCAAGGCACACGACCTGAGCAGCAATGCGGGACATCGAGCATGGACGTCGGCAGCAAGCACTTCATTGGCCATCTGTCTCGACTCGGCCCAACCATCAAAAGCCACAAGATCCCGTGATGGCCAACAAACGTTCACCGTCTCTCACACAACTTGGGGCAGGTACTTCACAACCCTGCAGCCACAAAACTTTCAAGCAGAGAAACCCCAATCCAAAGTAGGGCATTTGAGCGTCAGAGCGTCTTCGCTTCAAAGTCGAGAATGACCGCACATGTTGGAAAAATATTGTAAATACACGAGAGAGTTGGCAAGAACGATGGAAAAACGGCGATGTTCACAGAGGGAGTACGTTTTGGTTGACACCCCGCTGACGCCATGAAAATGTAAAGCCGCTGCGCCGTGAAGTCGTTGACACCATGATGACGCGGTTGACACCATTGACGTCGTGGATCCCGGTGACAATCTTTGACATGGAAGTGGAAGTCTTGTCCGACCGAGGTGGATCCCTGAGCAGTCGGTCCCTCTTGGTACCGGGGGTTGCTACAACATTGTCGTACAGGAGCCAATGTTTTTTAATTAGCACTTTCCGGGAGTACAGGTCCTCTGTCGGGGACCGGACTTTCCGGAGTTCTTTCTCCCGCAGCTTCGCTTCTGAAGCTCGGGCCTTGCTCAGGGTTGGCAGACCCCGAGCTGCGATTGGGAACCCCAGGGAAGCGGATGGTGAGATCCAGCCACCCAGCAAGGCGACGAAGTGTCGATTTCTCAGTACTTAGGTCTCTCGCCAGGGTTGTTCGGTATGTTGGGCTCAACCCCTGACCCGAACAATGCGAAGCACTACTTTAGTAGCCAAAGCTCATTGCTTCAACTTAGCATTGCTTTGAAGCTAGCAGTTGAGGTGGGCACTCGGGGTGCCCCGGGAAAAAAAGATCATGTCCTGGTCTGCCGGTTCGGCGGTCTAGGTCCTAAGAGTTGGGTTTGCAATCCTTGAGGGGGAGCTTATGCCTCGTCCCGAAACCCGAAGTCTGCAAAGACGAAAGCGAAAGACTTGCTTTGGAGTGCCTCTTGAAGCGTTACACCTTGTCGCTGGCCCTGGAGCAGGCTCTGCAACCTTGACAAGAAGTGAGACCGAACCGTGAGTAACCGCTAA
>CAJNDS010001107.1:0-34427 GCA_905221605.1 Symbiodinium natans
AATTAATGAATAATTGATTATTGAATTAATTGAATTAATTGAATTAATTGGAATTAATTCAATTAATTCAATTAATTCCACCTCCCTTTGGAAATAAATGAATTAATTGAATTAATTGAATTAGTTGAATTATTTCGATTAATTCAATTAATTCAATTAATTCAATTAATTCATTTATTTCCAAATGGGGGGGATTCCCCAGCCCCCACCCCTCCCCCCCCTTTGGAAATAAATGAATTAATTGAATTAATTGAATTAATTGAATTAATTCAACTAATTCAATTAATTCAATTAATTCAATTAATTCATTTATTTCCAAAGGGGGGGTGGAATTAATTGAATTAATTTAATGTCAATTAATTCAATTAATTCAATTAATTCAATTAATTCAATTAATTCATTTATTTCCAAATGGGGGGGATTCCCCAGACCCCACCCCCCCAGCTCGATTTGGCCAAATTTTGCCCGGAGGCTGCCCGGCAAAATTTGGCCAAATCGAGCCGCGCCTTTCTGGAGGCCCGAAATGATTTAAACTATCGCGGCTCGATTTGGCCAAATTTTGCCGGGCAGCCTCCGGGCAAAATTTGGCCAAATCGAGCCACGCATTTCTCATCATCGCATACGAAGGGCAGCCCGATTTGGCCAAATTTTGCCCGGAAGCTGCCCGGCAAAATTTGGCCAAATCGAGCCGCGATAGTTTAAAAATTTCGGGCCGCGGCTCGATTTGGCCAAATTTTGCCCGGAGGCTGCCCGGCAAAATTTGGCCAAATCGAGCCGCGCATTTCTCATCGCGTTCGACGAGCAGCCCGATTTGGCCAAATTTTGCCCGCAGACTGCCCGGCAAAATCTGGCCAAATCGAGCCGCGCCTTTCTGGAGGCCCGAAATTATTTAAACTATCGCGGCTCGATTTGGCCAAATTTTGCCGGGAAGTCTGCGGGCAAAATTTGGCCAAATCGGCTGCTCGTCGTACGCGCTGAGAAATGCGCGGCTCGATTTGGCCAAATTTTGCCGGGCAGCCTCCGGGCAAAACTTGGCCAAATCGAGCCGCGCATTACTCATGGCATACGAAGAGCAACCCGATTTGGCCAAATTTTGCCCGCAGGCTGCCCGGCAAAATTTGGCCAAATCGAGCCGCCATAGTTTAAATAATTTCGTTCAATTAGTTCAGTCATTTCCAAATGGGGGGGATTCCCCAGCCCCCACCCCCCCCCTTTGGAAATAAATGAATTAATTGAATTAATTGAATTAATTGAATTAATTGAATTAATTGACATAATTGAATTAATTGAATTAATTCAATTAATTCATTTATTTCCAAAGGGGAATTAATTGAATTAATTGAATTAATTGAATTAATTGAATTAATTGAATTAATTCAATTAATTCAATTATTTCCAAATGGGGGGATTCCCCAGCCCCCACCCCTCCCCCCCCTTTGGAAATAAATGAATTAATTGAATTAATTGAATTAATTGAATTAATTGAATGAATTGAATTAATTGAATAATAATTGAATTAATTGAATTAATTGAAATAATTGAATTAATTCAATTAATTCAATTAATTCCACCTCCCCTTTGGAAATAAATGAATTAATTGAATTAATTGAAATTCAATTAATTCAATTAATTCAATTAATTCAATTAATTCATTTATTTCCAAAGTGGGGGGGTGGGGGCTGGGGAACCCCCCCCCCATTTGGAAATAAATGAATTAATTGAATTAATTGAAATAATTGAATTAATTCAATTAATTCAATTAATTCCACCTCCCCTTTGGAAATAAATGAATTAATTGAATTAATTGAATTAATTCAATTAATTCAATTAATTCAATTAATTCAATTAATTCAATTAATTCAATTAATTCAATTAATTCATTTATTTCCAAAGGGGGGGGGTGGGGGCTGGGGAATCCCCCCCCATTTGGAAATAAATGAATTACTTGAATTAATTGAAATAATTGAATTAATTCAATTAATTAAATTAATTCCACCTCCCCTTTGGAAATAAATCAATTAATTGAATTAATTGAATTAATTCAATTATTCAATTAATTCAAGTAATTCATTTATTTCCAAATGGGGGGTGGGGGCTGGGGCATCCTCCTCCCCCCAATACTAAATCACGAGCCCGGGCCTCCCCCCAATACTAAATCACGAGCCCGGGCCTCCCCCCAATACTAAATTACGAGCCCGGGCCTTCCCGCAATACTAAATCACGAGCCCGGGCCTCCCCCCAATACTAGATCACGAGCCCGGGCTAAATCACGAGCCCGGGCCTCCAAATTACGAGGCCGGGCCTCCCCCCAATACTAAATCACGAGCCCGGGCCTCCCCCCAATACTAAATCACGAGCCTGGGCCTCCCGCAATACTAAATCACGAGCCCGGGCCTCCCCCCAATACTAATTTACGAGCCCGGGCCTCCTCCCAATACTAAATCACGAGCCCTCCTCCCCCCAATACTAGGGCACAGTTTTTGCTCCAAAAACTGACATCGCAAGCCCTGGTCCCTAAGATTTTGAGCTCATTTCTTGCCCCAAAGAGTAACATCGCAAGCCCTGGTCCCTAAGATTTTGGGCTCATTTCTTGCCCCAAAGAGTAACATCGCAAGCCCTGGTCCCTATTATTTGGGGCCCAGTTTTTGCTCCAAAGAGTCAAATCGCAAGCCCTGGTCCCTAAGATTTTGGACTCAGTTTTTTGCTCCAAAGCAAGCCCTGGTCCTTAAGATTGTGGGCTCATTTCTTGCTCCGAAGAGTCAAATCGCAAGCCCTGGTCCCGAAGATTTCGGGTTCAATTTTTGCTCCACAGAGTCAAACCGCAAGCCCTGGTCCCTAAGATTTGGGGCACAGTTTTTGCTCCAAAGTGTCAAATCGCAAGCCCTGCTCCCTAAGATTTTGGGCTCATTTCTTGCCCAAAAGAGTGACATCGCAAGCCCTGGTCCCTAAGATCTTGGGCCCAGTTGCTCCAAAGAGTCAAATCGCAAGCCCTGGTCCCTAAGATTTTGGGCCCAGTTTTTGCTCCAAAGGGTCCAATCGCAAGCCCTGGTCCCTAAGATTTTGGGTTCAATCTTTGCTCCAAAGAGTAACATCGCAAGCCCTGGTCCCTAAGATTTGGGGCCCAGTTTTTGCTCCGAAGAGTCAAATCGCAAGCCCTGGTCCCTAAGATTTTGGGTTCAATTCTTGCTCCAAAGAGTGACATCGCAAGCTCTGGTCCCTAAGATTGGGGGCCCAGTTTTTGCTCCAAAGAGTGACATCGCAAGTCCTGGTCCCTAAGATTTTGGGTTTTTATTTTTGCTCCAAAGAGTGACATCGCAAGCCCTGGTCCCTAAGATTTGGGGCCCAGTTTTTGCTCCAAAGAGTAACATCGCAAGCCCTGGTCCCTAAGATTTTGGGTTCATTTTTTGCTCCAAAGAGTGACGTCGCAAGCCCTGGTCCCTAAGATTTGGGGCCCAGTTTTTGCTCCAAAGAGTGACATCGCAAGTCCTGGTCCCTAAGATTTTGGGTTTAATTTTTGCTCCAAAGAGTGACATCGCAAGCCCTGGTCCTTAAGATTTTGGGTTCGTTTTTTGCTCCAAAGAGTGACATCGCAAGCCCTGGTCCCTAAGATTTGGGGCCCAGTTTTTGCTCCAAAGAGTCAAATCGCAAGCCCTGGTCCCTAAGATTTTGGGTTCAGTTTTTGCTCCAAAGAGTGACATCGCAAGCTCTGGTCCCTAAGATCTTGGGCCCAGTTTTTGCTCCAAAGAGTCAAAGAGTCAAATCGCAAGCCCTGGTCCCTAAGATTTTGGGTTCAATTTTTGCTCCAAAGAGTCAAATCGCAGGCCCTGCTCCCTAAGATTTTGCATTCATTGTTGCTCCAAAGAGTGACGCAAGCCCTGGTCCCTAAGATCTTGGGCCCAGTTTTTGCTCCGAAGAGTCAAATCGCAAGCCCTGGTCCCTAAGATTTTGGGTTCAATTTTTGCTCCAAAGAGTCAAATCGCAAGCCCTGGTCCCTAAGATTTGGGGCCCAGTTTTTGCTCCAAAGAGTCAAATCGCAAGCCCTGGTCCCTAAGATTTTGGGTTCATTTTTTGCTCCAAAGAGTGACATCGCAAGCCCTTGTCCCTAAGATTTTGGGCCCAGTTTTTGGTTCAAAGAGTCAAATCGCAAGCCCTGGTCCCTAAGATTTTGGGTTCAATTTTTGCTCCAAAGAGTCAAACCGCAAGCCCTGGTCCCTAAGATTTGGGGCCCAGTTTTTGCTCCAAAGAGTCAAATCGCAAACCCTGCTCCCTAAGATTTTGGGCACAGTTTTTGCTCCAAAGAGTCAAATCGCAAGCCCTGGTCCCTAAGACTTTGGGTTCAATTTTGCTCCAAAGAGTGACATCGCAAGCCCTGGTCCCTAAGATTTGGGGCACAGTTTTTGCGCCAAAGAGTAAAATCGCAAGCCCTGGTCCCTTAGATTTTTGGGTCGATTTTTGCTCCAAAGAGTCAAATCGCAAGCCCTGGTCCCTAAGTTTTCGGGGTCGATTTGTGCTCCACAGAGTCAAATCGCAAGCCCTGGTCCCTAAGATTTCGGGGTCGATTTGTGCTCCACGGAGTCAAATTGCAAGCCCTGGTCCCTAAGATTTTGGGCCCAGTATTTGCTCCAAAAGGTGAAATCGCAAGCCCCGGTCTTTAAGATTTTGGGCTCATTTCTTGCTCCAAAGAGTAACATCGCAAGCCCTGGTCCCTAAGATTTTGGAATCGATTTTTGCTCCAAAGAGTCAGATCGCAAGCCCTGGTCCTAAAATGTTGGGCTCAATTTTTGCTTTTCCCTTCTCTTCTGCTGATAAAACACAAGAAAGGAACTCATATGATAAAGCAGTGGAAAGGTAAGCAGAGGGTGACTCCTTGCGCGTGAGCCTTTCCATAATACTCCATCATATTCATCCTCTCGGCCTATCTCTTCTGTTCCTTTCCTTACTCTTCTCCTTCTCATAGTTCTTCCTTTTTGTTTTCTCATTTCGAAAAGAAAGAGGGAAGGGAGAAACAAGGGAGAGAGAATAGATAAAGAAGAGTGCCATCTTCTCTGCGCCTTGTTTTGTCTCTCCCTCTTCTCTATTCATCTGTCTTCTATTCTCTTCCTTGCTCTTCCCATTAAATATGCAATCCTTGGTATCTCTCCTCTCTCCTTCTCTCTTCCTCCAACAGATGTGCTTTTGGATCGTTTTCTGCATCTTCAAGCGAGAAAAAAGGACACAGACTGCGATTAAAAGGGACGCCCATGTTGGATTGGCAGCAAGCCCAGCTGATGCTCATGATTCTCTCTCTCTTTCCCTACACATGGGCGATGGAACGGGTGTCCTTTTCAATCGTTTTCTGCATCTTCAAGAGAAACAGGGACACCCCACAAGAAGGAAAAGCAACATAAGAGATAGGGAGGGAAATTGACCCTTTCCTCTCTTCTTATCTGCTATTTTTCTTATTCGCTTCAAAAAGCAACATAAGGGAAAGGGGATTTCCTGAAGAGGAGAGAGGGAACCTATCTGTGAAAAGCAAGAATGGTTTTTTCTAGTTCGAAAGGGAATAGGGAGAGACAAGGGAGAGATGATATGTACAGCTTTGCGCCTTATTTTGTGATTCCGTCTCCTTGCTTCCTGTCTCTTCTATTCCTTGCAGCACGCTTCGGGAAACATAGCATCCTTGTTATCTTTCCTCTCTCACTTCCCTTTCCCTTCTCTTCTTCCGCTTCCTTTTAACTGATAAAACACAAGAAAGGAACTCATATGATAAAGCAGTGAAAAGGTAAGCAGAGGGTGACTCCTTGCGCGTGAGCCTTTCCATAATACTCCATCATATTCATCCTCTCGGCCTATCTCTTCTGTTCCTTTCCTTACTCTTCTCCTTCTCATAGTTCTTCCTTTTTGTTTTTCTCATTTCGAAAAGAAAGAGGGAAGGGAGAAACAAGGGAGAGAGAATAGATAAAGAAGAGCGCCATCTTCTCTATTCATCTGTCTTCTATTCTCTTCCTTGCTCTTCCCATTAAATATGCAATCCTTGGTATCTCTCCTCTCTCCTTCTCTCTTCCTCCAACAGATGTGCTTTTGGATCGTTTTCTGCATCTTCAAGCGAGAAAAAACACAGAATGCGATTAAAAGGGACGCCCATGTTGGATTGGCAGCAAGCCCAGCTGATGCTCATGATTCTCTCTCTTTTTCCCTACATATGGGCGATGGAACGGGTGTCCTTTTCAATCGTTTTCTGCATCTTCAAGAGAAAAAGGGACACCCCACAAGAAGAAAAGTAACATAAGAGATAGGGAGGGAAATTGAAGAACTCCTCATTGTACTTGGTCATTCCCTTTCCTCTCTTCTTATCTGCCCATTTTCTGTGCGCCTTGTTTTGTCTCCCCCTCTTCTCCCATCATCTCTCTTCTGGTCTTTTCTTTGCTCTTCCCATTAAAAATGCAACCCTTTTTATGTCTCCTCTCTCCTTCTCTCTCCCTCCTCTTCTCCTGTTCCCTTCTAAACGACAAAAACGCAAGAAAGGAAGAATAAGAGGGGAATGGAGGCCCTGTTCCTTTTCCTCTTTCAATGGATGGGGGAAGTGGGCGGAGTTGGCCCCTTGCCCGTACACCCTCCCCATGCTTCAGCAAACCCCTCCTCTCGCCCTATCGCCTCTGTTTTTTTTCCTTGTGCCCAAACGGAAAACGAAAACGGGTTCCTTTATATGTTCATTGTCCTTCCTTTTGTTTTTTTATTTCACAGGGAAAAGAACCAGAGAAGAGGAAGATAAGAACGAGAGGTGAGATGAAAACGGCACCATCTTCTCTTTGCCTTATTTTTGCACCTCCCTCTCCTGTCTTAATTTCTCTTCCACTCTTTTTTCCATTGCTCTTCCCATAATATTGCATTCCTTTTGATAACTCACAGGAAATTAAAATGGCCTCCTTGTTGTCTCTCCTCTCTCACTTCCCTTTCCCTTCTCTCCTTCTGTTTCCTTTTAATTTTAACTGATAAAACACAAGAAAGGAGCTTGTAAAATCAAGCAGTGGAAGGGTAAGCAGAAGGTGACTCCTTGTGCGTGGACCTTTGCCGTACTTCACCATACCCCTCTTTTCGGCCTATCTCTTCGGCTCTTTTCCTAACCCTTCTTCTTTTCATCTTTCTTTTTGTTTTTCTCGTTTCGAAAAGACAGAGGGAACGGAGAGATAAGGGAGAGAGGATAGATAAAGAAGAGTACCATCTTCTTTGCGCCTTGTTTTATCTCTCTTCTATTCTTTTCTTGGCTCTTCCCATGAAAATCGTGTTCCTCTTATCTTTCCCTCCTTCTCTCCCTTCTCTTCTCCTCACGAGAGCCTTCGACTTTAGGATTGAGGAGAAAAAGAGAAGAGAAAAGAGGAACTACCTGGTTCTTGTTCCTGAGGCCTCCATAGTACGACTGACGTGACAGCAGCGTACCCTCGTGGAAACGTGTATGGCTATAAGAAAACCCGAGTCCCAGCTTCCAAATAGACCCTATTTAAGCCACCCACCCCCCCCCCCCCCCCCCCCAAACCCTGAACCCCGTAAACCCTAAGCCCCCAACAGCCCTAAACCCTGAACGCCGAGTGGCGGCGGCCCCATAGGGTGCCCGAATCTTCTGCCGGTTTTAGGGTTCAAGGACCCCAAACCCCAAACCCCAAACCCTAAATCCTAAAAACCCTTAAACCCTGAACCCTAAACCCTAAACACTAAACCTTGAAGGGTTTAGGGAACCTCTTAGAACCTTGCACTCTCAAGCCCCAAGGTTGCCAAGTTGGGCGGCTACCCCGTTCTGCGCGGCTGACGCTGCTGTTTAGCTCCGGCCCTGGATGTGTCCAGGGTTTAGGGTTTCGGGTTTAGGGTCTAGGGTTTAGGGTTTAGGGTTCAGTGTTAAGGGTTTAGTTTAGGGTTTATCGGGCTTAGCGGTGAGGGCTAGGGCTTAGGGGGTGTTTCCCGTTGTAATTCGACTTACACCTCACAAGGTAGGTCTCGAGTGGGCGCAGACAGAACTACTGCCATTTCTTAAACGGGGACTCATCCTATAAGACTTGCCAGATCCTTACAATCCCCACCCCCCCAAGCATTGGGGTTCAGGGTTTAGGGTTCAGGGTTTGGGGTAGGGTTTAGGGTTTTTTAACCCCCCCGAACCCCCCCCGAACCCCCCAATATGAAAAACCGCCCAAATATGACTATAAGGGGGGTGAGTAATATTAGCACGGGGAGGGGATTAAACCCTAAACCTTAAACCCATATTATGCAGGGTTGGTCAGCTGAAAGCTCTAAACCCTAAACCCTAAACCCTAAACCCTAAACCCTAAACCCTCCTTAAGCTCCAAAGGACACTGCGCTAAATACCCTGAGTCGCCGACTCCATGCGGCTCTTGCTCCCCCTTTTGCTTACAGCTCTCAACACTATGATGTGTTCGGATGCTTAGGGTATAGGGTGTAGGGTTTAGGGTTTAGGGTTTAGGGTTTAGGATTTAGGGTTTAGGGTTTAGGGTTTGGGGTTTAGCTGAAGTCGCAACCACGAACTGCATTCCACATTGAGTCTGAAGGCAAGCAAGCATTCGTCATGGGCATCAGCAGCTGGCAGGTAGCCGAATAACGTGAGGACGACTTCTACTTCGCAGAGGCTTCTGGGTATTGAAGGGCCCTGAAGGTGGGCATAGAAGGGGTGTAGGTAAAACTACCTTCCCACAGTTGCCCTGGGCCCGAAGTCCTGGTTGAGTTGCTGTCAGTCCCCAAACCCTAAACCCTAAACCCTAAACCCTAATAACCCTAAACCCTAAACCCTAAACCCCTGAAATCCGCCATCTCTTTGCAAAGGTGCTACCACAGTCCTGGCAGCTGCGAACGAGACAGCCATCCTGTTCGTGATAAATGGTGGGGGGACCCAAGCCTACCCTATGCCATAAATGGGGTTTAGGGTTTAGTTAGGGTTTGGGGTTTGGGTTTAGGGTTTAGGGTTTTAGGTTTTTTGGGTTTAGGGTTTAGGGTTGAAGGTTTAGGGTTTAGGGGGTTTACGAAAATAAGGGGCCCCCAATATAGCCCCCAATTAGGTACCCCGAATATCGTTAAACCCCCAAAATAGTCCAAACCCTAAACCATGACGTCAGCCATCAACGCTCCAAGCCCGAACTCACGATTCGACCCTAAATCCTCGAAGCCCTTACCCCGTCAATTTTGAGGTTTAGGGTTTAGGGTTGAGGAGTTAGGGTTTAGGGTTTAGGAACCGGGCCATGGGCTTGCGTTCTGAAGTCGACGTAGCTGGCGCCCCTCATGTGCCAGACCCAAAGAACCTAGCATTCACGCGCATATGAAAAAAATATATATATATATTATCTTATATAAATGTATATATATATATGTATTATTATATTATATTATTTTATTTTATATCATATTATATTATGTTAATGTTGACTTCGCATTAATAAACCCCCCCCCTTGATTGATCAATCTCTCCGGCCAGGGCCTCCTCAATTATATTCGCCTAAATCCTGGTAGGACGTACTATCAGTTTTAGTATTAGGTAGTACCACCACGCCCGTAAAAAAAAATATTCCGGGCTGGATTTTATAATTGTGGCGGGCTACATTATTGTGTTCTGGCAGCTGGATTTTATAATTGCGGCGAGAATTCCTAATGTGAAGTCAACATTATACTATATCACATTATATTATACATAAACCCCTTAACCCTGAACCCTAGCCCGAGCCCCAGACGTGTTCTTCATCCTGGCATAGCCAATGGGTTTAGGGTTTAGGGATATTATGTGTTACGTGTTGTCAGTTTTGCCCACACCCGACACCCTCACAAAATTCTCCCCAAAATAGCGTGGCTCAACTTGCAAACGGGTACGGAGTCTCGCAACCCTAAACCCCAAAACACGCCCTGTATCAACTCTGTACGAAACCGAAAGCCCTAAACCCTGAACCCTAAACCCTAAACCCTAAACCCCAAACCCTAAACCCTAAACCCTGTAAAAGCCCTTAAAAGAGCCCTTGCGGATGCCAGGCTGGGAGTCCATGGACTTGCGCTTTCGTGTCTTAGGGCTCTGCCTCTCTGGTGCCCGGAGCTTAGGGTTTAGGGTTTAGGGTTTAGGGTTTAGGGTGTAGGGTTTAGGGTTTAGGTACTCTCTCAGGGTTTAAGGTTAGTGGAGTTGAGGGCTTTTAGGGTTTGGGGTGTTTAGGGTTTTAGGGTTTAGGGTTTTTTGGGGTTTCGGCTTCTTAGGGTTCAGTGTTTAGGGTTTTAGGTTGGGATGTTCCCCCTTGTACTACCAGCCCTTAATACGCCCAGGCGTTTTGGGGTTTAGGGTTTGTGTAGGGTTTCGAGGTTTAGGCTTTAGGGTTTCTACAGGGCTTAGCGTGTTAGGGCCTTTAGGGTTTTTTCTTGGCTTTCTCCGGCATTTGTTTTGGAGTCCGTCATCGTTAGGGTCGAGGGTTTGGTTTTTGGGGTTTAGGGTTTAGGGGGTCTTTTTCCCCTAATTATATAGCCCCTATATATACCTCATAGTCCCGATATACCTAAGTTTGCCAAAAAGAACCCCTAAGGTCTCTTGTAAGGGTCACCTCCTGTAGTCCCTTGATAATTAGGCTTTTGTCTAGGATTGTGGCTTAGGGCCCCTCGCATAGTGGGGGGGTCCTTGGTGCGCACCAGGACATGTTTTCAAGCATAGGCCTTTGAAACTGAGATGATTGGAGAACACTTTTTGTTTTCTGAATGTTATGGGATTCTTTGGGTGGGTGTTATATCAGAGCCGGAAGTATAATCGTAAACGCTTGCGCGCGCCGCCTCGGCAGCCAGGCCGGCCCAGAGCATGCAGTATGTGGAGATGACGCCTGGAGTCGCCCTCTAGCGGCCCGTCCCACAGGGGCGTCCCAGTGGCGAAGGGTTGGTTAGAGGGAAGGAGCAGGCACAAAATACGCTTATCGGCAGGAAGCTGACAAAGAGGGGGAGAAGGTTTTTGAAGGTTTGAGGGGTTGGACAGGGGTCCAATGCAGGGCGTGCAGGGGCAAAGAGTGGGGGGGGGCGAGGGGGGCGGGGGCGATGGAGGGGGGGTGGGGGGTTGGGTTGGGGGGAAGGAGACCGGATCCTTTGGGTCTGCTTGTTCCAGACGCTTCTCGGCAGGAAGCCGAGGCGAACTTTGCTATAAAACTTTCCGAAGCTGCTGAACCTCAAGCCCTGAACCCTAAACCCTAGTAACCCTAAGCCCCAAATCCTAAACCTTAAACCCTAAACACTAAACCCTAGTAACCCTAAACCCTAAACCCGCAAAGGTTGGCTTGGTCCTGGCCTTTGCCGCGTTCGCGGAGGCCGGTCTGGGGTGGTGCAAGGTTCACAGCTTTAGGCTGTAGGGTTTAGGGTTTAGGGTTTAGGGGTGTTGTTTAGGGTTTAGGGTTTATACAAGCTTTCCTACACCCCCCAACTACCTTAGGGGTTGAGGGGGTTTAGGGGGTTTGAGGGTTTAGGGGAGGCCATCGGACTTCATAAGAATACGACCTCATATGCGCTGGTGGGTTAAGGGTGTCGGGTTTTCATGCGTCTTGCGGTTCGGTGACGGTTTGCAAGTAGACCAGAAGCAAGTACTCCTTCATAAGTAGTTTACCAGGGCCGTCGGAAGTACTCTCCACGAACCTGTGTGCAGGTCAGAAGGCCTTAGCTCAAGTCTGGGAGGTGCTTTGCTACACCTCAACTGGGTTCTTGATTATAAGGAAACTCTAAACCCTCAATTCTCTGTCCTAGAGGGCTTAGGGTTTAGGGTTTAGGGTTTAGGGTTTAGGGTTTCGGGTTTAGGGTTTAGGGTTGAGGGTTTAGGGTAAGGGAGCGGTTCCAGGTCTTCGTATATCTGCTCGGATGAGACTGTAGCCTTACTCGCCCAATGGCGAGGCCCTCGATCGCTGGCGGAGGCCTGGGGGCCTATGGCTTGGCCCTAAACCCTAAACCCTAAACCCTAAACCCTAAACGCCCTAAACCCTGAACCCTAAACCCTAAACCCTAAACACTCAAGGCCAGGATAACAAGAAATTGTACCCGTTTCAGTACGAGCAGCTCGTACAATAATCCTTCATCCTTCACAGGTTTTGCCAGACCCTCAAGGCATTACAGTTACCCCCATTTCCCCTTGGCCGAGGGGGTCGAGACCGGACATTGGAGTTTGACGTGAGTTCTGGTTTGTTCCGGGCCTCTCGGATAGTATATATGCTACCAATAGGGCTCATAAATTTGCGCAACCCCAAACCCTAAACGCTAAACCTTAAACCCTAAAACCTATGTGCGGTAGCTCTGACGACGACCGTTCAACGTCACAGGACACCGCTGGAACTCACCAGATTCTTGCACCTCAAAACCTAAACCAAAAAGCGTCCTCTAGCCCCAAACCCTAAACCCTAAACCCTAAACCCTACACCCGTGGAAGCCTCGTTCCGTTAGGCAGCCCCCCTCGACGGACTGTTTGTCAGCACCCAAGTCTGGCGAAGGCCTGCCAGGGTCTTGCGACTAAGGGTTTAGGGTTTAGGGTCTATTTAGGGTTTAGGGTTTAGGGTTTAGGGTTTAGGGTTTGGGGTTTAGGGTTTAGGGTTCAGGGTTCACGTTTCAGGGTTCACGGTTTAGCCCCAGACTTACTGGTTCTTAGCATAGAGGGTGGAGTTGTGAGGGTATCTGCACATGGTGCTGGGCAATGAAGTCCATTCACCCTATCTTTTATCTCGTTAGGGTTGCCCTAGACCCCAAACCCTGAACCCTAAACCCTAAACCCTAATGTCGAGGCCCGAGGCTAGTTCACGTCTCGCTCCTTCGTAGATGAGGGCAGCTCGCGTTTATATACCTGGGACTCTCTTAACCTACAGATTTATAATATGGTTTATACCTTGGGATGTTCCCCCTTATACTAGCAGTCCAGGGATTAGAGTACCCCCCCCCCCTTTATCCCCATTAACCCACGACACAAGGAATCACCAAGTCATTCTCGGCTGCTGGTAACCCCCCATGGAGGTGACATCACGCAGCGTGCCGCGGGGTTTACTTGGGGAGGTTCATGGGTACCTATAAGTAGACTTATACGTAGGGGTAACTGTGGTTATAACCTTATTTGGGGTACTTATAAGCCTGCTTGTACGTACCCATGAACCTCCAAGTAGTCGCTTTGTTTTTGCCTTGCCTGCTAGAAGTACGCGTCGGGGAGGGACCGCCCACGTTGGGGAATCACACTTTAAGCGGAATCACATTTTAGGCAGTTGCATGGAACAATTGAAGGCTCTTGTTTCGATTTGGGGAGGTCCACATTGGGGAAGCACACGTGAGTGTCTTTGAACTGTTGCAAGCATCTCGAGGGGATTTGCTGTAGAAACTGTCTTATTGAGTTCCAGCGTCCACCAGGCGTCATGACTTGTGAGCTCCCCCGCAATATGACCGACATGCAGCGTCCACATTGGTGTTAGCACATGTTGAGTGTTCATTCTTGCCGTTGATATGTCTTTCTTTCCAGGGGTGTCCACACTGAGGCATGTGGAGTTGTATCAGAACGAACGTGCTATTTGAAGGTTTTCTCAAAGAAACAAAGGGTTCCGCTCGATTATTTGAATTCGTTGGTCCGAGCGATGGAACATGGAACATCATGGAGCTATCCTGCCACCCTTCAGGTGATGATTGGGATTTGGTGTTGAGGGTTTTGGTTCGGAGACCGATCCTTAGGGCCCCAAAGGTCTGGAGGTTTTAGGGTTTAGGGTTTAGGGTTTAGGGTTTAGGGTTAGGGCTTCGGGTTTCAGAAGAGGTTTAGGGTTTAGGGTAGGGTTCAGGGTAGGGTTCAGGGTAGGGTTCAGGCAGGGTTCAGGGTTTAGGGTTTAGCCCGGAGCCCCACAAAGCGACATTCATGGGTACGCAGCTGGGGTTTAGGGTTCAGGCTTTAGGGTTCAGGGTTTAGGGTTTGGGGTTTGGGGTTTAGGGTTGGCGGACTTTAGGGTTTTAGGGGTTGTCGAAGTAGAAAGAGGCTATACCAGTGACTCGACAAAAGTCACAGCAACCCAAAAAGGAAACCCCAGAAGGATCCTGTTACGCGGTACCTAAACCCTAAACCCAGCGGCGGGCCCCTGAAACGAGATGGCAACTCCTGGCAATCCGCAGTTTAGAGAAGGTGTGTGGTCAACAGAACTTCCGCTTGTGTAAGAAGTCTCCCCCTCCCCCCTTGGCCAAGGCCTACGACCCTAAACCCTAAACCCTAAACCCTAAACCCTAAACCCTAAACCCTAAACCCTAAACCCTAAACCCTGAAGAAGACTGGAAGAGGCCGGTTCTTCGCAGACTCACGGCCCGCGAAGTGAGGAACTCGCAAGCAAAAACAAGGTGCTCGGGGTAGGGCTTGGGGTTTAGGGTTTGGGGTTTAGGATTAGGGGTTTAGGGGTTAGGGTTTTGGGTGTAGGGTTTATGGTTTGGGGTTTAGGGTTTAGGGCAGAGCGTTAATGGCCACCTTCTGCAAGTGGACACGTGCGTTGATGTCTGCCTTCGGCGCTTTGAAAGATCAATTGTCATCCCGAGACTGCCAAGAAATTCAATCAATGGAAAACAAAGGAATATATCAAATATCTTATATACTAGATGTTCTTTGACATCAAGAAAATTATATATCATCTCAATTTTTACGTGAGGACCTGCTCTCCCACTTTTGTGGTTTCTTTTTCTATATTCCCTTTACCGGTTTCTTTTCTATGATTTTCGAATGCTCATGATTGGATCTCATAAAGATGAAATTCGTTCCTAAAAATATTTATAATTAATATTTTTGGGCATAGAAACCATTTATATCGATTTTCTTAGCATTCTATATTGTGGGAATCCATCAAGAATATTGATCATGTATCATTATCGAAATTATTTGAAATCGATGAATTATATTATATATATATATATATATATATATCATCTATATTTCGAGATCGTAGACCCCCCAGACAAATAACATTTATGGCTCACGACTTATCGACCCTTCAAAATACAAAAAAAGAATGAGAAGAAATCGAATGATATTATTTGATCTTTCATATTCTATAGAAAGATCGCTATTTGATGATGTAGCCGAAATAAATCTCTTGGATATTGAGAAGAATCTGGCATAAGAATCTTCTGATCCCAAAAAATAATAATTAGGAATCAAAGAAATGAAATTTAAAAGCCCATCAAAATATAGACACAAATTTCGTGTTCTCCAAGATACCCGGCCATGCTTAAAGACCCACTACCACTCCCAATTAAGTGGGACGTCCTGGAAAGATGAAAAGGCACTCATGAATCCGAATTCCTAAAAATGCGCGGAGTGCTAAACTCACAAAAGCTCGGACTTTTAAGCCAATATAGGGCTGCAGTGTTAACACGTATTGGGCTCAAATACTACTCAAGGGAAAGGCTGCACAAACACTGTACTATCTGCGCACCCCCCCTGCAGCTTTGCCTTGTCTAGGCTGCTGCGACTTTCTTGTGAGCACACACTTTACATTTACGCAGAGTCTTGAACCCTTGGCGTAAGTGCTCACATGTAGCATTTGTGTGGTATACTGACATGTACTTTGTCAGGTATACCTTCGTGGCTTCGTTGTTCTTGGAAATTTTCAGCTTCCACAAAAGAAACACGTTGAGTGTCACACTGCTTACCAAAAGGAAAACCACAGACACGCTGAGGTACTGCTCCACAGTTCCTCGTTCCACAAGCTGCAGAACTGTGACCATTGCACTTCTCACTACAAGGGCTTCTCCCATGTTCAGTGAGGTAGCTCCCTCCGGTAAGGCTTATACACGACACTACACAGTTGTCTGAGAGAAAGTCTTGCGGGAATCTTAGGCTTCCACTTGTTTGGCTTTCTCTCCGCTTCGTCAGCAATCGTACTGACCCTACTCAGTGCTGTTCTTCTTACCTGCTCGTCCATGCCAGCTTTGCTGAGTTGGACCATCCCTGTGAGTTCACAGGCTTGTCTGACTTCTTCGCCTGTCTTCAAATGTTTGGTCAAACAATCAGCAGGATTCGCAACGCCTTTCACTTTTCTTATGATGACCTGTTTTGTTTTCACCAATTCTTGGATGTACAGATGTGCCAAAGAAATGTATCTCATCTTTCCCACACCTATTCGTTTGGCTGCTTGCAAGGCTGCTGATGAGTCGCACCAAATGCGAGGCGTGGAGACCGGAAGGCCAAAATCGTACCTAGCTAAGTTCTGAATGTACACACTTGACTGGGCGCAGTGATTCAACGATCTCAACTCTGCCTCGCTTGAGCTTGTCGCTGGGTTCCCCGACTGAGTAGTCGAGTTTGCTTCAACCACTGTCCCACCAAGTACAAGAACCTCGCCTGAGGTAGATTTCCTTGACTCTGTGTCTCCCGCATAGTCGCTGTCACAGTAAGCGTGCAGCGGTAGCTCCCGCTCTCCTGCGGCTGAGCTTTCGAGATCCTCCACCTTTGTCAGGTGTCCCAGATCTCGTATCCCCTTGAGATATCGCCCCAGCACTTTTAGGTTCGCCATGTCTGCCTTCCGCGGATCTTTCATTCGACGCGCTAACTCTTTCACAGCGAACTTCACGTCGATCCTGTCCTGGGACAAGTAGATCGCACTACCTACACACGATTGGAAAATCTTCTTCTCTTTCTCGTCCAACAATTGCTCGCTGTTGTTGTCCAGATCCAATTTTCTCCCGGGCACTGGGCTGCTCTTTGCATTCTCGAGGTTCAACAGTTTGAGGATGTTGTCGGTGTGCTTGGCATTGGGTTTAGTCAACACGGTTCCTTCCACACTGATCTTCTCTCGTCCCAGAAACTCTGAGCTTGTTTTGCCATGCTTTTCTGGTCATTCAAACTCTCCCACTTTCACTTTGCACCCATGCTTGGGCAATTGTACCTTCAGAAGATCATCCAAGTCATTTTCTGGACCGGTGACGTCAAAGTCGTCAATGTGGTGTATCACCGCAATCTTTGTCTTCGTGCACCTAAACACACATCCATCCAACCGGCCTCGGACGAAGTCATACCGATCCTTGGGCAACTTGCTTACAAGTATTTCATCCAGCCTGTCTCTGTACTGGCTGGCGGCTGGTTGCCTCCCATAGATGTTGCCATCCACTTGCCACACCAAGTGTTCCTTTGGAATGTTTCCGATTTCATCTCGCTTGTCTGCTGGCTGTCTGGATAGCCACACCTCCAGGTTGTCCAGCCACTCTCTTGGCGGCTTCATATACACCGGTTGTCCCTTTTCGTCGCCTCCATCTCGGGCGATGAGAAAGGCTGACGTGAGGTCCGCCTTCACTCTCGGAAAGTTGTGGTAGAGGCTGTATACCTCCAGCATCTTGGTTGTGCTGTGTCCTGGAGTTGGGCAAAAGTTGTTTTGTCCTTCTGATGAGTTCTTGTCTGCACCATTGTTTCGCTTGAAGTCTTGGCAGGTGAGTCGTGACTTGGCTATGCCACTGCTCACCTTGTCCACCCAACAATGTCCAAATACTTTTATTTCTTTCGGCAACGCCCTACGATCGCGGGGCGTGAAAGCCTTGAACATCTCATCCAGCTTCTCGATCTCCTCGAGTCGGGCTTTGTGCCTAGCCTCTTCATCCACCACGCACGCGTCCAAGTAGTCCGCCACCGAAGATATTTGATCTCTCTCTTCGGTTTCTTCCAAGATTGCGCTCATTGTGTCTTCTATTGTGGTAGCACCCACAGGTGTGCTTAAACCCTGGGTGTCGCCCACTTCCTTGCTAGGAGATCCTACATCACCTCCTAACTCTGGCTTCTCTGTGTTCTCCTCATTTCCTGAGTGTCTCGACCTTGACCGCGAGGTGGGCGAACTAGAGCTCGATGAATTGCTGTCTTCACCTCTCCTGGCACTGCCCTTGAGGCTGCTGCGGCTGATGACGCTGATTCTGACTTTGCCTTTGTTGTGGCCTCTGTTCTCCTGACTTTTCCAGAGCGGCTCGGCATTGTTGTTGTCCTTTTCGCCTCGTCCGCGTTGGTCATGTCTGCGTCAATTTGTCGCGCCACGCCTCCTGCATCCTCGGCTTCCTTTTGCGTCCGGTGCACGCTTGGAGCAGGCACCGGCGGCACTACTATCATGGTCTTAGGCTCGTCTGCAGCTGGCTCGATGTCAGTCGGCTCATACTCCGGGTCACTCATCTCTGGCGCTATCTGCGCTGTCACTTTGCTCCTGATCTCCTCTGGCTTGCGCTGGTCGGCCTTGTACACCGTGTTCCAAGGAACTCCCGCTGCCTTGTCCAAGATACTCGTTTGGTAACGCCTTCCGCGGGTCATCCTCTTGATGGTTCTAAACGTCTGAGCTCCTGCACTCGTCAACAGGATGTGTTCATCGGAGCTAGCGGTCTTTCCGACGTAGATCCCATACATCCATCTGGAAGCACTCTTGACCCCAGACTTCTTCGCTGAATATTTTCCAAGCGCACATTCACCAAAAGGAAGGCATTCCGAGATGTAGTCATAACCCTTGAGCACTCGGAATGGTGTTGTTCGGGACTGGTTCACGTGGAACCTCGGCAACGACCAACTCACAAATCTCACAATCCAAGGAAACAGGATGTCCGTGGTTTGTATCACTTGCTCGCTGTAGTTATCCCGGAGATTGGCCACCCAAGTCCTTACTTTGCCAGCAATGAGTCCATTGACCACCTCACCGTCTGCCAAACTCTGTGAAGAGTACCTCGGGCTCCTTCTCAATGCCACCACGTCCATACCCATCCTTTGCTGCACCTGCTCGAACACCTTCGCCAGTGCACTTTCCTGGTCGATCTGAATTGTCACTTTCTTCCAACCCAAGTCCTTTATCCAGTCCACCATTGCATTGACCGCGTACATGTTCCTCTTTGTGCCTTTCGAAGGCACCTGCGCTGCAAAGGGGGCATTGGCTGTCCTTGTCGATCGCTGTCATAACAATCGCCAAACCTTTCAACTCCTCTGAGTCCTTGCTCTTTTCAACCTCCTCCTTGTTCTTTTTTGCTTCCCCTCAGCTGTGAAGTACATGTAGTCGCTGTAAATGATGTGCTCCTTCGGATCCTCACGTTGTCGGCGATGTGCTTTCTCACGTCCTTGCCCTTCAACACAAACCTTGCACCAAGGTTCAAAGTTTGCATGGTGAAGCTCGGGCTCAGCGACTTCCTCGGGGCTTGGCTCCACTGGTTCTGCCATGATGGGCTATTGCTTCGCCTGTTCTCGCTCCTTGAGTTCCCACAGTGTCATCGCATCGTCGGCCAACTCATCTCCCTCGTCATCTTTGCCAAACGGGTTCTCCAAGTCCATTCATTGGGATTCTTGAGCCTCCTGGGGCTTAAGCTTGAAGATGGTCTCACCTGTCCAATACCGCAGCAAAGATTCTCTGGGGTTCTGGGCTCCAAACCAGAGATCCTCGAAGCTCTCGCTTGCTGTCCGATCCACCCACTTGGCCTCAGTTGCTCTGACTGGTTCGAAGTCGCCCACGATTACTGGGCAATCGTCAGCATCCGCAGGGCAAAACTTCCTGAGCCTTGGCACCACATGAACACGGATGACCAAATCGCGCTCTGTCTTCCAGTAGTCTACTGGCTTCTTTTCGCTGACTGGAGCTCGTGAAGACGATGAGGTGGCACCCTCCAGCGCTGCAATGCGCTGCGCAGTGACGCCTGCCTCGCTGGGCAAAAGTTTCTCAACCTTCAGATACCACCTTTTTCCTTTCTTCACTAATGGGTATCTCTGCCCATCTTTGCTAAGATTGCTCTCTTCTTGACCAAACGTGACCTCGAACCCTTTGTAGACAAGGCTGTGCACACTGAGCAAAGTTTCACTGGCATCGGCGACAGTCAGGTCCACTTCGCCCACTGTACCGTCGTCCAGCCTCGCCTTGGGATACTGCTTGCCATAGATTCTCAGCGCGGTGCCTTGCACTGAGAAGAGCTGCTTCCCTTGTGGCATTGGCTCAAAGTTGTCACTAAACTCTCCATTTCGCGCCACACTTTCACAAGCACCCGAGTCGATCAACATGTAAACATCCTCACTGTGGTCGCGCACGCCACAGATGCGATCCGTCACCGCAAACAACATGTTGTTGTGATCTACGTCGTCGACTTGCTCAGATATGGAACCTACACCTCCCGTGGACGCCTGGGCCTCCTGATTTGTCTTGTCCTCGGAAATGTCAGACACCTTCCACCAACAATCCGCAGCGATGTGACCATATCTTTTGCACACATGGCATTGTTTCCCCGCGTGTGGGTTTGTTCCTGCTCCTTTTCCTTTTCCTTCCTTCTTTCCTTTGTCATGCCCAGACTTCCCCGCATCCTTTCCACCTGGCTTGCCACCACCACTTGCTTTTCCTCCTTTTCCTTTTCCACCCTTGTCTCCTTTTCCGGAGTCCTTTCCGCCCCGATCCCTCCAGCCGCGATTGTCGCCCCACTTGCCCGAGTTCCCACCTTGGTCCCACTTGCCTTTGTTGCCCTCCTTGCCCCCTTTTCCTTTTCCTGCCTTTACAACTCCTATGTCCATGGGGGCCACCATCATCAACATGAGACTTCTTTGGCGCACCAAAACTCGAGCCGTGGGGTCGCCTCCAAAGGTTTCGGGATGTAAGGTACTGTTCTATGTACTCCTTGGTTTTGCTGTACGTGTCCAAAGTGTTGTTATGCAAGAAAATCATCTGCTGAATTTCCTTTGGGGCAACATGAACCAAAACGCTCAGCTTATCGTCGGGTTCTACTTTTCGATTCTGCTTTTCAAACTCGTCCATCTCAGCCTCCCACTGGTGAAAGGCTTCAGACCATTTGTTGATGTCACTTGGGAATTGAGGGTTCATGAGATGTCTTCTCCACACCGGGCTCTTCGTTCGGTTGCTCGGCTCGTTTGTCTTACTCAGCACGCGCCACACCTCCAGCCCATTTCCGTCAGGAACCTGAGTGATCAGCTGCTGAGTCTGCTCAGAACAGTAACCGACAAGAATCGCACACAACGCTTGACTCAATTGCAAATCTTCAGAGTGACATCATCACTGTCATGGTCAATGCTCTCTTTCTGCTTGCTTGCCTAGTTCAACAAACCAGGGTACTTGTCATGTATGGTTCCTAGCCAAGACAGAAAATCGAAATTCAAACGATCCAGATATTCCTGTATACATGCCAGGGTGCAAGAGACTTCTGCTCCCAAAAGCACCAATTAAGAAATGAAGTGAAACCTGTAACCTGAGTTTTTGATTCTTCCATTCTGAAACCGAGAGAATCCCTTATAAGGGAAAAGAACATCCACTCACGAAATCCCACAGTGAAACAAGCCACGCTTGGGCAATGCACCCGCCACCACCCCCAATTAAGGGAAGATGTCAGTGGATCGGAGACACCAAAACAACGAAAGAGGGATTCTCCCAAAATGAAGAAAAGAGACTTCTGCTCTAATCCATGAATTCAGAAACTAAGTCGAGCTCATTCCTATCAAATGGGATATCAAGGATTCACTGGCAAGTTCAGTCGTAGATCAATAGACCATTCCATCCATCTGCGCGGGGGAGTCCTGATCATGTCTCCGAATATATTTGGAGGAATTGGATGGAACGATCCCACGTGGATTGCGAGCCCTTGTTTCCATCTCTAGCTCGTTGTAAGCAAATGTGTCCGTGTTGCTGAAGAATGAAAGAGATGCGCTGTCTCAAGAGTTGACCCGTCGACCCCGGTTTACGCAGAAGATTGTCGTCGGCTGCCCGACAAAGTGATGTCAAAAGACGATCCCCTTCCGGCTCCAAACCTCCCGAATGTTCAAAGATCAATGGTTCAAATCCTACGCCCTGAGCATGACATCTCTGAGCTGTCGCACGATCTCTACGCTTGTTCTCCGCCCGAGCTTTGGCAGCCGACAAACTTTCACGTCCCAGATCCGATGACCGAAAAGGAGAAACAATCGAGATATCAAGGGCAATCTTCGGCATCAGACCCCACACAGATTGCCTACAAAGAGCAGTGGGGACAGTCAAGATATCCGCCGGGCGTTGAGCAGTCAAGTCAGGGAGAAGATGATTGGGTTCCAATTTGCACTGTAATTTCCCTCCCTGAAGAGTTCGATAAATTTCGTCCCGAATCATATTATGCAGGACCGTTTTTCCTCCAAGCATATGACAAGCGAGCGTGTGGTGTCCAAAAGAATCCTGAGATTGGGGGCATCGTGGACATGCCGTATCGCCTTCAAATACCTGTCTGCCAAGTCGCATAGAAAGAATATCGTGGAATGCAACATTAGACAAATATGTATCAAAGGCATGGCTTGGGATAGCTCGAACCCATCCATCCGCCCATGGAAAAATATGCTTCCACCGCTCCCAGTCTTCTTTTCGACCGGAGAAAGATGGGGGTTTGGGAATGTTCCTTGGATCCACCAGTCGCCCCCCGGGTCTCTCCTGCTTCTTGAGCTCGAGTAGCTCAGCTTGCTGTTTGGTGATTTCTGCCTGTTACCTAACAATTTGCTCACTCTGCTCCATTAAACGCGCGCCCATTTCAGCCATTTGTTGCTGCATCTGCACCAGTTGTTGTTCCATAGCTCTCAGTGCCTAGAAAGGTGAAAGGGAAAACTTGGAAAACCAAATCAAAGGGAAAATGAATTTGTACAGAACTATACACCGATCTACTCACGACCGTGCGCGGTAGCTCCCGCAGTCAATGGGGGTCTCTTCCCCACCTGCGTTCCCTCCAAGTCTCGGTCTCCCGCCAGTTGTCCCAGTCACCACGCTGCCACCTGTAGTTGGCGTGGTACGGCTGGTAGCGCTCCCACTGCTCGTTCCTGCGAGTCTCGTCTCTCCTCCAGATGTCGTTGCCGGCCCTGGAGTTGTACCACGAGGACGATCCTGCCGAGGTTGCTGTTGCACGGCTTGTGTCCTCTGTCACCGAAAGGTGCGTCATTGAGGACTCAGGTTCCTCTTCCACCTGGACCTCAACCTCCTCGTCGGAACTGTAGTACACGCTGGTGGCAGGATGAGTTGGAGCGACTGACTCGAACTCTGTTGTTGGTGCGTGGGAAAGCGTCGGCGCTTCCTCCACACTTTGTCTCTCCGATCCCTGTCGGTGAGTTACCGCACTTGTGCTTGACGAGGAACTGGGGGTAGGTCCTGCTGCCACGCGTCGAACAGCCTCGTCCCTCGCAAAGCTTGCCCTTGCCTGCTTTCCAGGTCTGTCCTCCAGAAAGCGTTGAGCAAAAGGGGTACCTTTGAAAATTGCGTCCCGTGCTTGCTGAGCACGGCGGTAATTTACCGAAGCTTTGTTCCTAGGCTCAAGCCCCGTCCACAGTGACCTCTCGTCACCCACGAACTCCCTCGCCTCAGGGATCGCGGCCAGGTTTTGCTGGCTTCCACCCTGCAAGGCAAGTCCCTCCAGGTAGCTGAGGTTCAACGCGGGAGCAGCTCTGGTTTCACGCGCCTCGGGCTGCTCCTGTCCTTGTTCCAAGGCTACCTCTTCGTTGTCCGCCTCCCTCTGCAGGCGTCTTGCTAGGCCACGAGCAAGTCGGCGTGCTATGGCCTCAGGGGATCTCGTGCTCTCCCCTTTTTCCTTTCCACCACCTTTTTCCCGTCTCTGCAGGATTGACCGGGTCCTACACACGGACCTCGGGAACGGAGCTGCAGCACCCCTAAAGGGGGTTATGCGGTAGCTCCCGCCTTTCAGGGGTTGCACCCCTTAGTAAGTCTCGGAGCCCTGGCTGCCGACCAGGAGCTCCGCTACCATGCGCGGGGTGCTAAACTCACAAAAGCTCGGACTTTTAAGCCAACACAGGGCTGCAGTGTTAACACGTATTGGGCTCAAATCCTACTCAAGGGAAAGGCTGCACAAACACTGTACTATCTGCGCAAAAAATGAAACGAAATCTCTCTAAAATGATTTCCTCGAATCCATTATCTTCCAAAATATTGTATCATCCGATTCATTCTATTCGTCCCCAACGGCCGCCCGATGAATGAGTCCCTCATCCAAAACAATCCCATGGGCCGCGTCTTCAGGGTGCAAGAGACTTCTGCTCCCAAAAGCACCAATTAAGAAATGAAGGGAAACCTGAGTTTTTGATTCTTCCATTCTGAAACCGAGAGAATCCCATACTAGGGAAAAGAACATCCACTCACGAAATCTCACAGTGAAACAAGCCACGCTTGGGCAATGCACCCCCCGCCACCACCCCCAATTAAGGGAAGACGTCAGTGGATCGGAGACACCAAAACAACGAAAGAGGGATTCTCCCAAAATGAAGAAAAGAGACTTCTGCTCTAATCCATGAATTCAGAAACTAAGTCGAATTCATTCCTATCAAATGGGATATCAAGGATTCACTGGCAAGTTCAGTCGTAGATGAATGGACCATTCCATCCATCTGCGCGGGGGAGTCCTGATCATGTCTCCGAATATATTTGGAGGAATTGGATGGAACGATCCCACATGGATTGCGAGCCCTTGTTTCCATCTCTAGCTCGCTGTAAGCAAATGTGTCCGTGTTGCTGAAGAATGAAAGAGATGCGCTGTCTCAAGAGTTGACCCGTCGACCCCGGTTTACGCAGAAGATTGTCGTCGGCTGCCCGACAAAGTGATGTCAAAAGACGATCCCCTTCCGGCTCCAAACCTCCCGAATGTTCAAAGATCAATGGTTCAAATCCTACGCCCTGAGCATGACATCTCTGAGCTGTCGCACGATCTCTACGCTTGTTCTCCGCCCGAGCTTTGGCAGCCGACAAACTTGAATGACGAATGCCATGATCCTGCGGGGGCGGCCAATCGATCTGACATAATAAAAAGATCAATAGAGAAATCACGAGGTCATCTTTCGATATATTTCTATTCTTTTCATCGATGTCTCGTCCCGCCAATATGATTGGCGCTGTTTCTGCAAGGTCATGTGCAAGCTTCGTTGAAGATCAACCGGAATTCGAATTTTCAAGAATAGTTGGGTCATTTGATTTCGAATTATAGAGGGAATTCCATAGGACCATCGAAATTCAAAGAATGCTTCGGATGGGATATTTAATGGATCCTAACGATATCATAATCTTCTTGGATTTATGAGTGTGATTCATGAATATTCTCTTTCTTTCGAATTCCTTGCAAGATGTCCCTCACGCAGGATCATGGATCGAACCTAACTTCTGGATATGATGGATATCCGGATGATATTGGATCAATCATGGATCGGGTACTTACTACGTGCGTCCTGGCTCTGTACGTTCGTCTTCTCGAACTCACGTCGGTGCAAGAGATTTGTGCTCTCAAAAGCACCAATTCACTACGAAATCTCAAATGAAAGGGAATCTCCATCCACGAGAGTAAGAAGAAGAGACCCTACATCAAAGCAGAGTGAAAGAAGACTTTTGCTTCTCTCACCATTGCGCACAATCAAAGATAGGATCCTAGTTCCAAATATGAACCGAAGATCCATGATGAGATTGCTCAAAGCACAAAGAAAGCACGAAGCAAATAGCAGTGCCTTCCAGCAATGAAACGAAGAATATATATGATGGATATTTGTATAAAGTCACGCTTTGTATCATCGGGACATTTTTTATTTTCGGTGATTTGTCTTTTTTTGATTCATTATATTTGGAAATCTTCGAATCTATTCTTTCGTCTTTCTGGGATGCCTCGAATTGGGGGTGGTGGCAGGCTTTTAAGCACGTCGAGGCGTCTTGGAAAATTGGAAATTCTTCTTATTTACGTTGACTATGATATCCTTCCTTCTTTTTTATGTGGTTATGGATTCCCTTTCATTTGTTTGGGCGCACATGCCGCTTGGGCTATATATATCATTTATATTTCTGGATTCTCTGACGACTTGATGGAATTCGAATTTTGAGATCCCTTTCTGATTATTCCGAGGATTGATCCATCCTCGAATCATGAATATGATAGAATAATATCAATAATTTCTATCCATCATTGCCCAAGCCTCCCGAAAATTCAAATATAATCGGCTCGTTTCCTGGATTCGCAACCTTGTAACGCTCCCCAATAACTCTGAACCATCGCTTAGATTTAACATCCGCTATGGACAACACCATCCTTGCAGAAGAAGAGAGATTAAATGCAAGGAATGGAGATACTATCGCGAAGATTATTGGAGCATAAGTCTCCTCGTTCTTTTCGATCTTGTATTGATCGAATGTAGGGTCACGAATCAGGATTAATTAGTATTTTGGGGAGCAGAAACCTCTCATATTATTCGTAGAAATTATCTGAACTATATCTTCCCCATATGTCTGGAATCTCTAGAGATTCTTAATTGTCGCTTTTGAGCGTAGAAATCATTCATCCCGTCTCCAAATTAAATCCATAATCCATCATCACGATGATGATGGTCCTTTTGCCCCTCGTGCAGACATTGAGATATTTCTCCATTTTCCTAGCGCGAAATCGAATGCCAAATTGGAGAGTTTTTGTCGAATAGATGATATTAGGGATGGATTAGAGATCATAAAAATTGATATCCGATCGAAAAGAAACATCTGATGATAGAAATTCTGGAATCTCCAATCTGGACTCCATATCCGCGGCGGAGGTATATCGATGCACAATATTTCGGATATCGTTATTCATCAATTATTTCTGGTCCGCAACCATATATACCCTTAGGAAGAATGAGGATATGATTATTATTTCTCCGAAAATCGGTAGCCCAAGCACGAAAAATATCGTGCAACGTTCCATTCTATAAAAATATGATCTGGATAAGATTAGGAGTGGCTCGCAATCATCCATCCGCCCATGATGTTGCGAACGCTCGGCAATCATATTTGGTCAAAAATCTCAATCTATTCAAATATAATCTTTCGTTTTTCGTCTTTCTGGGACGCCTCTTTGATTGGGGGTGGTGGCGGGCCTTTGTGCACGTCGAGGTGTCTTTGAGAATACGAAATTTTGGTTATTTGGTTTCGTTTCTAGATCCAGAATATGTGGACGTAGAAGCCGTCGTATTCTCTTAGAATTATCTCTCTTTTCTTAATTGATGTTTTTAGGAGTAGAAGTCTCTTTACGTCCTAGAAAATTGAAATTTCTCATATGACCTTTCTTAATATTGAAATTTATATCTCCTATTAAGAATAGGTTTTTTATCTTTTTCATGAACTAGCAATATCATATAATGAAAATCGTAAAGAAAAATCCTTATAATAAGAAGATATTTCTTTGAATTACATGTTTCTAGATTATTCTATTTTTCTAGGCTTAGAATTATTGAATATGACCTCCTAAATATGAATCATCTTTAAATTAAATATAAAATAAATGGCTATGGGGTCCGGCGTGGTCGGGTGAAAATGAATTAAATAATAAAGGAGGGGGGAGGGGGGGACCGGGACGATATTTTTTTCAAGGTTTTCTATATCTTTTCTCTTATATTCTTTTTGATTTATCTTCTTTCTTTTAATTCTAGAGTTTTTTAAGGTTTTTCCATATCTATTTCTTTTAATCGTCTTTTAACCTACCTTCTTTGTCTTATATCTACGATTTTATAAGATTTCGTTTCTTCCATATTCTTATATTCTTTGGCTGATAGAGATCTTAAATCCGAGGCCAAAGATCAAATCAAAATCAGAGACCAAGGATAGAGATCCTCAAATAAACAATCAGAGATAGAGATCAGAAGATAGAAATCATAAATCCGAGGTCAAAGACCCAATGAGAGCCAGAGACCAGAAGGCAGGGATTACAAATCCGAGGTCAAAGACCACATAAGAGCCAGAGATCAGAATTCAGAGATCCAAAATCCGAGATCAAAGACCAAATCAAAATCAGAGATCAAGGATAGAGATCGCAAATCCGAGATCAAAGGTCAAATCCAAATAAGAAATAAGAGTTAGAGACCAGAAGGCAGAGATCATAAATCCGAGAATAAACGCCCAATAAGAATCAGAGACCAGAAGATAAAAATAGAAATCATAAATCCGAGGTCAAAGGCCAAATAAGAGCCAGAGACTAAAAGATAGAGATCATAAATCCGATATCAAAGACCAAATCAAAATCAGAGACCAAAGGATAGAGATCCTCAAATAAATAAGGAATAAGAGCCAGAGATCAGAAGGCAGAGATCATAAATCCGAGATCAAAGGTCCAATAAGAGCCAGAGCCCAGAAGACAGAGATCCCAAATCCGAGGTCAAAGGTCCAATAAGAGTCAAAGACCAAAAGGCAGAGATCATAAATACGAGGAGGCCAAAGGCCAAATCAAAACCAGAGATCAAAAAATAGAGATCATAAATCCGAGGTCAAAGACCAAATAAGAATCAGAGATCACAAATCCGTTTGTGACGGGCGTAGTGCCAGAAGTATTGGATTTTAGTAAAACTAAATAAATATAAGAAGAAATATTTTAAAAAAAAATAAATGGGGAATACAAGAAAAATACGAGCGCAGAAAAGCCAGTCGAACAAAGTGCAAGAAAAACACAAGAAAATTACCAAAAAAATACAAGCAACTTACAAGACAATACAAGAAAAACACAAAAAAAACACAAGAAAAACACAAGAAATATACAAGAAAAATAAAAGAAAAACACAAGGAACATACAAGAAAATTACAAGAAAAATGCAAGCAAAGTACAAGAAAAACACAAGAGCAAATACAAGAAGGGGGGGGGGGCCTTGTGTTTCTGTCGTATTTTTTCCGTGTTTTTCGCGTGTTTTTTTCCGTGTTTTTCCGTGTTTTTTCGTGTTTTTTTCGTGTTTTTGCCGTGTTTTTTTCGTGTTTTTTCGTGGGGGGGCTGGGGGGGGGCGGGGGGGTGGGGCGGGGGGGGGCGGGGGGGGCTTGGGGGGGGGGGGGGTGGTGGTTGGGGGGGGGGGGGGGGGGTGGGCGTGGGGGGGGGTCGGGGGTGGGGGGGGGGGGGGGGGGGGGGGCGGGGGGGGGGGGCGTGGGGTGGGGGGGGGATGGGGGGGGGGGGGGGGGGGGGGGGGGGGGGGGGTGGGGGGGGGGGGGGGGGGGGGGTGGGGGGGGGGTGTGGGGGGGGAGGGGGGGTGGGTGGGGGTGGGGGGGTCCCCAACACAAGGGGGGGGGGGTTGGGTGGGGAGGGGGGTGGGGGGGGTGGGAGGGGGGGGGGGGGGGTTGGGGGGGGGGGGGGTGGGGGGGGGGGCGCGGGGTGGGGGGGGGGGGGGGTGGGGGAGGGGCGGAGACGTCGCGGGGTGGGCAGGGGGCGGGGGGGGGGGGCGGGAGGGGCGGGCGGGGCGGGGGGGGCGGGGGGGGGGGCTTGTATTTTTGTCGTGTTTTTTTCCGTATTTTTCGAATATTTTTTCCGTACTGTTTTTGGCTGTCACGGTCTCCTCCGCTTCTACCGTTGTTAGCTGTTTTTGGCTGTCATGGTCTCGTCCGCTTCTACTTTTTTTGGTTGTCACGGTCTCGTCCGCTTCTATACTGTTTTTGGCTGTCACGGTCTCCTCCGCTTCTACCGTTGTTGGCTGTTTTTGGCTGTCACGGTCTCGTCCGCTTCTACTGTTTTTGGCTGTCACGGTCTCGTCCGCTTTACTGTTTTGGCTGTCACGGTCTCGTCCGCTTCTACCGTTTTGGCTGTCACGGTCTCGTCCGCTTCTATACTGTTTTTGGCTGTCACGGTCTCGTCCGCTTCTACTGTTTTTGGCTGTTTTTGGCTGTCAAAGTCTCGTCCGCTTCTACTTTTTTGGGCTGTCACGGTCTCGTCCGCTTCTACTGTTTTTTGGCTGTCGCGGTCTCGTCCGCTTCTACTGTTTTTGGCTGTCACGGTCTCGTCCGCTTCTATACTGTTTTTGGCTGTCACGGTCTCCTCCGCTTCTACCGTTGTTGGCTGTTTTTGGCTGTCACGGTCTCGTCCGCTTCTACTGTTTTTGGCTGTCACGGTCTCGTCCGCTTCTATACTGTTTTTGGCTGTCACGGTCTCCTCCGCTTCTACCATTGTTGGCTGTTTTTGGCTGTCACGGTCTCGTCCGCTTCTACCTTTTTTTGGTTGTCACGGTCTCGTCCGCTTCTACTGTTTTTGGCTGTCACAGTCTCGTCCTTTTGGCTGTCACGGTCTCGTCCGCTTCTATACTGTTTTTGGCTGTCACGGTCTCCTCCGCTTCTACCGTTGTTGGCTGTTTTTGGCTGTCACGGTCTCGTCCGCTTCTACTGTTTTTGGCTGTTTTTGGCTGTTTTTGGCTGTCACGGTCTCGTCCGCTTCTATTATTTTTGGCTGTCACGGTCTCGTCCGCTTCACGGTCTCCTCCGCTTCTACTATTTTTGGCTGTCACGGTCTCGTCCGCTTCTATACTGTTTTTGGCTGTCACGGTCTCCTCCGCTTCTACCGTTGTTGGTTGTTTTTGGCTGTCATGGTCTCGTCCGCTTCTACTGTTTTTGGCTGTCACGGTCTTGTCCGCTTCTACTGTTTTTGGCTGTCACGGTCTCGTCCGCTTCTTTTTTTTTTGGCTGTCACGGTCTCGTCCGCTTCTATACTGTTTTTGGCTGTCACGGTCTCCTCCGCTTCTACCGTTGTTGGCTGTTTTTGGCTGTCACGGTCTCGTCCGCTTCTACTATTTTTGGCTGTCACGGTCTCGTCCGCTTTACTGTTTTGGCTGTCACGGTCTCGTCCGCTTCTACTGTTTTTGGCTGTCACGGTCTCGTCCGCTTCTATATTGTTTTTGGCTGCTCCGCTTCTACCGTTGTTGGCTGTTTTTGGCTATCACGGTCTCGTCCGCTTCTGCTGTTTTTGGCTGTCACGGTCTCGTCCGCTTCTATACTGTTTTTGGCTGTCACGGTCTCCTCCGCTTCTACCGTTGTTGGCTGTTTTTGGCTGTCACGGTCTCGTCCGCTTCTACTGTTTTTGGCTGTTTTTGGCTGTCACGGTCTCGTCCGCTTCTATTATTTTTGGCTGTCACGGTCTCGTCCGCTTCTACTGTTTTTGGCTGTCACGGTCTCGTCCGCTTCTATACTGTTTTTGGCTGTCACGGTCTCCTCCGCTTCTACCGTTGTTGCCCCAAGAAGGTACCCCATGATCGTAAACCACCATATTTGGGGTTTTTCATCAGTCACCTGTCGCCTGCCGACTTGATCGCCCACCAAGCTCTCACCCACAAGGTCACTGGCAAAGATGCCGAGGTAAGTTCAGGTTTTAGGGTTCAGGTTTTAGGGTTTAGGGTTTAGGGTTTAGGGCCCTCCTTGCTGGGGCCAGCATAAAAACTCGCATGCAGACTCGGTCTAAAGCACAAGCTCCGCCTGAGCACTCTGCCATGAAGGCGGCGAAGGGACAGCCTTGTCGAGCAGATCGTGCTTTCATCGGTGTTCAACGAGATGCGTCGTAGTGTCATAGAGGCTTCCAGTGTGCGTCTTGCCTCGTCATCGCTCCCTTCCTGACTCGCGCCTCCTGCTTCAGGAGCCCAACGTCGGGTTTACGGCTTAGGGGTTTGGGGTCAAGCTGGCTTAGACTCAGCGTAGGATGATGTGTTCTACAGGAAGACAGACAAAGTACAAGCCGGCCCGAGTGCTGTGTTGTACGATGTTGGCGGTGATCCCATAAACCCTGTGTGCCTCTCCTACGAACCCTAAGCAGCCCCGTAGCTTCAAACTCACAAGGACGTTGGGAAGTCCTGCTTTGCTTTCCGAAGCTTTGGGGGTTCCGGTTAGATGTGCTGCAACTGGTGTTTCACGCCCGCGTGGATCGCCCGGTCCTTCTTCCCAAATTCACAGCCCGGGCCCTCAAGGTATACAGGCGCTATAAAGTTGGCCTGTAGGGTCGACAGCAAGTTGTTCCAACCATTTGCCCCGAGGGCTCTAGCACAAGACCAGGAAGAGCAACAGGAAGAGGCGACCTGTGACGCCTCCCTGCACGGACTGCACGAGTGGGCGTGTCGACTCACGGGTTGAAGCACCCTTTCCCTGCTTTGTTTGGGGGTGCGTATCACACGCGACTTTCCTGACCCTGAGTTCGTAGGGTTAGGGCCCGAGCCGCAGCTGGGGCATCCTTGACCCCAGGACGTCTGGCTTGAGTGGGCTTGCGTAGGGCCCCCTGCGCCTAGGGGTGTCTTTTTTAATGGGCACTGTAAATCAGAGGCCCGGGGATGGCCCTGCGAGCCGTTGAAGCAGGTGCACAATGCAAGAACCTTTCTGTGAGCACAGGAAGAAGCATAGGAAGAAGCAGGGTGACTTCTGTTTCCTTTGGCTTGGAGGCTGGGGATCTTCGTGCTGAGGCTTGCGACTGAACTTGATGGTTCAGTGTGGTTTGGTGGAGTTTCCAAACCTTCGAGTCCTACGGTTTGTTAGCGCTGAACAGAGTCTTCGACAGAACTCCTGAGACATAGTTTTCAATTCTAAGGGGATCCTACGATGTGGGGGTCGGTCCCCTATTCCCGGAAGCTCGCTCTTGTCAAGGCCGGCGCCTGCCTCAATCTGCCGCGTCACAAGCAGGTGCGGGCTGAACGGCTCTTCTCCAAATTCGGGTCCCTTCTTGGAGCTTCATGTAAGGGATGCCAGAAGGGACCCCAATATGAGAGAGCTACCTTCATGAGCGACTGAACGCCATCCTCAAGCGCCTGCAGGGAGCTCGCCCGCAGGTCGACCACACTTAAGGGCGCCGCAAGGACGATGCTACGCACAGCGCAGGGGCCTGCAAAAGAGGCTTAGGGTTTAGGGTTCAGGGTCTAGGGTTTCGGGGCCGATGCCCGCTTGGCTGCATCTTCGGGAAGCTCGGGCGATTCGGGAGTAGGGCACGAGTGGAGGCGCACGAATAGACAGGATGAAGGCTGGCTCGTTCTGTCGGCCATGCATACGGAAGCGTCTTGGGGCACAACCTGGAGAGCTGCCAAGCTGCCACGCCGTTCTGAGAGCTCTGCTGCCTTTTGTGAGAAGTGAACTTCAACCAGAAGGAAACTTCAGGAGTGCTTGCAGCAGACTCCGGCCATCGAGTTGCCCGCAAGTTGCTTCAGGTTTCCTGTGCCCACTGGCCTCACTTACGGCCCACCCCGTCGCCGCCTTGCCCGCTTGCTGCGCGCTTGCCAAAGCTGACGGAGATGCGGGGGGCGCGGCCGCCTGCGTGCGAAGGGGCGCTCTGGCTCAGCACGGCAAACCACTCGGTGGTTTCCTCAGGCGCCTCGGGTCTGGAGTGCATTGCAAAGCACAGCAGTTGCTTCATCCTGCTTCCCCAAACAGGGAAGGGCAAAACATGGCGTCTGAGAAATCCATGGCGGTGAAGAATCGGATACGGTGGGCCAAGACAAGACCTCAACTGCAGGCTTAGCCGGCTCAGGCGGCTCGCACGCCTGCCGGAATGAGCAAAGCCTTCAAACCTGAACTGCCAGGGAACAGCCTTACAGCAGACTCCAGTCATCGAGTTGCTGTAGGAGGCTTTTGATCACCTTGCCATACCTCGCCACACTTGGGCACACCTTGCCGTACCTTGGGGGAGGAATCCGTGAGATGTCCCAAGAAACAGAAACTCCCACCCGGTCCCCACACAGGGAACCTCTTTAAAGGACAAAACATGGCGTCTGAGTAACCCATGGCTGCAAGTGGAATTTGAAAAACCGGATACAGTGGGCCAAGACAAGACCTCAACTGCAGGTGTAGCCGGCCTAGCCGGCCTAGGCGGCTCGCACGCCTGCCGCAATGAGCAAATCCTTGTTGAGCTGCCCTGCACTCACCGATTTGGAGGCCCAAAAACATCCGGAAGAACGTCGCGTCAGCATCTTGGCTGAGGAGGTTCGCGGGCTGACGGCAATGCTAACATACATCTGCAGACCTTCCCTACTTCTGAGGGCGGTGCGAGGACAAACCAACACAAGGGGAGTGCAACACGTGCAGATATGCTCATGATGAGCATCCCATGGCACAGGCAAGCGAGTGCGTGTGTGCCCTTGCGAACTTCCGGAAGCCTGCAGGCGCAATTATCCTACTTTCGGCATTGGCAACAGACTGTATCGCAGTCCCACGAAGGAGCCGATTTGAAACCAATTCATGGATAAGTTCCCAGATCAAAGTCGCCAAGGAAATAGTCTTAATCGTGTCTCCCGTGCGTCTCCGAACTGTTTGTGATGCTCTCGGGCACGCATGGACCTTTCCGATCAGCGGATGTCGCTCCATTGACTTGCTCTTTCACTTGTTACCCACATGCATTTTTGCAAACTTCGCACGTTCAGCGTAATGTTACTTAGGAGAACAATGAAGAAGGCGTAGAACAAGTTTCTGGCAACGGCCAACGAGAAGAAAGGAACAGTGCAGGCAACCGTCTTATCAACGAAGGAAAAGGAGGACAATTGCGGTCAGGCTCCTGAAGCGAGCGGAGCTTTGCACAAGGCAGCGAGGCATGTGCCTCCAAGCCCACAACATCATTCCAAAAACTGACTGGCTCGGGAGCCGATGCTCTTCGTTGCACGAAGAGGAGGTTCAACTGCTACACTAAATGGGGGTTCAACTCATACCGCGTCAATAGCGGGGTGGGGGGGGTTGTTGTTGTTCCCCCCCCCACTTGTTGTTGAACAACAACCCCCCCCCCCCCGAAGATCGCGTGACGGA